>CM062805.1:1185011023-1185611023 GCA_031772625.1 Pinus tabuliformis | reverse complement strand
GTTTTTCTAAAGGATATTTCCAATCTTTAACGGAGTTGGAAGGTAAAAAAATAAGGAGCTACTAAGAAACATGAGCCTAATGATAATTAAAATCTGTCGCTAAATATTTCCACCTCTCTTTTTCTCTTTCACCTATGTGGGAGGCATGATGGATGTTCTTACTTTAATGTGAAAATGATAATAAGAAGCTATTAAAGTAAGGGTAGAGTATGAATTTAATGGGTTGTAAAATAACTTTGTATTTTAAAAATTATTTAATAAAATAATTTAAACTTTTCACCCAGAATGAATTTAAAATCTTATTCAATAAAGAGAATGTGAAGTAATCACAATTCATAATGAGTGTGAAAAGAAAACTACCACAAAATTTATTTATAAAATTTTGTTTCATTATTATTTATTCATAAAACTTTGTCATCAATATATTACTGAACTCCTTGTCCTTTTGGTCATAGAAAATGAATCCACCTTTCATAATGTCTTTGTAGTAACAAAAAGAAGAAAACAAAACATGGTGAAGTAATTCCAATTCATAATGAGTGTGGAAAGAACGCCACACACTTTATTCATAAAATTGTGTCCCATTATCCATTATGATTGACCAAATACATTTATTTGGTTCTTTCCCTTTGGTCGTAGAAGGCTAATCCACCTTTTATAATTCCTTTGCAATACCTAAAATAATGAAAATGGTTGCAAAATATATCATACCAAAAAGAACGAAGATGGTTGTAAATATTATTTTAAATTAACTTTAGAATTATATTAAAAGTTGTTTACTATTTAATGGTAAATATGAAGAGTTATATCTTCTTATGGTGTGAGCATGATCTTTTATAATATTATATTATAATAATTAAATAATAATTATTAGTTAATTATTTTTTATTTTTTATTAAATAATTAATAATAATAAAATAATAAACTTTTGAGATATATTAATTACATTAATATAATATAATATAATTATAATTATAATATTAAATATTTTTAATATATAGTAAATATAATATTAAATATTTATATTTATATTAAACATGATATTAATATTAATATTAATATTAAATATTTATATTTATATTAAACATAATATTTTTTTTGGTCAAGTAAGAGTGAAGCCTTCAATTAATCAAAAAAAGTTTACATATGGTACACGTCTTTACAAGTGTAAAGACCGACAAAAAACAGGGTCAACGAAACCCAAAACCTTACACACAAAACCAAATTTAGACCCCTGTTCATTATTCCTAATTGATCAAACTGTTGATCTCTCCCCAATTCTTATCACTCAATCTCCCCAATTCTTATCGCTCAATCTCCACCGTCGATCAAACCTTCAATCGGATGGTTGATATTCTCTCCGATCAACAGAGTTGCACGGTGAACCTGCACCGTAGATCAAAACCCATTTGATCCGACGATCCTCAGTGATATCGCTTCGGAAAACTTGTGCGACACTTACCCGCTTCACGGAGCCGATATAGATTATAAACCTTGGTCTATAAAACTTCGGGTCTGCTCTTAGACTTAACCTCCGATCATTTTAAAACCCGATAACCTTTCGATAATGAGAGCCATCAGATCCTATGGCCTGCGGCCCTTCAACTAGCACGTTGTTTACCAAAAACTCAACCCCCGTAGTTAGCTATGACGTAAGCATTGACTGTGGGATCGACGGTCAGGATTTACTACTGCACTTCATCTCGGCTCGAGGACTTCCGCGCTTCCCAACTCCCGCTAGTCTTCCTCTTGCTCATTATTCATGGTCTGTAAGTACGCCATGTCTTTGGCTGCATGTTGTTGACAATCATCACACAGTTTACCAGAGGTTATAAAATTCCAGTCATACCGAATATAGCTTTCTTTACATAGCATTCCTTCATTCGCCAAACGATCAACTAACATATTGGCTTTTCTTCACACATGAATGAAGCTGATGGCTCTTAGGGTTCGCAAGTGGGAATGAATACGCTGATAGACCTGCGAGAGCCTCCAATGTTTCGACACTTTTCAAGGTGCCGTTCCATTACACATTTTCTTGGCCGCATGAATGACCAATTCAGAGTCAGCTTCAATGATGGCACTGTGTAAATTTGAATCCATCAGGATTTCTAGGCACTGTTCTAAGGCCATGAGCTCCGCCATGTTATTAGTGGTAGTCCCCAAATGACTGTGAAAGATATCCTGTATGCGCCCCTGCTCATCTCTTATGACCCCGCCAAATCCAACCATCTCTGGGTTGCCCTTAGAGGCCCCGTCTATATTGATTTTCGAAAAACCGTGAGGAGGAGGCTGCCATATATATTTACCAGCAGTTGTTTTTCTCATACCCTTGACAATGCCTCGGGGAACCAGAGAATGGAGACCCAATTGCAGTAGTATGTGAGCATCATGGGGTGAAGGAGTGTCCTCATGAATTTTCCACTCTAGGGCTCCTACTGTATCTTTGAGCTGTCGTAAAATTTGGACAATGATGTTCTGGGTCGAGCCTGTTTTGTTCTTGAAAATCCTGCCATTATGTTCTTTCCAGACATCCCAGATAATAAAGCTTGGAACCAGAGTCCAAGCCTTGTTAATGATTTCATTACCTAAGAAGTCTTTCCTCCAATTCTTCAAAGTGTTGGTGATGTTGAGTCTGTCCCTGTCAGTTTGCCTGAAGACTGAGGCCGCCCAATCCCACAAGGTAGAGGTGAAGGGGCAGAGGTTTAGTAAATGTTCCATCGTCTCCTCCTGTAAGCCACATAGATGGCATTTGGATGGGCCAACAAATCCCCTTTTCAGAAGATTCTCCCATGTGATAATTTTATTTTGGTGAACCAACCACATAAACAACTTAATTTTCATCCATTGCGAGTTCTGCCAAAGGTCATTCCAAACCTGATCAGGGTTTGGATAATCGAAACCTAGGGCCATGCGTTTAGCTTCTTTGAGGTTGAAGGTGCCTTCGGTGTTTCGACCCCATCTCAGTTGGTCAGACGAGGATGACACCAAAATCTTCCTTTGCTCCAAGTCAAGAGCAAGAGAATCCGCCTGGGCCTTCAAAGGACTCTCTTCACTATAACCAAGATCCTTCCACATTCTCCATTTACCATTGTTCCTTACCTGATCCCAGAAGTCACTTACCATAAGTAAACCTTTGTTGTTAGTGTCATTTTTGAGAGCAGTTAGTTCTTCCCTAAACAAATTTGGTTCCTGCTGCCAGTTATCCTCCCAAAACTGTGCAAGGTTCCCAGCTCGGATCTCCCAGAAACTATGCTTCTGGACAATGGCTCTATTCTCCCAAGCAAGGTTCCAAATGTGGGAGCCCTTGATGAGCCCTGACATTCGAATATGATCACTCTCCTGCCAATTATTTTCATATTTCTGCTTCCAAAGCTTGGCCCAAGGGGTGGCCGATTCCTTGAGCCACCTCCACCAAAGTTTGGCTCCCGAAACTCTGTTGAGGATTTCAGGGTCATGAAGCCCCAAACCACCATGGGCCTTAGGTTTGCAGAGCTTTTCCCAAGCTACCAAAGCCCACTTCTTTTTCTCTTCCCCTTTGCCCTAAAGAAAATCTCGTTGAATACTCCTGATTTGTTGCATAACTCCTTTAGGAGCAGGAAGAGCTGAAAACATGAAAATGGGTATAGCCTGCAGGACAGCCTTAGTAAGCACAAGACGCCCCACCAAATTCAAAGACCTGCAGGTCCATTTCCTGACTTTGTCCTGAAGTTTATTAGTTACCAGCTCCCACACTCCCTTGCTCAGAGGTTTGTTAGTAAGAGGCATTCCAAGGTACTTGGAAGGTAACTGATCCCTTTGAAACCCAAGAATTCTGGTGAGGTTCCTCTGAATAGCAATGTCAGTGTTAAAAAAGAACACCTTTGATTTGTCAAGGCTTACCTCTGTACCAACGGCCAATGCAAAGTCGTTCAAGATTTCTTTGAAAGCTCTGGCTTCCTTGACCATAGGAATGCCCTGCAACATTGTGTCATCAACAAATTGTTGATGAGTAGAAGCAACACCATCCAGAGTAAGTTTCAAACCCTGGATTCTTCCTTCAGAATTTTCCATTTTGATCGCCCTGCCTAGCCCTTCCATCATGAGAACAAAAAGGAAGGGGGAGAGCGGATCTCCTTGTCTGAGACCCCTAGAAGGCATAAAGGTACTAAAGGAGAGATGTTAAGCAGAATGGAGAAGCTGGTCGTGGATACAAGGGCCATAACCCATCTTATCCAGTTGTGGTCGAAACCATAAGCTCTTAGCACTGCCCTGATGTAAGACCAGCTTAGCTTATCATATGCTTTTGCTAGGTCAAGCTGCATGATCATACCATCTTGCTTATTTCTCTTAAGAGAGTGTACCACCTCGTGAGCTTGTATGATGTTGTTGAGAATTTGTCTTCCTTCCACAAAACCAGTTTGCTCCTTTGAGACGAGAGCAGGAAGAAGAGACTTGAGTCTGTTAGCGATCACTTTGGAAATAATTTTGTACACCACATTACATAAGGCTATGGATCTGAATCTGTTCGGTGTCATAGCTTTTTCCTGCTTTGGAATCAAAGCTAAGAAAGAGGCATTAAGAGCTTTCAAAACCGTTTTGGATCTTCTAGAGTCTTCCAAAACATCAAGGATATCTTGTTTGACTGTTTTCCAACAAGCTTTGAAGAAGTCCATGTAGAAACTTTGAATAATATGACACTTATTCACAGAGATTATCCCGATTATACACTATTGCGGAATACATGCATAATACATAACCTCCTCTACGTTGATCATCAATTTAGCAGCATTAAAAACAATGAAACATCAATCGCATGCGCACATTAACATAGTATGTAACCCGGGGAAAGCATACAGCTGAAAACCCCACACTATCTGTATATTATAATGATTGAGAACATGTAACAATACATAGTACAATACTCCTCGCAAGTACTCAGTACTATCTCCACCTGTTACACACAAACTAGCTCAGATATGATGCCTCAAATCTCCTCCACTACTTGCCTGCCTCCACTACGCAATCCTGCATGAGAATGAATGAGAATGGCTGATCCAAACTCCTATTTACCTTGGCTGATCCAAAATCATGTGAGAACAAGCTACAATTACCTTGGTATTGGCCCACACTGCGCAGTCCTCATTGGCATAACTCAATCCATGCATGTGAAAATCTCATGCACAATTGATAGTCACAACTCACCCTTTCACTTACCTCTAACACCTGTCTCTGTTGAACTGTCCATGCACTAAGTTAACTGATGTATTCTTTAGTTGCTTTATGAGTTAATAATTAGTGAATTAATTAACAATCAATTCACACAACTCATCACTAGTGTATTCTTTAGTTAGACTAAATACAACTAGTTCAACTAAGTCAAACTGAACACAACTCCATCAACTCCACATCCAACTCCACAGAACTCACATGCATGAGTTCTAACTGAAGTCCTCCATGCAATAGCTCAACTAACACATAAGAACCACGTGATTCCTTCTGTCAGCTGCATGTGCCACATCCGTAGCTCGAATTGAAGTGCTCCAAGAGAATAAGATAATGTCTAGAGTCCAAATATTACTAAGGGCTAATAATATTTGATTGTTTCTATTTTTAGCCTGGCAGTCTAAAAATAGACTCTGATCACTCTGCTGTGAACCAAAAATAGAAGTCCATCTATTTTTCCCAACATGACCAATCATCCATAAACAACATCCTGCAACTCATAGACCATGATCCATATGTCTAAAAATAGACATAGTCTAAAAATAGACTTTGCGCCAAAAATAGCCTGTGGGCCCACTTAGTGAAGGCGACTCCTTTTCACTAAGATCCATCATCTTGTTGCATTTTCAACACTCCCTCTCAACAAGATATGGATTATCTGCAACCCCTATCCTGCAACTCTGGAATGTTCTGTGTTATGCTCTTAACCTGCAAAATGATACCCAATACAGAATATGCGAAGAAAAGATACCCATAACACAGAATAGTAATGATTTTATTATTCAGAGAGTAATGTTCACTTGCCTTTTCGAGGGGGCAACCTACAATAGAGCAGAGCTCAATTACAAAATAAGACACGATACTCCTCGCAGGGAGTCTCTATCCTTTATATATGACTCATACATGCAATACCACGGGCCAATACATTGGGTTTTATTAATACCATCTATCTAATACTAAGACCCATTTGCAACTAACTGTGGTCCCGTCATTAATTGCGGGTTAACCACTTACAAATATTAATATGGGCTTTATTGACTCTTGACTATGACATGATCCCATGACATAAATAAGGGGGTTAGGGTGGGACCCTAACATGCCCTCCCCCTTAAGACTAGCCTTGTCCTCAAGGCTGAAGCTGCGGAAACTGCTGAAGAATAGTGGCTGGTTCCCAAGTTGCATCTTCCGGAGAGGTGTCTTTCCATTTGACGAGGACTTCCTTAATCATGCGGCCGCGCAGGTGTTTGTCTCTTGTGTCTAGAACCTGTTCGGGTTGAAGCCAAATTGACCCTTCTTCGTCCAATTCAGGTACACTGGTTTGAACTCTGCAATTGTTCCCGATCACTTTCTTGAGGCACGATACATGGAAAACTGGATGGATTTTTGCAGTAGGTGGCAAAGCCAACTTGTAAGCCACTTCTCCAATGCGCTGAAGTACTTGGTATGGTCCGTAGAATTTTGGAGATAGCTTCTGACAACCCTTGTCTTTGAGTGATGTTTGCTTATATGGTTGCAGCCTCAAAAAGACCTGATCCCCTTCTTGAGATTGGCGCTCTGAGCGATGCTAGTCTACCTGTTGCTTCATGCGGTTCTGAGCTTGATGAAGATTCTCTCTAAGATGGGCGAGCATGGTTGTGCGGTGTTGAAGGAGTTGATCCACTGCTTGTACTTTGGAGCACCCCTTGGGATAAGAAGTAGGGGAAGGCGGAAGTTGACCATATACTGCTTCATAGGGAGTCATTTTGGTGGTGGCATGATAGTTGGTGTTACACCACCATTCAACCAGAGGTAACCACTGTACCCAAAGGTGTTGATTTTCTGAAGTGAAACACCTAAGGTAGGTTTCTAGACATTTGTTGACGGCTTCAGTTTGACCATCCATTTGCAGATGATAGGAAGTACTGAGTTTTAGTTGAGTGCCTTGTATCCTGAAGAGTTCCTGCCAAAAATTACTGGTGAAGATCGGGTCCCGATCGGACACAATAGAAGTGGGCATGCCATGCAATTTGAAAATCTGATCCATGAAATATTGAGCGACCAAATTTGGTGTAAATGGGTGAGGTAGTGCGCAGAAATGATCATACTTCAAGAGTCGGTCCACAACCACCATGATGACTGACTTGTTCCTGGACTTTGGAAGGCCTGTAATGAAATCCATAGACACTTCCGTCCAAATGGATGTCGGAATGGGAAATGGTTGTAATGTGCCTGGTGTGTTGACTGTTTCCCCTTTGTGGCGTTGACAAACATCGCATTCTGTTACAAAAGTAAGGATGTCCTTTTTCTTGCCTGTCCAAAAAAATGATCTTCTGGTGCGAGCATACGTCTTCTGAAAGCCCGAATGTCCTGCAATGGGCGATGAGTGCAATCCTGCCAAAATGCGACCTTTGAGGGTGGATGTTGGGGATATTACGACTCTGTCCTTGTAGCAAAGAATATCATCCTGCCACGAGTAGCCCTTGGTGGAATTTGGATCTACCTGCAATTGAGAAATGAGTTGGGATAGCCCGGGGTGTGAAAACCATTCCTTGCGAGCCTCTTCAATCCATTCTGGAATGGGGAGGGAAATTTCTAGCAGAGTACTTTCTTCCTCAAATTGGCGAGATAAGGCATTACACTATTATCTTTCCCTTTCTTGTAAATGATCTCATAATCATATCCCAGCATTTTGGCGAGCCATTTATTTTGTTGTGGGGAGGATAGGCGTTGCTCCAAAAAATATTTAAGACTGTGATGATCTGTGCGGATTTGGAAACGTCGCCCCAATAAGTAAGGTCGCCAGGTCTCGACGGCATGTAAGATGGCCATCATTTCTTTTTCGTAGGTAGATTGGCCCAGATTCCTCCCACTTAATTGTTGGCTTGTGAAGGCCAAAGGTCGCCCTTCCTGCATTAAGACCGCCCCAATACCGGTCCCCGAAGCATCACATTCAATGGCAAAGGATTTGGTGAAGTCAGGTAGTGCTAAGACTGGAGTGGAACACATGGCATTTTTGAGAGCGGTAAATGCCTGTTGTGCTTCCTCATTCCAGAAGAAGGAATTTTTATTTAGGAGTTGAGTGAGGGGCTTCGCTATGCGGCCATAGTTGCGGACAAATTTACGATAATAGCCTGTGAGACCCAAAAATCCTCTCAAGCTCTTCAAAGTCTTAGGTTGAGGCCATTCTTGCATTGCTTGGATCTTTTTGGGGTCCACCTTGACACCTTCACGCCCCACAATGTGGCCCAAATACTCAACTTCTTCCATGTCAAACGAACACTTGGACATCTTGACAAATAATTTATGCTTGCGGAGCAGGTGTAAGAGTAGGTCTACATGCTGAAGATGCAGCCCAAGTGCCACTATAGATGAGGATGTCATCGAAGAAGACAAGGACAAATTTCCTGAGGTATGGTTTGAGAATGTGATTCATAAGGCTCTGAAAAGTAGAGGGGGCATTACAAAGACCAAATGGCATGACCAGGAACTCATAATGGCCTTCATGAGTGCGGAAAGCAGTCTTGGGAATGTCGACTTCCTTCATGCGAATTTGGTGGTAGCCTGAGCAAAGATCCAGCTTAGTGAAGAATTGAGCCCCATTGAGTTCGTCCAACAAATCGTCAACCACCGGAATGGGAAATTTATCTTTGACTGTCAACTTATTGAGGGCCCTGAAGACGAGACACATCCGCCACTCCCCATCTTTCTTGAGCACCATGACCACTGGGGATGAATAAGGACTAATGCTGGGATGAATGACACCTGCTTCCAAAAGTTCCTTGATGATTTTTTCTATTTCATTCTTTTGGGTGAACGGATATCTGTATGGCCGCACATTTGGGGCTTGGGCCCCTGGGACCAAGGTGATGCTATGATCATGTTCCCCTCGCGAGGGTGGAAGCTCATGAGGCTTGTCAAAGACCGGCAGATGGTTATTTAAAATCTGTTGCATCTCAGGATGAATTGGCAGAGACTTGGTTTCGACGACCTGGATGGCATTAAATTGAGCTACCACTCCATGATTGCCCTTTTTTAACAATTTTTCCATCCGATGCGAGCTGATGATAGAGGGGGCTCCTGCCTGGAGTCCACGGAGGGTATGTGTGTAGTTGTTCTGCTTAAAACTCATATATAACTCCTGAAAATCCATTGTGATTGGCCCAAGCGTGCAGAGCCATTCAGCGCCGAGGATAATGTCGCAACCCCCCATGTGTATGGCAAACATGTGGGTTTTCAACTGATAATCCCCCATTTGAAGTTTGACATTTTCACAGCGGCCTTCACATTTCATTGTGCCCCCATCCGCAATTTGGACTTGGAAGTTAGAAACTGCTCGTACAAAACAATGCACTGCTTCTACGATTTTTTGATGGATGAAATTATGGGTACTTCCACTATCAATCAAGACTACTACTGGGCGATGTTTAAGAAAACCCCTGATTTTGAGAGTTTGAGGGGAAGAAATCCCTGCCAACGCATGCAGCGAAATAACTGGTTCGTCTGAGACATTCTCCTTTGGGTTGTCTTCTTCTAGCACCTCATGTTCCTCAAGTGGTGGATCTTCCTCTATTGAGCTGTAGTCAGTGGCATCTATTTGAAAAAATTTGGGCTCCTTGCATTTATGACCTGGGGAGTATTTTTCATCACAGTAGTAACATAGTCCTTGCTTCCTTCTTTCGGCCATTTCCGCAGGTGACACCTTTTGGACCTTAAGTGTTTGAGTCGTGTTGTGAGCCTGTGGGAGACGACCTTTAGTGGGGAAATTTGGGCGACTGTATTGGGATGCTAATGCACGTTCCACGTTACGGGCTACCTTGCAAGCCTCTGTCCAAGTGTGAGGGTGGTGCAGTAAGACTTGAGCTTTGATGGCTTCTTTAAGACCACTGATAAAACATTCCGTGTAGAAATCATTTGAGAGACCCCAAGTGCGGAAGGCTAAGGCTTCAAAAGCTGTAATATGTTCATCGACGGTACCTGTCTGTCGGAGCTTAGTAAGATGACCCAAAAAAGAGTCCTCTTGTTCAAAGCGGTCTCGAAGAGCTTTGGTAAATTGGGTCCAAATATTAAAAGGTCCATTGCAACGTTGATGCCATTCCCACCAATGCCACCGTTCATTGTCCAAGTACATGCTCCCCAACATAAGCTTAGTCGCATCATCTAAGATATGATTCAGTTTGAAATACTGCTCCATTTGTGCTATCCATGCGGACGGGTGAGAACCGTCAAATTTATGCATATCCAACTTGGGAGGTCGCTGACTGGGTGGTGGGTGGGTGTGCCAGACGTGAGGAGAGTGGCTAGACTCACCCTCATTGTATTCATTGTCATTATACGCCTCCTCGTGGGCTGGCTCCTTGCCCTTCGGGATTAATTGCTGGACCTGGAGAGATAGTCCGGTAAGCTGCTTATTGATGGATTGGACGGATTTTTCAAGTTCGTCCATTCTTTCATTGGCCATTGCTTGAGCTCTAGTTTCTACCATACACCAACTTGATGAAAAATTGGGACTGCCTAAAATTTTTCACTAATAATTGAATGGTACCACCGTGCTCAGCTTGTCATCCTGATTCTGATGGGCTAGATCACCAATAAGCGCCCGGGAAGATCTCAGACTTTACTCTTGAGTTTTTTTTCTTCTGAAAACTCCTAACGGAGTTTTTCTCCTTCCTGATCAATACTGCAGTCGCCAAATCCTCAAAATGTCAATGCGGCCAAATGTCCTGCGAAAATTATACCTCGGTATAGGAACCCTTCAGAATGGTGGATCGGATAGCTCTGGGCGGCGGAACAGACTGCTGCTGCGGATTGGCTGGCTCTAATAGATCGGAATGACTGATCTGTGAACTCAAGACTACGGGACTGATGTCGGCTGCTTCTGCACCCCTTTGCACTAGTGGATCTGGAATAGATGATGTGCGATCCCCCGAGAGAGAAGGAAACTATGGTCTTGAGGAGTTTCAGGTGCTACAGATCGCAATATACATAAGGGTCTGGCAGTAGTACTCGGCCCAATGTTTCAGGGCTCTAACTAAGGAGGATCGACCATACCCTTAGCCGTACAACCCGACTACCCTATCGTACGGGCGAGTAATCTCTCCGAGTGCTGTTCTCGGTGTACTGTAGCCACAAGACGGCCGACGGTTTATCTATGGCGAGGTTTCAAGGGAGCCTAGGGGCTTCCGATATACCCAGAGGGTACGTGGAAAACAGTCCATGCGCGGTTCTGTCTAATGCGCTACTACTCGAAGGGGTACCCACATGGGTTACAAGGGAGTCCAACAGACGTGACCACCTCTTGTATTTCCTGTGTGCATGCCTCCCCAAATCCGCAGGTTTATGCGCTCAACGACAGATCCCGTGGTTTAAAGACGCCGGAACACGTCTCTAGCCAATTTTTTTTTTTTTTTTGCTAAGAATTGGCGATCCCACCGGCCCTGGAAAGTGCTCTGATACCACTTGTTATGCTCTTAACCTGCAAAATGATACCCAATACAGAATATGCGAAGAAAAGATACCCAGAACACAGAATAGTAATGATTTTATTATTCAGAGAGTAATGTTCACTTGCCTCTTCGAGGGGGCAACCTCCAATAGAGCAGAGCTCAATTACAAAATAAGACACGATACTCCTCGCAGGGAGTCTCTATCCTTTATATATGACTCATACATGCAATACCACGGGCCAATACCGTGGGTTTTATTAATACCATCTATCTAATACTACGACCCATTTGCAACTAACTGTGATCCCGTCATTAATTGCGGGTTAACCACTTACAAATATTAATATGGGCTTTATTGACTCTTGACTATGACGTGATCCCATGACATAAATAAGGGGGTTAGGGTGGGACCCTAACATTCTGCATGCAACACATTTTCCCGGTCCACTTGCTCCAACAACACTTGCAACAAAAACACTCCCAACTGACCACTCTGTTGGGCTGGGAACATACTCTGATGCTGAAGCTCTACCTGTTGTTAACAAGTGCTCCCTCTCTGACTTTTGCACTACTGCAACATCTCCATGCATCTTGCACCATTGCAAACCTCTCTGTGCCACCTAGCACTGTGCAAAACACTTGCCTCTTGCATTGCTGCAGCCTGCTAGCTATGCGCTATCCTGGGATTCCCTACAATGTCGCTCTCTCTGCTGCTCCATCCACATCTGTCTCTATCCAATCAGCCAGTTCCTGCTACTCCACATCGGGGCTCCCATAGCAAGGTCTCATCCAAGAGGTTGGGTACCTCAAGGATCCTGCCCCTCCTCCTTGGGACGATCAATCCACATCACCCCCACCTCCTTCCTGGAGGTATGGCTGCGTGTGATCCCTCAGACCACCTGGCTCGAAGTTTCCCCCTACTGGAGGTATCTGCATGAGTAGATGTCTCTACTCGATCTCCTCTCAGCTTCCCTTGTTGTGGCTGCTCCACAACCTCTTGAAGATACTGCACCAATCGTGGCTCCTCCACAATTGTCTGAGACTTCTTCTGGCTCCGCATGTTGAGCGGTAATATACGCTCCCTCTCAACCACCAAGTCTCCATCAGTTTCCTCGCTACTCAAGGCTTTGCATGCATATACATGCAACTGATAAAGGTTCCTGACTCGAACCCCTATCTTCCAGGTTTCTCCAGTTGTCTTGCTGCGAAGGAAAGCCTTTCCCTCGCTGAAGACAACATCATATCCCTTGTCTTCTAACATCGCCACAGAGATAAGATTCTTCTTCAATCCTGGAACATGCATCACTTCCTTCAATCTGAAGGGTTTACCAGACTCCCTCTCAAAGGAAATGGTACTGATACCGGTCGCACTGTATCTACCATCATCGCTCATCTCGATGTGCACTCCAAGATCTTTCTCATCCAGATCAGAAAACAAATCTCGATCTCCTGTCATGTGAGAAGATGCACCACTGTCCAAGAACCATACCAATCCCATCACACTTGATACCAAGCATGCGATCAGCGAAAAATCTAGCTCAAATTGCAAGGCTAAGGCCTCTCCCGCTACAGATCCAACAGCTTGCTTATTTTTCTTCTTCTGCGGACAATCTGTGGCATCTCCATTCTCAGCTTTGATGTTTCTGAGTTTATCCTTGAGCGCCATTCCACCAGCTCAAAACTCAACCGCTTTTGATCTAAAATTCGTGAGAACGGAGTATTTGTTGTACAAAGATCGACTGTATGGGCTTTTACTAGATATCTCACCTTCCAAAAGAAGGATGAATCTAGAAGCTACCTGGCCCGATTATAGACTCTGCCTGAAGAAATAAAATGTAAACACTTTCTGAATAATAGATCTGATGATCAATCCTCGCTTTGATATCCTATAGAACTTTTTCTACAAATCAACCAGCTCCAATACCATGTAGAAATTTTCGATAATATGACACTTATTCACAGATATTATCCGGATTATACACTATTGCGGAATACATGCATAATACATAACCTCCTCTATGTTGATCATCAATTTAGCAGCATTAAAAACAATGAAACATCAATCGCATGCGCACATTAACACAATATATAACCTGGGGAAAGCATATAGCTGAAAACCCCACACTATCTGTATATTATAATGATTGAGAACATGTAACAATACATAGTACAATACTCCTCGCAAGTACTCAATACTATCTCCACCTATTACACACAAACTAGCTCAGATCTGATGCCTCAGATCTCCTCCACTGCTTGCCTGCCTCCACTGCGCAATCCTGCATGAGAATGAATGAGAATGGCTGATCCAAACTCATATTTACCTTGGATGATCCAAAATCATGTGAGCACAAGCTACAATTGCCTTGGTATAGGCCCACACTGCGCAGTCCTCATTGGCATAACTCAATCCATGCTTGTGCAAATCTCATGCACAACTGATAGTCACAACTCACCCTTTCACTTACCTCTAACACCTGTCTCTGTTGAACTGTCCATGCACTGAGTTAACTGATGTATTCTTTAGTTGCTTTATGAGTTAATAATTAGTGAATTAATTAACAATCAATTCACACAACTCATCACTAGTGTATTCTTTAGTTAGAATAAATACAACTAGTTCAACTAAGTCAAACTGAACATAACTCCATCAACTCCACATCCAACTCCACAAAACTCACATGCATGAGTTCTAACTGAAGTCCTCCATGCAATAGCTCAACTAACACATAAGAACCACGTGATTCCTTCTGTCAGCTGCATGTGCCACATCCGTAGCTCGAACTGAAGTGCTCCAAGAGAATAAGATAATGTTTAGAGTCCAAATATTACTAAGGGCTAATAATATTTGATTGTTTCTATTTTTAGCCTGGCAGTCTAAAAATAGACTCTGATCACTCCGCTATGAACCAAAAATAGAAGTCCATCTATTTTTCCCAACATGACCAATCATCCATAAACAACATCCTGCAACTCATAGACCATGATCCATATGTCTAAAAATAGACATAGTCTAAAAATAGACTTTGCGCCAAAAATAGCCTGCGGGCCCACTTAGTGAAGGCGATTCCTTTTCACTAAGATCCATCATCTTGTTGCATTTTCAACAGTCCACATTGAAGCCATCAGGGCCAGGAGCTTTCCTATTTTGCATGTCATTGATAACTTCACTAACCTCCTCTTCAGAAACTGGCCTGTTAAGATTGTGGTTGTCTTCCCTGGTTACAAGATTAGGAATTGACTTAGTGAATTTTCTCATGAATCGAGATCTGTCGACGAGAGGATCCTCTATGATGCTAAGGAAGTGTTAAACTAAGACAGATTCCATTTCTTTGTGAGAGACGAGCTCGTTGCCTTGAGCATCTTTAAGTTTTGAAATTCTGTTATGAGATTTGTGATCCAAGGTTGATCTATGAAAAAACTTCGTGTTTCTTTCTCCTTCTCTAATCCACTGCACCCTCGATTTCTGTCTCCAGAAAATCTCCTCTTGCATGCACCGATCGTCCCATTCGTTCTGAAGAGAGTCAGCCTGAATTTTCCGTTCCTCGGTAAAACCTTCTGAGATGATGATCTGATTAATCTCCTGGAGTTTCTTCTCAACTTCTCTTTTGGCTTTAAAAATATTACCAAACTCTTTTTTGTTCCAATCTTTAAGCCTAGATTTGATGTGTTTAAGTCTCTGCTGCAACATGAACATTTTAGTGCCTTGAACAGGCATATCTTCCGCCCACCATTTGTCAATATTGTTGGTGAAGTCAGGGTGAGAGAGCTAGACATTTTCAAACCTAAAAGGTCTATTCCTCGGTGTACCCATGAAAGTAGCTTCAAGCTGGATAGGCCAGTGGTCCGAGCCTTCGAAGGGAAGGATTAAAGCTGACATATCAAGGCCTTTGAGAAAGAGGTCCTTTGAGATTATGAATCTATCTAGTTTAGAGGCGACTTGAAAAGCCCCTCCCCTCTTATTATTCCAAGTAAAAGTGCCATTTACTGTTTTGGTGTCCACTAGCCCCATGTTATTCATGAAGTTCTGGAAGGAAATGGAATCTTTGCCTAGTTATATCGTACAACCTTTTTTCTCTGTAAGAGATATGATCATATTGAAATCCCCTGCCATAATCCAGGGCATATCAGGATATCTCTCTCTCAGCTTCTCAAGGGAGGTGAGAAGCTTAAGTTTGTCTTCTAGTTTTTTAGGACCATAGATGTTAGTGATCATGTAGATCTCCTTATCACCCAAAGGTTGAATCACTAGCGATAGATAGTTCCTAGAAGCTTCAACATCTAGGATTCCAAGCTTTTGAGGATCCCATAGAGTAAGAATCCCACTCGCTGAGTTATCCGCTTTAACCTCTAGATATTCATAATTGATTAGCCATTTGTTGTGTATCTTTCTGATCTTGTCCATCAAACATTTTGTTTCCTGAATTAAAACCATATCTTATTTTTCTTCTTTCATTCTACTACTAAGAGTTCTTTGTTTCCTTTTACTTCCTATAACCCTAATGTTCCAGGTTGTAAGCTTCATTAAGAAAGGTTTGCAAAGGAGTAACTGGTGAGATCCCTCATCTTACTTGAGTTAATCATAAGTTTCCCACATTCAGTCATCAACTCATTCTATGTTTTTCTTCCTCTTTTCCTACCCGGGTTCTTGGAAGAATGCATCGTTGTGTCCTCCATCATTTTCAATCCCATATTCTCCTAGCTATCGTCGTTTATTTTGCCTCCAGAACACTTCGTTTGAGATCTCCAGAGGAAGAGCTGTTGAACCCTGTCAAACTCCTCTTTTGATAGAGAGTCTACCCCTTTGGTGATTCCCTGCTCCAGAAACTTTTCTATATTTAAGTTCTCCCTCTCTAGAATCTCCTGCAGTTCATGGTCTTCCATTCCAGCCTCACTTGGGGTCATCTCATGGTCCCGACTGAGCTCCATAATGCTCGGCATATCATCCTTTTTTTTTTTTTTCTGTTTTCTGGTATTTCCTCCATATTAGTGTCACCTTCCTTCTCAGTGGGAATATTCTCCGATTCCTGGTTTGTCTCGTTGTTTTCGGCTTCTTCTTCTAAGATCTTGAAACTATTATGACTTGGTTGTCCGTCTTCATTAATTTTCTTTTGGTACCGCTTTCCTCCTTTCCCTTTACCCCCAACCTTAGTAAAACCTTCGGGATCCTTTCCTGTAGTGGCTTTCATATTGCTCTCCAACTTGTTCAATGGGCAGTCCCTATATAGGTGCCTGTGCTCATGGCACTTCCAACACCTAAATGGGATGTTTTCATAGTCCACCGCATGCACCCATTCCTCATCATATACTTCTAAAATGATTACATCCAGAAGTGCTCCAGATAGGTCCATTTCCACACATATCTAGGTGAAGGAGGTGTATTTGCCTCTTAGAGTAGCATCTGAGATATTTATGAAATTCCCTAGCTTGTTGCCGATAGCCTTTAGAGACTCCGATAGCCAATAATCTAAAGGAAGGGAATAGAGTCTTATCCATACTGGCACCGATGTGAAAGTTTCTTGTTTTGGGAGGGATAAAGTTCATTACCCATGGTCTCATATAAAGGCCTGCAGAAGCGTAAAAATAGGGTCCTCCCTCGAACACTCTGCATTTATCCTCTACGCTTGTGAACACCACCGTGAAGAAGCCTTTGGACCCAAGGTGAAGGTCAATTTCCCCTTTTGGTTTCCAGTGGTTCCTTATCCATGCTTGCAAAGCCTTCTTCGTTGGAAAAATCCCCATAAATTTACAAATAATAGCATACTCTGACATGTGGTCTCTGTTTACCTGTAGCGCTGGGTCACTTAAAACGACTCAAGGAATAGTGGTCGACTTGGGTTTACAGAGCCCTAAAGTACTCCTAGGAGCAACTTTCGACCTACTAACCTCTGTCCTCTCCTCCTTACTAGCTTCCTCATGATTCTCTTCCTGTCCTTGAGGTCTGATAGTTTCTGTATTCTTAGCCTCTGTTACCACCTCCATTGGTTTCTTGAAGCGATGTGATCCAACTCCCTTGCTTCTGTCCACAACCACTTGACTATAGGAGGGAGCTGATCTCCCTCCTCCGCGCCCCGCCATGGTGACCAACGACAAAACCCTAAAGCAAAACCCTAGATCCTAGTCTTGCGCTGCGCTCCTTGAACTTCAAAATTCCTCAAAAAAAAGTTATATTAAACATAATATTAATATTAAACATTTTTATTTATATTAAACATAATAATATTATTATAATATCAATACTAAAGTTTTTTATTTATATTATTAATTTTTAATATTTTTATTTATTTAATAATATATATATTAATTTTTAATATGATATACGCTTATCCACGTATATCAACCACATTTATTAATGTAATTTTCCCACTTTTAAAATTATATTAGAAATTGTTTAGTATTTAATGATAAATATGAAGAGTTATATCTTATTATGGTGTGAGCATGATCTTCCATAATAGTATATGAGGATTCATGTGCATTCTTATTATGGTATAAGTGTATGATATTCCATATTAACTTTTATAATTTTAAATATTGTAAGTGATTTTATATTTGAAGTATCATTCCAAGTTAAAGACATGCATGGTAGATATTAAAAAATGGAATATGATAAGCACAATTTCAAAAACTCATCAAAATGATAATTACAATTTGTTTTTTTAGCTGTCTAGAAATTCTAAACCAAATAAAATATTGAATAAATTTATAGCAAAATTAGAAAAACATATATCTATAATTTTAAATATATATATTTTTAAATATTAAAATTTTAATAACATTTATAAATTATTATAATATATAAAATCCTTTTTACTTAAAAGAGTCCACACTTATTAAAATGCTTAAAAGTACTTTAAGCATATAAATATTTTTAATTCTTTAAACATTTATATGTTTAAAATGCATGCAGATAATTACCAAACATCTGCATAATACCAAAAGTAATATAATACAAGGCATTTATACTATTGGTGTATAATGTCGATTATTATACAAGTTATAGTAATAAAATTGCTATTGTACAATACTGTTTAGCATATAAATTACATGGGAGTGATGCAACCTTTAGCATCATAATCTAACTTTTATAATCAAATACATAGACAATGATAAGTACAATGGATGCACACAGATTCTTGTCAAAGGAAAGTATATACATTTTTGCTTAGCTTGGATTCCATGTGTCAAAAAGTTGTGTGTCCCTTCACCTCATGAATTGAAGTAAAATAAAGGTGGTTCAATTTATGACACAAGAAAGAAGGTTTGGAGTAGAATATGTATTCGATAAATAATTTATAAACTTTTATTTGTCTGTTTGTCTTACTAAATAGAAAAACGTTTTTGGTATTTAATATTTGTTTTATAAAATGGAAAAAGGTTTTGGTATTTAATATTATCGTTTTAGTAGTAATATCACATTTATTTTAATAATATTTTTTATTTTATATTAAAAATTAAAATTATATGGTTTTATTTATTTATTTTATATTTAAAAATTAAAATTAAAATTAAAATTAAAATTAAAATTAAAATTAAAATTAAAATTAAAATTAGATAATTTGGTATTTAATATTTTATTTAATAATATTATAAATTTATTTTAATATATTTATAATTTATGTTTATGGGTTTTAGATAGATAGTGATTGGGTGTTTTTAAAGGTATTTTTTATTTAAAGTTACTGGTTCAATTCTTACTTTGATTGAGATGATATATTGGACATGATGAAAATATAGCCCTGCCAAACTTACTATATATAAAATAAAATTATATATTTAATAATTATTATGATAATATAAAAGTCACTTTTGTTAGGAAGATGATCATTATTGGCATAGATGAAATGGTGGTAAAGATTATATAACAATAAAGTACTAGTAAAAAGGTGAGGTGAAATACAAGTTTTAGATGTTGAAGATGAAGTATAACTAGAGAATATAATAACATTTGGTCTTGATAAGGAGTTGTAGTTGAAATATTTACAAAGTATTTATTTAGGAACTTTTAAAATTCTGCATATTGTTTGGTTTTGGTTTAACAAAATGGAAGGCAAAGGGGATACAATTTATTAACAAAATAAGAATTAAAGGGGATACAAATATAATTGATTGTAATGTTTGTTTGTTATATTGCTTATTTTATATAAATACGATGAATATTTGCAATAGCTAATTTGATTGTTAATGTAAAATTAATTATTAATGTTATTAGAAATAATATAGGATTTAGGTTTTTTTTTTTTAATTGATGTTAGTAATATTAATTTACAAATTGATATGTAAATAAGTAAAATTAAAAGTAATTATAATTATAAATAGTAGAAATAGGATAATATTTGAATATTAAGTATGTGAAGAGATTTTGTAAGTGAATTTTTATTTATTTATATTTTTTGGGTGGGTGGGTTGGTGGGTAATAGATGTTTCTAATTATTTGTGTGGTGAATGTGTTTTTTATTTTAGAAGTGTTATAATAGATATACTCAACTTACAATACTTAAAACAATCTTTTGGATTAAGTTATTGTATTTATTCCATTAAAGTTGTCCAGGACTTGTATCTTTCTTCAATCGCATAAAAAAAAGCATAAGTGAGATGATCCACAAGGATCATTCCATTTTCTAGTGGGCAAGTTGAATCTCTTAATTTGTATCTACACCATTTATTCTATTAAATAAGAGTTGACAATATAAAATGAGTATTACAACTTAGATTTATTCCCTTACTAAGCATTAAACATAAATCCAAGCTTATGAACATTCATCACACAATACAAATATTTTTAAGAAGAACCTAAACCTCATGGGGGATAACCTCTATTCACTGTGAAAATATTAGAGAACGTCAACTAGTGAGTATTTACAATTGTACACTTGCATGTACCCTAGGATTCAACATTCAATTGCATTTAAAAAAAACCAATACTATAGGTAACAAAGTTGAGACATGTCATTTATACAAGGAACTTTATTCTTCTTTGGAAAATGTAAAAACTTCCTAAGTTGGTCATGATATTTCAATCAACTTCCATAGTTAGATTGTCCAATCTTCAATCCCTCTCATCCTACAATCCACCTTCTTACGCGACATCTCCTAGATTTTTTAAAATCAATTTCATTGCTTTTGTATTCTTCCAATTATTAAAGAGCTCAACTTCCCTTTCATCACTAAGACCAACCATCTAGTTGACTCATCATAATCATTAAAATCCACATAGGCATCCTCTCCTTAATAACATACATATAACTAACTAACTAACTAACTAACTAACTATATATCTATATCTATATATATATATATATATATATATATATATATATATATTTTCAGGGAAAAATCGAAATTGTTACTAAGCTAATAAAAAATTACATATGTAGATGCAAAAGCATTAAGGTTTCTGTGTATCCTGGAGAGACAAAAACATAACAGTCTACGACAAAGTTCACAAAGAACAAGTGGAGAACAAAACCCGGGCCTCTCAACAAAGAGAAAACAACCCACAAAAGAAGTCATAAATATACATAAGTATTACTGAGCCAACAAAAATACTTCGGCCACAAGACAAACTATTTATAAAATAGTATAGAGTGCGCTGAAACAAAAACAAAAAATAGATCCCACCTATAGAAAAAACCGAAACAAAGACCACATCCTGTAAAGAGAAACTTGTCAAGTGATGAAAGGTGGGTGATCATATTCCTGTGTCATCCCATCTATGGACTCTTAGACATGCCAACTTCCCATAATCTGTTGAGCACCCTCTTTAGATAAGAGATTTGCTTTTGAGTTCTGTTCCCTGTATATGTGGAAAACATAAATAAAATTAAAATATTGTTTGATAGAAATAATTTCTTCAATGATTGGGATCAAAGTATGATTTTGACATCTCTGCACTGCAATAAACCAATTTATGACATTCAAGGAATCTCCAAAAACTTGTAATGAATTTAGATCAAGTTCCCTTGCCCAACACAACAATAATTTCAAAGATAGAAGCTCTACATAGTTGTTTATTCCCGATCCAAGGCCAATTTTTTTAATTTTAAGTGTCTTTGGCTATTGAGGTGAATAATCAAACCGCCCCCGCATCTATTCTAAGTATCATATGCTCCATCAAAGTATGACCACAAAATCCATGGGTTGATTTGTTCTTCTCTAATAACCCATGGAGCCTGGGTCGACAGGGAGGTTGGGAGTAATGAGTATATTGCTACAATTTTGGTAGCTATAAGAGAAGGACCGTAGATGTGTCTTTGAATATTCCTTTGTTTCTTGCCAGCCATATTCCCCAGTTTATTAATGGTGGTACATTTCTTATTTTTTCATCTCTCACATCATTCCACCATTTTTCTAGGCTTCCCCTATATTTATACCTCTCCATTCCATGCTGAGACCCAAAAGGCTTAGTGAAGCTTCCCATGCTTTCAAAGTAAAGGGGAAATTTATAAAGATATGATTAACTGTTTCTTCTTCATTTTTTCATAACACACATAAAATTGGCCCGTGTTTGTTCCTTTTCTGAAGATTATCCCATGTGGGGACTTTGTTCCTGAGGAGACACCAGAGAAATAACCTTGACTTAGCGGGGCATTCCAACTTCCATAGAGGTTTCCACCACTAGAGTTGAAGGCTTGGAACTCTTCTTTCAATTTGATAGTTGTAACCAAATTTTTGAGAGTAAAGTCCAGATGGAGCATGGACCCATCTAAGATCATCTTCCCGATCCCTATTCCTGACGTGTGTTCTTTGTAATTATCTGATGTATTCCTGCAAATCAACTTCAAGACTTGCATCTAAATGTAGTTGTTTGACCGATTTCCAACCTTGATGCTAGAATGAGGAGCCCTCTTAATTTGCTACTTGGTTTAGATAAAGGATCCTGCGATCATTTAAAGTTGTGACTAGTTCCCTTGGTAGTTCATATCCTTTTCTACACCCTACCTAAGGGTCAATGCCAATTCTAACTTTTTCTCCATTCCTTATGTGCCAAGAAAGTTTATCTTCGATGACCCTAAAGGATTCCACTGCAACTTTCTAGATTAATGAGGCATTTGGAACTCTCTTGTGCTACCTTCACATCCACTCCTTGATGGAAAGAGGACATATGTATTTTCTTTTGACTATAATGGTCCATAGATTATCCGATGAGAGTATGCACCACCCATATTTTTCTGCAAGAGAGTTTGCAAAAACATGGAGATCCTTAATTCCCCATCCTCCCTAATATTTTGGAAGGACTATCTTTTCCCATGTCACCTAGTGGAGAACTCCCTCTTCTTTTTCTCTAGCCCATAAATATCCCACACAAATTCCTTATTACATTTAGGATCCCTTTGGGATCCATATGAGTGTTATCCAATATACATGAATTTCCATTAAGATTGATTTTATTAGTACCATCCTCCCAACCCTCGAGATCCATATAAAACTCCAATGCTTTACACGTTTTCTAATATTGTCCAAGAGCCAGTTCCAGTCATGTGTTTTTTTTTTTTATAGGAATCAAGTTTAAGGTGGAACCCGAAATTTTTGAGACTAACTGTTATAGACATATTTGGGCACTTCAACCCCAATCTTATATGTCGATAAACTAGGGTTCTTTAACCCCTAAAAGTGTTGTTTCATACCCTAAAGTATCATGGTCAACTGATTACATCATTCCCCAGAAGTTCCACCTGAAAAACCATCCAGAACTGGCCAAAACTAGACCATACTGACTACTCCATTGTCAGGGTGCGATGCATACTGACTCCTACACTAGCCAGGTGCGATGCATACTGACTCCTACACTAGTCAGGTGTGATGAATACTGAAGAGGCCTTCTGTGGGGTGCGATGAGCGAGAATGGACAAATGTTTGAGATAGTTTGCTAATTGGATGCTCATGGAATCTTCTAGAAACTTCTCCTATGACACTTGCCTCCCTGAATTCGCCCAGGGATGAGTAAGAGATCCAAGAAATCTCCAAGTGGAACCAAAAACAACAAGTGGAATGAAACTAATCAAAAACCCAGATATGACTCACACCCTTGCACACATCTATAAACGGATCCCTCATTTGAGAGATCTGGAGGCTGGAATTTTGTAATTTGCAAGGAAGTGCTGATAGTTTGTGTTTGAGAAAGAGCATTGTATTGTTGAGTGATCTTGCTTTTCATGAGGTGAAGAGGGCTTTGATGCTGGATCAGACAGCTGGGCTATAATTATCCCTTCTATTTAATAAAGTTCTTTGAGTTTTCCTCCATACAATCGTGTATTTGTGAATGTTGTTATTTGTGAATGCCATTGTATGTTCATTGTATTTCTGATTCTGCAATGCTTATGATATATTAGATCAAGAGGCTTTGATGGTGTTTTGTTACTTTGTTTCTGCAGGTATTCTCTAAGCGGGATAAGTAGGAGAGGAGTTGCAAGCTTTGTCAAGGGGGAGAGAGATCAAGCAAGGAGTTAAGCAGAAGATCCAGGTTGGTTCCTTTGCCTCTCTCTTATCTATTATACATAGAGGAAATCACAAATTGCTTTGAATTGTTTGTTTCTAGGATAGCTGCCAATCCTGAAGGGCTAGCAGATAAAAAAGACTAGTTTTCCCGGAAAAAAAATAGCGACTCCACTGGGGATCGAATATATGTTTGTTTGTTATTGTTGTTTGTTTTATAAACTATAGACAAAGCCTGAAGTTAGTCAGATAGCCTTCGAACTGCTCTTGCTCTGCAATTGCATAGTAGATGAATGCTGCTTCAGTCAATCTCCAGTTTAGTTTATGAATTGAACATCTGACTTACAAGCATTCTAGATGCCCTTTTGGTAGCTTAGTAACCTCTCAAGATCATTCCTCTGTGCTTTTCTCTTTACTGTCCATCATAGCTCAGCTTAATTCAATGAAATCAACTGCAAATTTGAGACAAAGCCCACCTCAGTTGCGCTCCCTGTCCCATCACACTGTCTGTCACTGTCAACCAGTATGCATCGCACTTCTCAAGTGTAGTAGGTGCGATTCATACTTGTTTTTGTGAAGCATAGGTGCGATGACTGACTGAGCCTATTTTTCTCCTTGAAATTTGGGGTTTTTGTCCTTGTTTTCAGCTCTGTTTAGTTGTTTCGCTGCTTATGAACAATATCTCACTACTGAAGCCTGCTTTCATTACATAGACCAGCCTCCGTTGATTAGGATTAGTAAATGATTTTATGTATTTGTCCATCATTTACAATCCTTTGTCGAAAAGTTGCTTAAATCGATCTGTCGTTTTGGTACAAAAAGTGTCGTAACTGTCGTTTTGTGTCAAAAAGAGAAGTGTCGTTGAGTCTTCCTTCCCTGAATAGTCAATTGAAATTTTCTTCAAGTATTTGATTTTATTTGTTGATATTTGAAGTGTCGAAATCATTTTCTATTCGAAATTGAAAAGTGTCGTTTAGTCTTCCTTTCCATTTTGAAAAATAAATTGTCGAAATGTCGCTTTTAACAAAATATTTCAGATCTTTGCTATGCTTAGTTTTCCTTTTTGGAATTTCTCACATTAAGGGAACGAAAAACAAATACATGCATTTGCATTTGCATTTAGATTGTGTGCGAAAAATGATTTAGGAAAAGTGCATTTAGTGTGTGCTCTTTGCTCTTTGTTTGAAAGAATCGTAATCTTCTTTCCTTAGTAGCTAGGATTTTCATTGCTCAAAATAAACAACAATTGTTTATCATTGTAGATTGCATTTTTAGGAATTTCAAATCTACATCACGTGGTGAACCATTGAAAGGCAAACTTCTAAGCAAGATCAACTCTAAAATAAATTTCAATAAACTTAACAACGCTTTGGAACCTAACGCAACACATCTAGAGGTCTAGGCTAGAGACATGTTCCGGCGTCGTAAAATCTAGTAACTATCGTTTTCATCGAAGGTTGGGTGATTCCTCCTCTTTGATACGACAACTGCTAGCACAGAATTGTGCTCCCCGTACCGTCGAGTATATATTGGGAGACCACAATAGGCTTATATCCTTTATCCTTAGGAAGCCATGTCTGCCGCCCTATCGATCGCAATGCACTGAACACAACATTCGGGAAGATTGACTACCGTACATAAGTCCTTGGTAATTTCTCTTTAATTTATCACCAAGGTGTATATTGCAGTTTTGCGATTGGTTTGGTAATCCCTCTGTCTAGATTTCCAGAGTAGTCACTTTCGTTCCTTTTCGACTCCTTAAAAGAAAAGGTCCATCTGAGCACTTGTCACTTCAGGCTCATTAAAAATCGAAGGGGACTAGAGTCATCTTTAGCTTTTTCTCGACTCTTAAAAATTGAAAAAGCAAAGTTGTGTCAAAGCGTCATTAAAATTTATTTAATTCGGAATAACATCCCTGTTCCTTCGTTGATCTTAGGTTGAGATAATGGAGTCCACCAATCAAGGAATCCATTTTGAAGGGAATCCTAGTCCATTTTCTTCTTGGGGAAATATTGGTGCTCCGTATATGACCACATTATCCCTTATGGGAATTACAATTTGCCTACCAGTATGGATATTCTCAACCTCTATCGTTCAAAATACCGTAATTCCTCAGCAATCGAATCAGCAACCAGTTGATATTGAAGTTGACCCTTCACCTTCTGCTTCGTTGGTTTCTCCCTCCCCTTCTTCCTCTTTTCTTGGTGAAAATAGTGATGCTAGTAACCAAGTGACTGAGAAGAAGAAGAAAGGGAAGGAGAAGAAGAAGAAGAAACCAATTAAGCAAGGGGGCAACCATGAATCATCTGGTGAATATCCGCACATTAAATCTCCTAAATTCCCTTGTGTAATTTGCAGAGGAGACCATTTTCATCGAGATTGTCCTTGCCTTCCGTGGATCTTGAGAGAATGGTCTCCCCATTTGCACCAACTGGTGTCATCAACCTCGGGTGATCATGTTGACAACACACCGTCAACTAGTAATAGAAAGGTCAATATTCCATGTAAGTTATGTAAAGGGGACCATACCCTTCCTCGTTGTCCTTTTTTGGATGAGGCCAAGAAAGTCTTGCATAACCATCCTGTTTCACCGCAATGAATTCCATCTGGATACAAGAAACTCTCCTCAATTCCTTTACTAGTTGAAAATCCGACTGACATAACTCAACCGTCGGTCGAAACACCTATCGCTGAAAGCGAATCTTTTGAGTCCATACCAGACCAAAGTCAACGGGTTGAGATGGCAGTCGACCCAGTTTTACCTTCAGAAGGTCCAGATGATACCATTCCCAAAGAGAGTGAGAACGATACTGTTCAAATTCTTTTTGTTACTTCAGAGTCCGATGAACTTGGGGGCAATCCACCTGTTCCTTCACAACAGGAAGAGAATCCCCCAGTTCTTGTTACTCAAGAGGTTAATTCTACCATTTATTCGATACCCCCTCCAAGTATTCTAGTCACTTCCTTTGATTGGAATCGACTAGCAAGATCCTGCCTTCCTTATAATGTACCATTCCGGATCATAGTACAAGTTTACAAGATGATCGTGTCTGGAACTATCATAGATGAAGGGGCTTCAGTGAGTATCCTTTCCTCAACTGCTTGGAAAGCGCTTGGTTCGCCAACGCTTATGCCTGTTACACATAATTTGTTAGGCTTTAACAAAGGAACTAGTCGACCGTTAGGAATTCTTCCTAAGTTACCAATAACTTTGGGAAGGAAAACCATTCACTTGAACGTGATGGTAGTCCAAGGATTGTTAGATTACTATCTACTCCTTGGACATGACTATGTTTATAACATGGAAGCTATTGTTTCAACACTCTTTCGAGTGATGTATTTGCCACATGAAGGCAAAATTGTCACTATTGACCAGCTTTCATTTCCCGGTTCAAACACAACTTCAATTCAAACATCATCCCTAAATGGTCCTTTTGCATTGAGAGTGTCTCTTCAACCTTCATTCCATCCACTTGATTGCCGGGAGTAGTCCGGTGAATGTAACGAAGCTTAGGGGGCATGCACCCTTGTCTATTTTGAGACGAAACCAGCTGAAAAGATAAGTCTCCTTGTAGGTTATGTGATTGGAAGTGTCATCCCACACCATTCACCTTTGTCCACTTTGTGGACGAAGCCAAGGAAGTGTTTTGTTTCTGTGTTTTCCAAGGAAGTGCTTTGTCTAACCGCTGACAAAAACTATCCTGCTTAGCCACAATGATTTACATATGGTTACCTGGAGACTCTCCTTTTCTTGATGCCTGGGTGCATGCAAACCTTTTTATGCAAGCTAAAAACGACCAATTTCATTTTTTAGCTTTTTAGTTTTTTTTTTAACTTCTTAGGTTAGGTGATTGGTCTGACACACCATTCACCTTCGTCTATGCTGCAGACGAATCAAAGGAAGTGTTTTGTCTAAACTGCTGAAAAAACCATCCTACCTAACCTCAGTAGTTCCTTAGCCTTCTAGTTTTTCTAGCTTTTTAGTTTGGTCGTTTCTAGCTTACATAAAAAGAAAAACTAAAAACTGAGAATATGTTATCGCATGGTTCAAGCTCATTAAAAAATGAACCTGGCTCTGAGCATATGTTGTTGCATGGTTCAAGCTCGTTAAAAAATGAACCTGGCATGGAGCATATGTTGTCGCATGGTTCAAGCTCGTTAAAAAATAAACCTACCACTGAGCATATGTTATCGCATGGTTCAAGCTCGTTAAAAAATAAACCTACCACTGAGCATAGTTTCCCCTGGTTCAAGCTCGTTAAAAATTGAATCCACCTTCGGTAAATAACCTTTGTGATTGCCCTGCTATTAGCCTTTTGAACCTTGGTTGTGTTCCTACCATCACCTCCATTCTTTTGTCTGATCATACGCTTCCACCTGATTGTTTACCTTTTTGAGGAACAGTTGCGACGAGTGGTCCTGTTAGCCAACCTCTTCACATCACCATGTTTCGAGAAGTTCCAAGCTTACCCAGAACCAGTTGCTACCCTAAACACCACTCGTTCCTCAAAAACAAGTCTCCTTTAAACTCTTTTCAGACTCGTTAAATATGAAAAGATTGTCGAGCTATTGGCCTTTCTAGCTCATTAAAGTAAAAGGAAGTGCCATCCCTCCTGTATTCTTTAATCTTTTTCGGACCGGAGGGATTATCTCATAAAAAAGTTCGAGCGCTTGTCTCTTTGGCTCGCTAAAGTTATCGAAAATTCATCCCTTTTGTATTATTTTATCCTTTTTCAGACTTAAGGGATTATGCTACGAAAAATAACTACTGGACTTTCCTTTTCGTCCCTTTTCAAACTCTCTAAACATGAAAAGGACTGAGTTGTGTTTGTCGTTAAACTCATTAAAACAATGGCGACAAACTTGTCCACCTAGAAAAGAACGAGTTTCACTGTCGCTAGGCTCGCTAAAACATAGCGACAGGTTTGTCCGAAGGGCAAATTATAGAACAAGAATATGTTATCCTCCTCAAGCTTGACAAAAATAAAGAGGTACTGGTTAGCAATGACTGGGGGAAAAGGGAAGAAAATGTGAAGAATTTTATGGTAGCAGGTCGCTCTTGAACATGACACTTTCACTCCATCACCATGATTGAGTCGGGTTGGGTTATTCCGTTCACCGGTCATTTCACCATTGGTCTTCCACACCATCCATCTATTGGGGTTAACGCTACCAATCCATCTCAGTGTCACCAATATGTTCAAGAGAAGTCATTCAGTTGAGAATTCACCATCTAGTTAATGCCTCATCCACTACAATACCTTCACCCTCCATTTTTCATGATCGCCATTCCTGAACCTTGTGTCGTCAGATCGTTTTCACCTCCAGAAAATCATTTGCTTCGTTTCGTGTCGTAGATGTGGGATACATTAAGGCCCTCCTATGACAGGTCACTTCTTGTCGACATCAACTCATTATCCAAGAAGTTGACTTAGAAACAACCCTTTCAGTACTTTGAAGCTTGCATGCCTCAATGGCAAGTTTCTCACTTCCGGCGACAGGTTGACATCAATGGCCTTCGATCGAAAGATTTTGCGTGGTGTTCGACATCGGATCATATATTCACACCACGTGAATTGTACTGTAGTACCTTGAGGGTCATTATCATTGATTCCTCTCACGTCTGTTAACAGCTTACATTATTGGATGGTAATCAGGCGATGTCTTTCCATGTTCGACTTCAGAACATCTTTTCACATGGATCGACTTGTACATCGGGCGGAGATTGAACGAGTTTGAAGACCCAGGATCTAGTTTCATCCATCCGGGCTATGATATATTCAGAAATATAAAGACATCAAATGTACACAGAAGCTGTACAGATGGTCATCCAAGCCAGGGATGATGACTCTACCTATGAAGTCTGCAACTGCAGACGATTATCTGTTCTATGTACATAAAAATGGATTTATAAAGCTGAGCATGGGAATGCCTGCCTCAGCTAGATCATGAAAATTATATGATGATGATGTATTGTATTGTATCTTATACAAGTCACCTTCCAGTTCGAATACCTCGGATCCTCATGATAAAGCATTTCACCCGACATCAAAGATTTAGGACTTCATGCTTTAGGGGGCAACTATTATAGACATATTTGGGAACTTCAACCCCAATCTTATATGTTGATTAACTAGGGCTCTTTAACCCCTAAAAGTGTTGTTTCATACCCTAAAGGATCATGGTCAACTGATTACATCATTCCCCAGTTCCACCTGAAAAACCATCAAGAATTGGCCAAAACTGGACCATACTGACTGCTCCACTGTTAGGGTGCGATGCATACTGACTCCTACACTAACCAAGTGTGATGCATACTGAAGAGGCCTTCTGTGGGGTGCGATGAGTGAGAATGGACAAATGTTCGAGAACATTTGCTAAGTGGATGCTCATGGAATCTTCTAGAAACTTCTCCTATGACATTTGCCTCTCTGAATTCGCCCAGGTATGAGTAAGAGATCCAAGAAATCTCCAAGTGGAACCAAAAACAACAAGTGGAATGACACTAATAAAAAACCTAGAGATGACTCACACCCTTGCACACATCTATAAATGGATCCTCATCTGAGAGATATGGAGGCTGAAATTTTATAATTTGCAAGGAAGTGCTGATAGTTTGTCTTTGAGAAAGAGCATTGTATTGTTGAGTGATCTTGCTTTTCATGAGGTGAAGAGGGCTTTGATGTTAGGAGGATGATGCTAGATCAAATAGCTGGGTTGTAATTCTCCCTTCTATTTAATAAAGTTCTTTTAGTTTTCCTCCATACAATCGTGTATTTGTGAATGGCATTGTATGTTCATTGTATTTCTAATTCTGCAATGCTTATGATATATTAGATCAATATGCTTTGATGGTGTTTTGTTACTTTGTTTCTACAGGTATTCTCTAAGTGGGATAAGTAGGAGAGGAGTTGCAAGCTCTGTCAAGGGGGAGAGAGATCAAGCAAGGAGTTAAGTGGAAGATCCAGGTTGGTTCCTTTGCCTCTCTCTTATCTATTATACATAGAGGAAATCGAAAATTGCTTTGAATTGTTTGTTTCTAGGATAGCTGCTAATCCTAGAGGGCTAGAAGATCGAAACGACACTAGTTTTCCCAGAAACACTACCCTTCATAAATTTTTCTTCAAATGGAAGGAAAGACCGTGCCCTGTGAATTTATGCATGTGATAAACCTTCATGTACCAAAGAGGAATTTTTCTCATTTATACACATACCTATAGCTTTTAGGAACATTTTGAGATACTCTTTCAATTGTTGAAGTTCCCTTCTGGACCCATCAATGAACAAGAGAATATCATCAACAAACAAAAGATGCATTATGAAATTATTTGTGGCTACCTCAACCCCTTTCACATCTCCTCGCCGTTTTTCTACTAGAATCAACTTGCTTAAACCTTCATCAACTAATAAGAATAGAAGTGGTGACAAGATGCATCCATGTTTGAGGCCCCTCTGAGCATGGAAAAAAGGGGAGGCCGCCCCATTTACCAGCACTACAAATCTCACATTTGTAACACACCCCATGATCTAGTTGATAAACACAATATCAAATCCCATATGGGTGAGAAATAGGAGAAGATAGATCCAACTAATTCTGTCATATGCCTTAGATATGTCTATTTTTGCAATCATACCTTTTCTTTTTCTCCTTTTAAGGTTGTACATTGCTTCCTGGGTGACTCCTACAACCTCATGAATTTGGCATCCATCTAGAAAACCAAATTGTTCCCTAGAGATGTTCTTTGATAAAATGGGCTTGAGGCGAATAAAAATGATCTTGGCTATTATCTTATATATGCAATTGCAAATATATATTGGTATAAATTCTTCAAAAGACTAGGGATCATCGTTATTCAGGATGAATGCCAAGAAGGTAGAGTTGAAGGGTTTCTAAATTTGACCCTTAATCCTAGATTCCTCCACAACCCATAGTAGATCATCTCCAATAAGCTCAAAGAAGTGTTGGAAGAAATAAACTTTCCAACCATCAAGGCCCAGACTCTTATCGTTCTGCATAGATTTTATGACACCTACCACCTCCCCTTTTGTAATTGGGGACATAATATGTTCATTGTCTTCCTCCTCCACAAATATTGGAAACAATTGGGTGACCTAAATTACTTTTGTTATAGTTGCTTGTTCAGGTGCTCTGAAAAAGGTTTTGAAATGGTCTTTCCCCAGAGAGGCTAATTCAACAAATTTTTTTTATTGTACTACCATCTGATCTCTGTATTTCCCATATAGTATTTATATTCTTTCTTCCTCTAGCATAATTTTGGAATAATTTTGAGTTTTCATCTCCACCAGTTAACCATATAGCTCTACTTTTCAGTCTCCATTTCTCTTCTTTGTCCTTTAATATCTTCCTTTTTTAAAGTTCAAGTTTCTTTATTCTTTCCCTGAATTCTTTCTATTCATACTTGTCTCCCTCTGGGATTTCCATTCTCTCCAATTCTTCTTCAATGCTTTTTAATTCCGCCTCCTCCCTTGTCCTCTTTTGTTTCACCGAAATGATAGTAGCATGTTTCATTCTTTTGAGGTTATCCATAAATTGCCGGGCTATAGAAAGTCCTTGATCTAGGTTGTACGGGTTCCAAGAAGCCTTAACCAACTCATTGTAGCTTTACTCTTATATCTAAGAGGGATTAAATTTGAGTGGGCTTCTGGGATTTCCAATGCTCCCTTTTAGTTCAAGTAATATTGGGAAGTGGTCGGATTCTTGACCCGTACCCACCCATTATCGAAATAGCGATATTTTGTTGATTAAGTTTTTGTTCATCAGGAACCAATCCAACCTCTTGGCCACCCTAGCTAAGCCCATGCGCCTGCTCCTCCACGTTGGCTTATATTTGATCAGATTTATATCTATCATCTTACTATCCATCAATTTGCTTGAGAAGAAATCAGCCAAGGGGTCAACTTGAGCCTGAGGTCCCCATGTTTCAGACATACCTAAGGAAAATTTGAAATCCCCTCCCACCACCACATTCGGGCCATTCATGAAATATTTTGATAGGAGAGAGTTCCAGAAAGAGACCATATCTTGGCATGAGCCATAAATGTTGATAAAAGAGGGATCCATGCTTAATTCATAGGAGTAGACATCTGTGCCCAAGACAAGTTTTGAACCCTATGAATTTATGAGCCTGAAACAATTGGATTTGAAGCCCATAGCTAGACCCCCTGATCTTCCCTTCGCATCAGAGGTCACAAAGTACCATCTTGGCAGCATTTTAGTGAGTGATGCTGACACAATTTCTACATTACCTAAGGTTTCCTGAAGCATTAGGACATCCAAGCCAAATTCCTTAATAAGCCTTTTTAGACCTAGCTTCTTGTGGGTGCTATCAAACCCTCTGCAATTGAAAGACAAAACGGTCATTTGGAAACCTCCCCATGGGATTACGCCACTCTAAGAGCCCCTTCCAAAGAAATTTGTTTCTCGTTAGCTATATCCAATTTGGATTTTAATTGGGCTTTGGATATGTTTATTTTTCTACCTCTTGATTTCCCGGTTCCTGTTGGGGTGTGAAAATATCCAAGTCGCCCCACAAGACCACTGGAGATCTCCTTCTTGTCCCTAGGGTGAAGGTTATAGTGACAGACCAAGGAGGTGGGGGAGGGGAACTAGCAAGATTTCAAATGGGGAGAGGGATGCCATGATGGTTTATAACAAGGATGGAGGTTATAGTATTGTCCAAATCATTTGACAGACTACGGGGTAGAGAAATGTCTGAAATTATCGGCCTGGAGGGACCAAGCCTTGAGCCAACATCAAGAAAAGAGTGCATAATAGAGGTGTTGACGGTGCTGGTCCCACCAAAATTCAGGGGATCTCCCCGATATGAAGTCCCAATTAGACCTCACATAGTTTGGTGTAGGAGTACCATATGGAATAAAGGCCCAGTTGCCGAATTCTTGAAGATTTTCCTTGGCTCTGGCTATCAGAAAGAGGGAGGAGTGCAGATGTACTTTTGAAAAGCAAGGGGGGTGTGCCTGGTGACTGTTCAAGTGTAAGTGTGTCAAGGTTCTTCTACTACGGGGGGAGAGAGAAAAGAAAGCCTCTAAGAGATAGGTAATAGTACCACCCAAGAAGAGACACACATGAACCGAAGGATCTGTCTAACATCCAACGGAATAGTCCACAAGGGATGTGACGGTCATTACAACCAACAAATGAGAAATATCTTCCTAATATCCCGTGGAATAGTCCACAAGGATGGGACAACAATAAAAACCGTTACAACACATTCTTAATGAAATAAGTACTAAAATAACCGAAATAGTTCAACTACCTTAGAACATGAGAAAGCAAACATGAAGTACAAACATCCGCATAATAGTCTCACAAACATTCATAATCCATGTATGAAGAACGTGTTGACATTGGAGGCTTATATTATTAGTAAAAGTTCCAAGACACGAGTATACAATGAACATCACTAGCTCCAATAGTGGAGCGTTGGAGCCACTCCTTGCTCCACAAAAGAACTAGCTTATCTCTCTAATGCTTTGATGGTGGAGCCAAGGTAAAAGTCCTTTTCTCATACAATGAAGGAGTATATATAACAAAGGGGTGATGCTTAATCCTCCTTGTGACTCTTGGACTACCCTCATAACTATTTGAATTCCTATGACTTTTCAACTTACATGAATCTTCATATTCCATGTGTGTCCTTTGGACTTCCACTTTACAATACATTTTGAATACAATTTACATGATCCACAATAATGATGTGGCATATGACTACTCATAACATGAAATGACATTGCTACTGTTGCTGCTGAGAGTTAAATGTCTTCTTGAATGTTGTTCTTTTCACCTCCGCATGCCTTGGTGATAAGGAATCTTTAGTGATCTCAAGTCTTGGATAGTGGTCGGAAACTAGTGTCCCTTTGATTTCTCATGATCGATCAATTTGTAAGTTCAAATACAAGGGTGTCTTTGTGCATTCTTTCCTCCTTATTCTCCTTCTTCATCATCTTTCTATGACATGATATGGTACATGTTCCTGCAATTCACTCATGATGAGATGACATCAATCTGAAACCTCCTAATCTAAGATGGTGCATTCTGATCCATAAAATGAGCCCAGAACAAGTGACAAAATGGGAATGGGGAATAAATGACTACATAGTTGTGAAATTTAGGCAGGAAAGGGGAAGCCCTGAGCCTTGAGACTACGCAGTGCACATTTCAGTCTGGGCTGAGGAACAAAACTGCACAACTTTGGGAGCTAGTGAGACAAGTTGAGTGAGTGGACACTGGGTGAACATACTACACAGTTACAACAATCAAGGGAGGTTGGGCTACTACGCTGATGTGCAGTTCAAGGGCTCAGGGAATGAGCTTGAGGCTTGTGATTGCAAAGTACACATTTTAAGCTAGGTTGGGAGAGATGATTACGCAAATCTAGAGGCCAAGGCCGGGCTTGGGCACATAAACCATGCAGTGAGGTAGTCTTGAGGGGAAGGAATTGCACATTGTGCAGTGCCAAGCAACAAGGTCACAGATAGAGGATTGAGACTACATAGTGCACAACTCAAGGAGACCGGATGAAGCTGAGTTGCTTGGTCGGGAAGTTTTTTCGAAAATGGCTAAGTGTGGGATTAGTTTGCTTAGTGTAACTAGTGATAAAAGTTTGAATTTGATCACACACTTAGAATATTTTGACGAGTCAACAACATAGATCATCCATGACATACAGAAAAGTCATTTCCCTCCATGTGACAACTTTATGTTTAGTTACGATAAGTGCGACACTGAAGGTACACCTTATGACGAGTACTTACAAGGTTAGAACAAATCATTTGCACAAACATGACCTATTGAAACCACGAGAACAAATTTATACACACAATGGATAACCAACATGCCAAAAGATGACACTTTGCCTAACTTGCAAAAGGGAACACAACATTCTAAGAAAACAAATAAAATGAGTTTCAAAGTTTGCAATGATGATAAATAAGACCAAGGAAGGCTCCTAAATTGGGTATAGGCCAAAATTTTGGAGGGTGATGTAGCAGCTACAACAAGAGGATAAAGAAGAGAACGAGTGTAAGATAATACCCGTAGTTTGAGGGAGGGTGCCATGGATTTCATGAGAAACATGTGCTTCCATTAGTCGATAATTACTCGGAGCATATTGGCGCAAAAAATCATGCTAAGGATCTGCTTCTACCTCCATCGGGATGGGACATGTCTTCCTATGTTCACCCACTCCTTGAATGCGATTTCACCCTTCTGCACTGACTTCTTCAACCCCTTCCTCTCTTAAATTTTCTTGTTGCCTTCTCCTTTTGCGAAAGCCCAAGGGACAGTCCCGAGCTAGATGGCCACGTTGATGACACTAGAAGGGAAGTTCCTCATAATCAATTAACTGAGAGTGCATATACCCTTGAAGATGCAGATTAATTTTCTCAGCCAGTCCTTCTCTCAGGTCCAGTTTTACCAGGATTCGAGCTAATATCCTCGCTTTATTAACCTTACAAGACATGTATGCTTCTAGGAAAAGGCCCAATTTGTTTCCTATCACCTTAAAAACATCTTCTGTCTAGAGATAAGGAGGCAGGGATGGTAAGTGAACCCAAACTGGAACCTCCTCGAGTTTTTATCGTTTTGTGTCAAATAGAGGAGTCCATTTTGTGAAAAAAATCAGTGAGGAACCAAAGCACTAGTTTCACTTTAAAACCCATTATAACGCTTCTAGTTTGCTGAATCAAACCATGAACCATCCCCAAGCTAAGTTGATAACCTCAGATTCATTTTACAGATCCTCCTTCCAAGCCTTTGATATCCATTCAACGATATAAATTATTGTGAAAAATATTCCTTTGCACTCCCAACAATGATTAGTTCTGATGCTGCCATGACACTGTCAATTTGAATATCAACCCTGAGGACTAGGTTAGGGTTTTCTGGATTTTTCTTGATACATTTTCCCTTCTTCCTCTTACATCCAGATCTTTGGGCATTCTCCTTCTCTAGACCGTTTGGATGGGCCTGATGCCCTTGAGATTATATATGGTCACTTGAGGGTTCTTCTTACTGCAGACCTTCGATCAATAAAATTAGCCTTGAAACCTCCTGGTTCCATTTAGAAATTTGTTTTTTCTCTGGACGTTGTCCAAAGACAACCGTCAAAACCCCCAAAAGGCCAATCCTCTATTGGTGGTTATTTTCCTTTCCCGAGATCACTTGATTGGTGTCTCCTTCGTGGATATCTCCTACTACACCAAAGGAACCTTGTGACGCTCTGACTTTTGGCACAATGAGGTCTAAAAACCTATCTTCTCCTTAAAAAATATTTGAACTGCCTCTCATTCGAGTATCTCTTATATCAGGAGCCTCATTGTAAACGTATTTTGCAGAGAGAGGTCTGACGAATCTTTGGACCACGCCCTTGTACTTTAAACTCGGAGCACCAGTAAAATAATTCTTTAATCCCTCACTACCCTAAATACCACAACTCTTGACTATGTCCTCTAAACCACCCGTAAACCCAAAATCCTGAGGAGTAATTGTAGAAAATTCCAAGGGGTTTGAGGAGCTTACCGAGATTTCCACTGCCCAGAGAGATTGTTCCAAGGGTTTCGCTGGAAATACCTGACATTCCTGTTGAGATTTGACTACTTCCCATAAAGATTCCCTTTCTAAATTAACCTTACCATCAATGAAGAAACCAAATCCACTTTCTGCCGACAACTCCTGCCCAGTGTAAACCATTTTGACAGTTGGGGATCTAGCTAGCAGCCTGACCTTATCTAGGTTTTGCTGAGTAGGCTCAAGTCCCAAAACCATCAAGATGTCTTCCAACTTAGGTTCCAGGTCGACAAATTCTTTAGGTCTGACCATTTCCCCTCTTGTGTAAAAACTATTTACTCCACCAAATTCTACCAACCACCTGATACCGTCCCCAATCTGCTGATCCTTTTTCGCACAATGAAAGTAACAAAAGGTTAATTATTCTTTTCCACAACCTGAAATCACTTCCTCCTACAAACTGTGTTGAAAGTACCCCAGAACCACTTGTCTTCCTTCTTCTGAACAAGTGTTGACAAAACTCTGACATGGTCTGCTAGCCATACTGTTAGCGGAGCCATGTTGCAACAAACCCTAGGAGCCTGCTAACAAAAACCCTAAGCTCATGTTTATTTTCAAGTTATTGTTAGAAAAGTCACATAAGATGAACTAAATTAATATTGTTGACAAGACTCTCATCATTCATTTAATCCATGATTTCATCCCATGATAAATTGGTACTCAATTCATCTAGAGGGGTGTTGGACGTTAATGACATGGAAAAATATTTTATAATTATATTGCGAGGAATATAATGGAAATACATTCTTTTTTCTTACAATGAAAAAATCAATCAAATGAATCTAAGAACCAAGTTATATTTAAAATACAAGTGTTTCTAATAGCAAAAATGTGTAATGGAAAAAAACATAAAATTCAGAAAGTATTATTACTCAACATATTTTCCTAGTTAAGTTAAAAAAATAAAAACACCAAATTAGATTTTTTTTTATATGAATATTAATAAAATTATTTTTTTGAGAGAGATGATGTTTGAAACATGCCAATAAGGATGTCCAAAAATGTGTACAAGGAGATAGCCAAATAAATAAGAACGATTGAACTACAAGAATGTTAGGTGTGTGTTATATTCTTTGCACGACTTATGTGCATAACTAACAAAGGGGGATTCGAGGAGGGGTTTTTCAACCCTCCTTACTTGGGGGATAGGATCCCCACTACAAAGGGTTTGGGGCAGTGCCTAGAGCAAAAACAATTGGGCAGTTTTTTGTGTTTGGTTTTGGCATTTTTTGGCCCATGGTTTTGTTGAAAGAAATTTTGTGGTGCATGGTGGATTTGCCCATGGTTTTGTAGTTTTGGTTATGGAATTGTGCTTCGATTGGTGGTTCATATGTCATGAGATGTATATTGTATCGTAATATACTGTATAGAAAACATATGAAAAAGAAATTGTTGGTTTTCCCGAGTTTGGGTTTCCAGGATAAAATCTTTGTGTAAATGTGTGTGTTTGCTACTGTATCTTTTTTGTTTATTAATAGTATATTTTCAATGATTAATTATAAATGTTAAAACCTACATCTTGTATCAAAGAATTTTTGGCTTCAAGGGGATTCCTTTATGGGAAAGGGGTTTGGCTCAGACCTATGGTAGACCCAATTACAAGTGGAGATTTGCGGGAGTGATTTTTGTGGTGAAAAGAAATTGCAAGTAGTTCAAAAATAGAGATGGAGAAATTTAATGGGAAAAGTTTTGAGTTGTGGAAGCTCAAAGTGGAAGACTGGTTGGTGGACAAAGATCAATGGACTGTCATGGATATAAGGACTACACCGAATGGGATGTCAATAGAATACTGGACAAAGTTGGATCGAAATGAAAAGAGAATAATATGATTATGTCTCTTAGAATCAGTATTAATAAATGTGTCAAGGGAAGAAACAACAAAGGATTTGTGTTACAAGTTAGGGGCTTTGTATCAAGCCTAAGTCCCTGGTGAATAAATTGTTCTTATGGAAAAATTTGTATAACCAGAGGATGAAGGATGGAGCCTTGGTGATAAAGCATCTAAATACTGTCAATACTATGGTGATTCAATTGTTATCTATTGATATTAAGATTTCAAATAAGGATAAGTGTGTTAGTATATTATTTTATCTACCAGACTCATGGTATAGTTTGATTGTTACCATAGGTAGTAATGCAACTACCTTAAAATTTTATGAAATAGTCTCATCCTTGTTTTTGGAGGAGATGTGATTGAAAAATATAGAGAACTAGAATGTAGATGCCTTGTCTGTAAGAGGATTCTCTCAAAAAATAAATAGAAATAGGTCCTCAAGTGGAAGGTCTAAATCTAGAGGAAGATCAAAATCTCCAATAAACTTCGTAAATGTAGGCTAAAGATGTGTAAAAGAAGGGCATTTCAAGAATGGCTATAAAGAAAAAATTGTAAGGGAAAAGGAAGTGATCTAAAGATGCTCCTTTTGTAAAAGAAAAATCCTCCTTCGATGAAAGATGGGATGCATACTTTCCTTCTCCAAGTACACAGTTAGAGCATGAGGTTTGGTTGATCGAGTCAGGCACATATTTTCATATGACTCCTCATAAGAAGTGGTTTTGCTAGTATTAAATATTTGGTGGTGATGTTTTCTTAGGAGATTACTCAAGAGCTAAAATCATAGGATGAGGAAAAATAAATTTTAAGCTCATGGATGGAAGGATCAGGACACTCCCTGGTGTTTTTCACATCCTAGGATTAGCCAAAATTTGATTTACGTAAGCAATATGAGTGAAGGAGGTGTAAAAAAAATGTTTGAAAAGGATACCTACAAGATGGTTTAAGCAGAAATGGTTGCTAAGGGGAGTTTGGATTAGAAATCTGGATAAGATGTTGGGAAGCACTATTAGTTCTAGGTGCAATAGTTCCATTTCGTTTTAGAGTGGAAAATAAGAAAGAAAAACTCTTGTAGGTTCAGGAGAAAAGACTATGTTGTGGCATCAAAGACTAGGATACATCAGAGAGAAGGTCCTTTAATTACTACATCGAAATGGTATGGTAGAAGGTATATCTAATTTCTCCCTAAATTTTAATTTATGTGAACATTTCTTATATCTAAATCAAAATTAGGTGAGGTTATCCTATGGTGTTAAGAGGGTAGAAAGAATACTACAACTAGTGCACAATGTTGTGCTTGGACCTGTGATGGTTGCATCACTAGGTAAATCTGTGTACTACATCTCATTTATATATGATTTCTCATGGAATACATGGATATATTTCCTTGGGAAGAAATATGATTTTTTTAACAGATTTAAATAATTTAAGGCTCTAGTGGAGAATCAAGAAGAGAACAAAATAAAGGTCTTGAGGATGGATAATGATGGATATTTCTACGAGAAGGAATTTGAAGAGTTATGAAAAAGTATGGTATAACATGAAAAAATAATACCCCATAAAAACCTATTTATAATGGAGTTGTGGAAAGGATGAATATGAAATTGATAGAAAAAGCAAGGAGCATGCTCAATGTTCTTGGGTTAAGACAAGAATTCTAGGCAGAGCCATTGGATATTGCATGTTACTTGGTTAAAATATCACCCTCATGAACATTGGATGATAAGACTCCACATGATATATGGACTAGTAAAACCATCTCTCGCAAGGTGAATGCATGAAGATGGGTTACAATTTTGAGCCAAATGCAGTGATTAAATTTCAAAATTTTACCCTTTTATAGAATTGAAGCCCCCAAAATTCATATAAGCGTTGTGAATTTTGAGTCGGAGTAAAAAGAAAATGTGGAGAATTATGTTGTTGTCCTAATGATATTTTTTATAAAAAAATTACGTGTCGTATGATCTATCAATTTTCCATTAAATGAAATGCTTGTCCTTGCAAATTTTCACACATCTTAACAGGTATGCATGTGTGTGTGTGTCTGTGTCTCTCTACACACACACACACATTGTTCTAAAATGTGTATGTGTGTGTGTGTGTCTATATATATATATATATATATATATATATATATATATATATATAAGCATGAACGACATGGAGTGAAATAGGGTATGCATATTAAAACTTTATTTTTCTATGAAAATTATATTTTTTTTTTATTATTTTTCGAAGTTGGCGAATTAATATTTCAATTGCATTTTTAAGGCACCTATGTTCACGTAATATTTTTTTCTACTATTTAAATTGTAAGCGCCTCCTCCCACCTTTACTTGCTTTCACTGGTTTTACCGAGGTAAACATGAGCTGAGGGTCACTATAATAATACTCAACCTCCTATATGACCTTAAGGAAATGGAGTCGAAAACTTATGACCTTACTGACTTTCCCCAGGTGCTATAGGACCTCAAGGAGAAACCCAAGCCCTCTAGGTGTCTAACCCCTAATTTAACTTATTTTTTCACTGACCTAGAGCCTTAGTTGCTCTGTTGCCAAGGCATCAAGCGATTGTAAGCCTCCAGTCACTCCCATAGGCTTGTCTTCCAGTGACTGTGGACTTTTCCAGTCAGTTTTATGTGAGTAACCCCAAATTTTGAGCCACTTTTTCAGGGCTAGGACTTAGGCCTCTACCCAGAACTCAATGAAACTTCTAGAAATGATTAATGACATGGAAACAAAGATTCCAAACTAAAAATTGAACCAGTGCTTGACCTGACCCCTCCCAAACATGACTAACATTCCATCAAACACATGGTAAACATGTGACCTATAGGTCATGAATGCAAATTTGAACATAGGGATCTGAAACTTATCTGAAGTTTAACAAGAAGGACCAATGCCTTCTCAAAATAGCTATCATAACACCAAATTAATCATGCATTCATTAACCAAAAATTCATTAATGGAAGTATGATAATAGCCCTACATAAATCTGTCATATAACCATGCTTATAACCAACATATAACCAGATATATAACAATGATAGAACAACCATTAAAGCCACATAATAACAAGTATAATTAATAATCAAAGACAAGAGAAACTTAGCTCTTATTAATCATATGAAAAATCCAACCAAGTTAGGGACTTCCATGTACCACACAACCATAGATTGGGTTAAACCAAATCTTTCTTTTAGCCAATCACTCCTGTGCCATATTCTAAGCAAGAATGTGGGATCTCATGGGATAAACCAATCCATAAACAACCAAGGGAATCCAGATGTTAAACCACCTCCACCCTCACCATACCGTGATCTCACCTAAACCGGTCCTGAGATCACAAAACCAAACCGAGCTTGGATGCCTCATAATTCCTTCACTATCCCTTGAGGAATTTTCCTATCTCCACCCACCTGTTGAGGGATTCCTGGAGAAAACCATCTCCACCCCCAACCCTTGGGATTTTCCTGATACCACCTCAATCAGATCTAAAACCTTATGAAAATCCAAAGCTCAACTGATAATGAATCCCATCACACCATGGTTATCCAAAAATGGAAAGGCAAGGCTAAAAACACTGTCAAAACTCGGAAAAATATATGCCACTGACAAAAAATAAACCAAATACACATGCATGCCAAAACAAGCTAGGAAATCACCCATGCAACCTGTTACCTACACATATTCTTGCTGAAGCTACTTGATCCAAAATTTCCTTGCTTGATCCTTAGTTTCCTTTGTTTTCCTTGTCCTTCCTTTACTTGCTTTCTTTCCTTATCCTCTTGGCTCTCTGCTCATCTATGAAGCCAATTCTGAAACTGAAATTACAAAAGGCTAAGAACTAATGCTCTAATGTCTTCTTATTCTTGATGACTCTAATTTCTTCATTTTCCATTAATTTTACTTAAATTTCCTCCTCACATGCAACCTATGACCTTTCACCTCCGTTTTCTCCTAATTTATTTTCTTTTCATAAAATAAAGTGCCAAAAATTCATTTTTTCCTTTTCAAGCCTTTGCCATTACCTTTTTCAATTTTCCCTTAGCCATAATTCATAACAAGTGATGCCCACTAGGATATTTTCCCCAACATTTAGCTTGGAATAAGTTTCCCATGACCTTGGTCTTATTTTGCCTTTATTAACTTTTATTACATGAAATTTTGACTCGGGGCTGTAACAGACCTCTCTCCCTTAGGGGAACACACACTATCCTAAGTGTTCCATGACACCTACAACCAACAAAACTACGAAAGAAAAACATACTACCCATGGAGCTTTATAACTTATCTTGATGCAATATTTACAATGAATAACCCGCTCAAAAGAAAAACCATCATGACAACATGAAAACCATACTGTTTATTGGAGCTTTATAACATATCTCAATGTGGTATTTACAATAGCAACCATACATAAATATGTACAAATAACAAAAATTCATTTGCCTCCATCGACAAACAATGAAGGATACATAGCCCAAATCTGATCAATCATCTCCAATGTAGCTTCATTGGGCCTAATGTGCTTCCATTGCACTTTAACTTGCTTGATTTCTCTATTCCAGAGTATGAATTGTTTCTGCTACAATATGCACTGTGGTTCCAATTGGAATTCTCCTTCTGGTTCCACCTGCAATATAGACTAATCAATAACATGATCAAGATCCTTTACATATCGTTGAAGCAGTGAAACATGGAAAACATTATGGAATTTCACTGTCAAAGGCAGTGCAAGTTTGTAAGCCACTAGTCCAATCCTCTCAAGGATCTCGAAAGGCCGACAATAATGTGGTGCCAACTTGGCACATTACCCAATCCTCAAGGATATCTTCTTAGGTTTGATGTGTAAGTATACATGCTCCCCAACTTGAAACTCCATAAATGCCTGTGTCGGTTTGCATAAATTTTATTCCTATCTTATGATTCCTTCATATTCTTCTTTATAACATGCATTTCCCGTTCCATGTCTGCCAACATGTCTAACCTTATAACTACCCTATTCGCTGGATCACTCCAGCTGATGGGAGTATTAACACTCCACCCATATAGTGCCTCATATGGAATCATCCTCAGTGAATCTTGATAACCATTGTTGTAAGTGAACTCAACCAATGGAAGGTACTACTACCATCTCCCTTGCTCGTGCATGACATACATCCTCAACATATCCTCCAGAATCTTGTTAACCCTCTCTGTTTGTCCATTTGTCTACAGATGATAAGTTGTAGTGAAGGCCAACTCTGTCCCCAAAACTTGCAAACTACTCCTTCAAAAACTTGGAAGTGAAATTAACATCTCTATCTGACATAATCTTCTTCGTAACACCATGCAACCTCATGATCTCCCTTATGAAGACCTGTGCCAAATCACCATATGAATAAATAGTCTTCATTGGAATGAAGTGAGCTACCTTTTTCAACTTGTCGACCACAACCATGATGTAATCATGTTTCTCTGATTCCTCAGAAGACCTATAATGAAGTCCATGGAAATGATCTCCCATTTCCATTATGGAATCAAAATAGGCCGAAGCAACCCATCTGGATGCTTACACTTTTCTTTCACCTGTTGACAGTCTAAAAATCTAGCCACAAACTCTGCCACTTCCTTCTTCATATTCGACCAATAGTAGAACTTCTTCACTGCTGTCAACATCTTCGAATATCTTGGGTGACTGATGAGCCCCAAATTTTGGTAACATTTTGGGCTCATTTGGCCTACTTACCTTGCTCAACCCTTCATTTTTTATCACTTATGCATCATTTCTTAGTATATTCATGTTATTTGTAGGAAGGAGGGCAGTCATTATGCCTATGTGGCTAATACATGTTTATTTCAGGTTTTTTGACATTAAATGGAGCAAAAACCACGCAGATGGAGGCAAGGAGACAACCAAGGTGGAATTTCGGGTTTATAGGAAGGTTGTCCACAGCCTTGAATGACCTTCCTCGTGATCTCCACCCCAACTCCGAACTCCAACAACTATCACCACCGAGCTAGAAGGCAGCCAACGGATTCTACAGGAACAACAGTTTACTTTTAGTTGGACAGCAAAGCCCCACTAATTTAGGAGGCCAGCTTGGCCCTCATAATGTATAAATATTGAGGCTGTAGCCTTCGATGGGAACTTTTGAACCTTTGTTGCAGATTTTGAATCACGAGCTATAGCTCTGTTTTGCTCTTTGTAAGCCATTTTTGGCATGTTGTTAGACTTATGATTATGATCTTTTAATAAAAGGCAGGCAGATTTGAGTTCAATTATGAGTTCTTAGAGGAGCTATAGCTCTCAGGTTTGGGACCAACCTGAGAGCAATAGGCCTCCTTTCTTTGTATTGTTACTTGTCTTTCCTTTCAACATTTCATTTCTTTGCCTTGACCTGCATTTGGAAAACACAGTCTGCTGATTCAAATTTCTTGATGTGATTAAGTAGGTTAGTTTTATGGATAAAGTGCTTTCAGCAGTTTAGATTAGAGTAGAAGGATTAGAATTCATCAGAGCTCCAAGAAAAGGTTGATCATACACTCATTTCCACCTCTGTTTAGAGATTGGGAGTGTAGACCGTGCCAACCACCAAAAAACGCAGTTTTACATGTTCATGCAATCTTTAAAGTCATATTTCCATTGGTAGAAGTGTCCATGCATTTATATCTTGAGCAATAACTCCTTGTTTCAGCACCATGCACGATTTCTCTCTTAACTTCCATCGTTGTTCTTTGGTTTTTAATAAAACAATTAGAATAGGTTGATGAATTCTCGGTTTTGTGCAAGACAGAGGTGATTTGTTTCATTTACACTGCGCAACACCACTTTATCACTTCCTTATCATTCTCAGCCGTGCCTAAGCCATCTCCTTACCTCCCAGCTAGCTCCTTTGCCCACCAACTCTTCTATTATCCACATTGTTTTATCTTTTCGGCCTTCCATTGCCTCTACCCTTCTATCGACCAACCAGCTTTACACACCCTCTCTCCATCTCATCTCTCTGTCCATAAGCCATCACAAGCTCCCCTCTAATCCTACCTATCCACCCATATAGCTCATTCACTCCTCCATCACCCAAAACTCCGACTGCAGAGCATCCTGTAGAAGTTAGCAGACTTCTTGTAGAAATCCCGAGCTTCCTGTAGGATCCCCTGCAGACATACCATAGAAGCTTGCAAACACGGTTGCCAGGCACCTGAACATTGTGAACTTCTGTGGAATGATGTTAGGGATCCCCTAGAACCTCTCAGAGTCCTCCTGACCTTTCCCAAGCCTTCCTCCCCTTGAACTACCCCTGCACAGTCAAGACCCAGTAAGAAGCACAGTCATAATAACTCCAACCACTTGAGAAAAAATACAAAAACATGTTCTCTTCAGATGAAAGTAGTTTAAACTCATGCATCTCATCTCACTAGAAGTAATGGCATCATTTTTAGGATTTGCATTCCCACTATTGCATCGTAAGGATTAAGCTGGTCAAATTAGGGTTTACTAGGGTTTCCATGTTTGGTTGGCTTTCAGTTCATTCTTGCAAAGTAGGTTAATTTCCTTTGAGATAGCTCTCGTTCATCACTTAAAAAGCTTCTTCTGAGAACATATAGAAGTTGGCTTGAGCCCTAGCGGACTTGTGCCAGCTAACCAAGTGACAGCTGCGACAAGAGCTAGTACTTGTGCATACAGCACCGTCGCTTCCAAGTTTGTTACGAACTACTGGGTTGATAAAATTAGAGAAGGAAGCTCCAGGATTTGTAGCATTATTGCTACAATACCGGGGCCCACCATATTTTTGGCGCCGTTGCCGGGGATCGAACCCGGGTATTAGTAATTGTTGCTTTTCTTCTATTTTCCTACTCTCGCCTTCTGCCAAGTAGTTTATTTCATTTCCATTCTGCAAAAGTAGCATAGACATTTCCTGCTTTCATAGATTAGCATTTCAATTCCGCAATTTCAATTTTGCAAGCATAGATTAGCATTTCAATTCTGCAAGCATAGATTAGCATTTCAATTCTGCAAGCGTAGACTAGCATTTCCATTCCTGCAATTCCATTTGAGCAAAGTAGATTAGTTCTTTCCTGCTTTCATTTCAATTCTGCATTTTTATTTCAGCAAGATAGTTAGTTGTAGATCAATCTGTTTCAGTTTTGCAGGTACCAAAGAAAAAACAAAAGCAATCAAAAAAGTCTTTCCATTTCATGCCTCGTAGGAATCGAGATAAAACAGGCAAATTCTTACCCAACACCCCCACCACATCACTGAGTCACCCTTCTCTCTTCTTCGGTGACAGTGATCCAGAAGAACCTATAGGTGAACCTCCTGAGATATACGAAGATCCTATAGCAGAAGAAGAATTAGAGACCATCCCATCTGAAGCTATGGCTGACAATAGAGGAGAAGATGAGAGAATAGAAGGTGCCTTCCCCATCCGAGAAACCAATGGAGACATGAAAATGAAAAACATTAGTCCCTCAGCTCTACCTCACTTCCATGAACTGACTACTGAAGATCCTGATACCTTCCTGTTTGAGTTTGCTGTCCTTTGTCGAACCTATGACTATACTGAAGATGAGCAGAAGCTGAAACTCTTCCCTTCAACTCTTAAGGATGCAGCATTACGCTGGTTCATGGGCTTACCTAGGAATAGTATCACCACTTGGGCTCAGATGCAGCAAGCTTTCAATACCAAGTACCGGGACTACTGTAGGTCCAAGGAAACCAAGGGAGAAATCTTTCGGATGACCATGGGAAATGATGAGTCCTTAGAGGATTATGAGGAGAGGTTCCAACTTAGCTATAAACGGGCTAGGTGCACACTTGACCCTGAATCCCTCAAGTTGGTCCTGCTCCGAGGAGTCCCTAAAGACCTCTTAGATACCCTTCACATGTTAGCTGGAGGAGATATTTACCAATTGCCTTATGAGGACATCAAGACTGTGTTCAGGAACCACTCTAGGGCAGCCCGGAAACGAGGTAGAGGAAACCTCTTCCCAGCTGGTATTCCTTTCTCCAAACATGAGTTTGCAAATCAATTAGAAGATCTTAAGAGTGAGGTGAGACAGACCATTTCCATGCAACTTGACACATTCAGGATCCAGCAGAAGAAGGAAGAAGCTGAGAGGGCCTTGGCTATCTTCTGCCCTAGATGTACAAGGAGACACCCTAAGAACGAGTTCCCATTGCATTCGGTTGAAGTGTGCTTCGTTTGTGAGGAGGACCATCCCACAAATCAATGTCCAACCTTACTTGGGCTTAAAGCCATGTACCAAGGGACAGAAGCCCCCACTGAACCTCTCTATTTCCTCAACCAAAGGAGGCCACAAGGACCTAGACCTTAGCAGTAGGGGATGCAAGGGGCACCCCAAGCTTATTACAGCCCCAACCAATCTACTCCTATGCCTTCCTGGGGTCCCCCTACTCATCCTTCCTGGTCTATGCCTCCTCCATGGTCTTATCCACCTCAGTACCCTACTCAGCCCACTACTCATTCATATCACTCACATGCCCAGCCACAGCCTCAGTGGAATGCACCTCAGTTGGGGTGGAGGCCCCAGTACAACACTCCTCCCGCCATTTTGCCTCCACCACCAGTTCAACCTCAACCATTACCTCCTGCTCCTCCAAGGCAACCTCAAATGCCTGCTCAACCGAACCCGAACCCCAACAATAGACAGGCCCAACAGGTATACACTAGGGAAACATCATGCCCTACCTATGCTGTGGAGATCCAGGAGATCAATCTTCGATCTGGAAAGACTCTTCCGGATCGCCAACCTCCTCCCCCAAAGGATGAGGAAGAAAAACAGGAAAGTGAACCAAAGGATATTCCACCCTTTCCTGAGAGACTAACAACCACCACACAACCCAACCCAGAGGAGGATGAGCTTCTGGGAGAGCTCAAGCAGTTGTGTGTGAAAATACCACTTCTCCAAGCCATCAAGGATGTGCCAATATACAACAAACTGGTTAAGGAAAAATGTTTCAAACACCCAGGCAGGCGAAAGAGAGATGCTTCAACCATCCATGTCTTAGGACAACTGTCTGACCTTATGTTAGGACAAGTCATCTGCCCAAAGTACCTAGATCCTGGAAGTCCTGTAGTAGATGTCCACATCAATGGCACCATCATACCTCACACCTTGATTGATCTGGGGGCTGCCATTAATGTGATGACCAGGGATACCATGCTCAAACTCAATCTTCAGGGTTCCTTGAGGAAGACCTCGACAGTCCTGGAACTAGCAGATCGCTCCACCATGACTCCCGAAGGGATTGTGGAGGATGTCTTGGTCTCTGTCGACTCTTGGGAATACCCTGCAGATTTCTTGGTTCTGCAACCCAAGGCAAAGCTTACTGGATATCCTCTCATTTTGGGAAGGCCTTGGTTAGCCACTGCAGATGCTTACATAAGTTGCCGTGCAGGAAACATGACCATCAAAAATGGTCCTATGTCCAAGCAGATAGTCCTATACCCTCCTGCCCAACCCTCCTTAGAGCATGACTTACCACTGTGGTTGGAGGAAGGAGAAGAGGATGAGGTGTACTCAGCACCTTTGTTCACCCTAGACACCACTAGAAGAGACCCCCCAAACGAGGATGACTTGATTGAGACCTTGATCCAGAATCCACCTCCCAGTGCACTATCCTTAGAGAAATTGGTGGAGGATGCCCAAGCCAGCACCTTAGTGGACCTTTGTGCCACCAACCCTGTCACTCCCAGAGTCAAGAATGTGGAGTTCGGCCCTGAGAGAACGTTAAAGATCAGCTCCTCCCTATCTCCTTCCCAGGAAAAGGAGCTGTGTAGCCTGTTGGCCAGTCATCTAGATGCTTTTGCTTGGAGCTATAAGGAGATGAAAGGAGTCCATCCTTCGGTCTGTACCCATCACATATACATCAAAGAGGATTGTAAACCGGTTAGGCAACCTCAGAGGAGAATGAACCCAGCCCTTAAGGACATTGTCAAGGAAGAATTGCAAAAACTGTTGGACGCCGGATTCATTTACCCCATCTCAGATAGTGAATGGGTGTCCCCTCTGGTGTTGGTTCCCAAGAAAAATGGGAAGTGGAGAATCTGTGTGGACTACCGAGAACTGAACAAAGCTACCAAGAAAGACCATTTCCCTCTACCTTTCATAGATCAAGTGTTGGATGGACTGGCAGGAAAGAAGTTCTTCTCTTTCCTGGATGGGTTTAGCGGGTACAACCAAATCCAAATCAGCCCGGAAGACCAAAATAAGACCACCTTCACTTGTCCTTGGGGTACCTTTGCCTACCGAGTTCTTCCCTTTGGGCTATGCAATGCTCCTGCTACCTTCCAAAGAGCTGTCTTGAGCATCTTCTCGGAGCTGGTCCATGATGCGGTGGAAATCTATATGGATGACTTCACTCCTTATGGGTCCAACTTCCAGGAAGAATTGTCCAATCTGGGAAAGGTCCTAACCAAATGCATTGAGATGAACCTGTCCCTTAGTCCTGAAAAATGTGAATTCCTGATGACTGAAGGGACCGTGCTAGGCCATACCATTTCTTGCCAAGGGTTACAAGTGGATCCTAACAAAATTGCTCTCATCAAGAAGGTTCCACCTCCCCAAAAGGTAAGGGATGTTTGGAGTTTCTTAGGATTAGCAGGGTATTACAGAAGATTCATTAAAGACTTCAGCAAGCTAGCCTCGCCATTGTTTGGCCTGTTGGCAAAAGATGTGGAGTTTAAATGGACTGACGATTGTCAGAGGGCTTTGAATGAATTAAAGGACAAGTTGGTGTCAGCCCCAATCTTGAGAGGTCCAAACTGGGCCCTACCTTTCCACATCCACACTGATGCCTCGAACAAAGCCATAGGGGCAGCTTTAGGACAAGTTGAACAAAAACTTCCATATGCCATTTAGTTTGTTAGCAAGAACCTGTCCAAAGCTGAACTGAATTACACTGTAACCGAGAAAGAATTATTGGCTGTGGTCCATTCACTGAACAAGTTCCGACATTATATTACTGGCTATCAAACCTTTGTACATACGGATCATGCTGCAATTAGATATTTAATGAATAAACCAGATGTGAATGCTCGTATTATTAGATGGTTACTTTTGTTGCAGCAGTTTGATTTGACCATTGTTGACAAACCAGGTAAAGAAAATGTTGTTGCTGACTTTTTATCTAGATTGGATTTGTCTGCAGATGAGGATGGAACAGTGGATGACCAGATGCCTGATGAACATATGTTTGCTGTCTCAGTACTCTCTCCATGGTTTGCTGATATAACAAACTACCTTGTTTCAGCACAGTTCCCTCCGCACCTATCTTCAAGAGAGAAGAGCAGAATCATCAGAAAAAGTGCCTCATTTACATGGATCGGGGGCAATCTGTTCAAGCTTGGCCCTGATCAGATCTTAAGGCGTTGTGTAAGGGAGGAGGAAGTCTTTGATATCCTTCTCACCTGTCATGATGGGCCTTGTGGAGGACATTTTGCAGCAAAGAGGACTGCTTTCAAAATCCTGCAGGCAGGCTACTATTGGCCCACACTTCATCAAGATGTCAGAAGGTATATCAGCCAATGTGACCGATGCTAAAGAATGGGGAAACCGACTCAAAGGGATGAGATGCCTCTCCAACCTCAAGTGACTCTTGAGCTATTTGAGAAGTGGGGTATGGATTTTGTGGGTCCAATCAACCCTCCTTCGAGGCAAAGGTCTTACATCATTGTGTGCACCGACTACCTGACAAAGTGGGCAGAGACTAAAGCAATCAAGGCAGCAACAGAAGAAAAGGTGGCTGAGTTCTTAAGGGAGAACATCTTCTACAAATTTGGCTACCCAAGAGAGCTGGTCACCGATCAAGGGAGCCAGTTCACATCCAACTTAATTGAAGACCTACTAGCTCATCACAAAATCAAGCATAGGACTTCCACCCCCTATCATCCACAGGAAAATGGGCAAGTGGAAGTCACCAACAAAGTATTGGAAGGGATTTTGACTAAGGTGGTGAGTAGCAGTAGGAAAGATTGGGCAGATCGCCTGGTTGAGGCCACATGGGCTTACAACACCACCTGGAAGACCACCACCGGCTTCACACCTTATGAGCTAGTCTATGGGAAGAAAGCTCTGCTGTCCATTGAATTTGAATACAACACTTTAAGGATGGCAGCTCAGCTAGACCTAGATCTCAGCCATGCACAACAAGAAAGGTTATTGCAGCTGAATGGACTGGACGAGCACCGGATGCAGGCCCTCCTTCACTCAGAAGTGGTTCAACTTCAGAGAAAGGTGTGGCATGACCAACACCTCCATGACAAGCAATTCCAGCCAGGAGATTGGGCACTGTTGTATGACTCCAGGCACAAAGATTTCAAGGGGAAGCTGAGAACCAGATGGCTGGGACCATATGCAGTGGAAAAATGTCATGACAATGGATCTGTTCTTATTCGGACCATTGATGAGGAAGCCATCCCCATGCTTGTCAATGGGCATCCATTGAAGATCTACAGGAAACCTCTCTCAAGAGAAGAGTTCATCAAAACTATGGAGAAATCAGTGTTGGTCATAGAGAAGGGTTCTGCCTCTGCTTTGGGCATACCCTGAAAGATCTAAAAAATAAAATAAATAATAATAATAATAATAAAGATCCTTGGGTGAAAACCTTTCTGAGGCTCCCAAGGCAGGTGGTAGGGGTGAAAACCTCATTGAGGCGCCCCTATTGTCTTTCAAAAAGAAAAAAAAAAAAGAGATTTGAAAAAAGATCCTTGAGTGAAAACCTCTCTGAGGCGCTTAAGGCATATGGCAAGGGTGAAAACCTCATTGAGGCGCCCCTGCTATCTTTCAAAAAAAAAAAGAAAAAAAAAAGAAAAAAACAATATGCAAAAAAGACAAGGACAACAAGTTTATAATGTGGAAATGCATGTAGGTTGCAGGTGTTCTATGAAGGAGAGGAGGTCTCTCAACTCAAAGCCAAGGATCCTTATCATGATGCCAGGAGACCTCACCAGCACCTCCTCCAAGAATAATCATCTTCTCCAAGGTATGGGCACGATTTCATCACAGCTTAAGTCTTCTACAGGAAGGTGCAGACTTTCTACAGGAAGGTGCAAACTTTCTACAGGAAGTTCTGTATTTCTACAGGAAACTTCCTGTAGAAGTTCGGGACGGCCCATAATTCATTGTATGAGGAGATCTAACGACCAAGGATCGGTTTGGATGCATGCAAGCTACTGTTTTCACCCTTACACACTGCTGTCACCTCTTTCTACCACCCCTGTCGACATGCAATGAAGTTACCTGCACCATCAAAGCAGATCATTGAGTTATCAAGAGAAAGCAATTTTTAAGATGAAAAAAACGCTGAGATGTCATACCATATCCATCCCAGCCATCCATGAGCTCTGTGAGCGTGATCGTGAGGCCACTGCCTTCGTCGTGCAGCATGCACCCGAGGAGGAAAAACTGCTACAGGACATCCTGCAGGAGTCCCGTAACAGTTGAGCCCGCTAGAGTGTACACCATTCACAGCGCTTGCCACATGCAATGAAAACGCGGGCACATGCAGCCGAAGCATCAAATTCATCGTCAGCAGCCTGTGAATATGAACCTCCGGGCCTGTGCAAATCCACCAGCAGCAAATAAATCCACTCATCGTCGTCCAAGAGCCGAAAAATCGTGTTGCGACCGCACAGGTAAGTGCCTCGACCCTTTCTTCCATCGAATTGCATGAATTTTACTTTGAAAATGTTTGCAAGTGTGAAGTGAATGGGTTGAGCGGTTGTATGGCCATTCGACTGGCCACGTCGACCAGTTAGTGGTCTAGTCGGATGTTTGGGCGGTGGTCGTGGCAAAAGAAACGGGCAGTGCACACGTGAGAGCAATCCCGTCGGGAAAACGAGTTTTAACAGAAGTGACGGCGGCGGATCTGCGGGGAATGATGCGGCAGTAAGGGAACTCGCAGACGAATGATGGAGTGACGTCGTCCAACGGTCCGGCAGGGACAACTCACCCCCGTGCCACGGATTCCGCCGAATTCAAATCTAATCGGCTAGATTGCCACCCCATGCATTTATCATTCACCGTTGGAAACTCGAGTGATCATTCGGATCCCTCTGCAGCTCGACACTCCAAGTCTTTGGCCATTCAAACGCCTGTGAAGCAACACCAAGAGCGCAGACCCACTGCAGTATCCTCCAGAATTCGCGCGCTGCTTCTACAAGAAAGCTGTTTCTACAGGAAATCGGGTTCCTCACGTCAAAAGGTGGCGGATTAAAAAGGTAAGCCTGAACTCTCCATGCAATTGGTTTTGAGGGTGGCAGAATCGACGTCTACAGTCTGGTCGTAGAAATTTTTTGCAAATATTGTATGCCGTTGCATGAATTTTCGTCCTACAGGATGTCAGTGTAATTAAGCTGTGTTAAGGTTCTCGGGAGATAAAGCTTCGTGAATTATATGCATGAAAAAAGTGTAATTCTACGCTCTGTCCCAGTAGGCCAAATTTCTTCCGCATTCCCCACCTCCAGCTAACGCAGCAGTTTTTCACCATGCCGGATGGGTTCATCAGAAGGGAACCAACTGATTCAATGAAGTTAAGAGAAAATCCTGAGGTGGTGGAGCTCTTCACGCGAGCGCAATGGATATCCTTCTGTGACAAATTGCAGGGCTATGATGACGAGGTGGCAGAGGAGTTTTTGCAAGCCCTGAGGCCGAAATCCAAAACATTGGCCACCGTTAACTTCAGGGGTTTGAGTCTCAGACTCACCCCACAATTCATCAGCCGAGTTACGGAGCTCCCAATGGGATTACCATGGGATAAAGAAGAAAGGAAATTGGGCCAACAGGCTAAGAAAGATTTCTTTCCACCAGAGGAGGAATTCTCAGAAGATAAAAATGGGGTTCGTAGAAACAGTTTACTGCCACTGTGGAATGAAGTTAGCCTGCAGATTATGAAGTACATCACCTGCGAAGGCCGTTTTAGCATTGTATATGGGTACCATTTTCGGTTACTCAATGAATTAAGGCACCAGATGGATCTACCTATAGGAAACAAACTCAGTCTCCCCTACTTTCTACTACAGTCTCTGATTGAGTGTGCCACCAAGTTGAAAGAAGGCACACCCGACCAGGTAACCCACCATGGACTCATCAAACTCCTCGTGGAGGATGCGCTCCACACATACAAGGTTCCTCTCTCATGGGAAGCCTTCAGAAATTTGACCAAGGATGGTGATATAAAGATGCTGACCGAAGAGCTCGGTTCGTCTAGCAGTGAGGAGAAAGAGTCAGTGCCCGCAGCGAAGAAAGAAAAAGGCCAGAAGACCCCAACCACAGAGCAGAAGAAAAAGCAAGAGAAGAAACAAGAGAAAAAGGGTGCCAAAGAGAAAGATGACACACCCATTTTGACGGCAAGAGAGAAAAGATTGCAAAGCAGAGTGGACAAGGCTGAGAAGGTCCACATCAGCAAAAGTGCCTCGACAGCAACCGCAACCAAGTCAAAAAGTAAAACTCATGCAGCAAAATAAACCAAAGCGGTGACACCTATTTCTACAGGAAAACCGAAACCAGCTTCTACAGGAAGCCCGAAATTAGCTGAAAAAGGGTCTTCTACAGGAAGCCTGAAATTAACTAAAACAGGGTCTTCTACAGGAAGCCCTGAAAAAGTGAAACCCAAGGAGAAGGAAGCTGACATTCTTGCAAGGGAGGTAGCAGCTGTGCTGGCCGCCCTTAGCACACCTCCTAAGCCAAAGGAGAAGAGAAAGAGGGAGGCCCCTCTATATTTTAAAGCTAGAAGAAGTGTGAGAATAAAGACGGGCAAGCCACAGCCTCCGTCTAGCAGCCCAATAATTATTGAAGATGCCCCTACTTCGCCCAAGGAAAGGTCCCCCTCGAGGATATCAGTCACCTATGAGAGGGGGAGCCCGAAGAAAACTTCGTGGCAATAAAGGTTAGACCAATTGACTACAAAAGCTCGGCTACAGGATGCTGAAGATGCTCTACAGGAAACCTTAGCCAGGCTTAAAGAAACTGAGAGAATGGAAGGAGAAGCACCCTTATCACCACCGAGGGAGGGTGAAGTAGAGCCACCAAAAGAAGTAGAGCCACCAAAAGAAGTGGAGACAGAGCATATACCAGAGCCCAGCCCTCAGCCAAGTCTGAGTTCATATTACAACTTTTTAGAGGCTGGCAAAATTATACCTCAGAAATTTACTGTGCCACTGTTTTTTGCATTGGAGGAAGAAAGAGTCTGTACACACACGTGGATGAAAATAGCCAAGTCAAAGGGTGTGGCGGACATAGGTCCCTTGCAGGAGCAGCTCAAGGAAGCCAGAAGTGAATTGTCCATGGCTAAACACGTGGCAAATTGCCAACGAGTGTTCCTACAGGAAGAAAACCAAAAGTTGAGATTGCAGCTACAGGAGCTGAGGGCAGGGACAGGTACATCCTCCAAGGACATCACAACAAAACAGCAAGGCAAAAAGGAACTGAACTCCGGTCTTGGGGAGCCAACTACACATCTACAGGAAGTAGAACAACAAGCACAAATTGAGGTACAAGCTCTCAGAGAACAGCTGCAGCAGAAAGAGGCACAATTGGCCTGCATGGCCAGCTGGGCCATGGATGTTATCCAATGCAGACAGCCGGCCAAATCCTATGGCCTGTAATTGAAAGACCAATGGATGCAATTCCAAATCAATACCTTGGCGCAAAGAGGTATCTCTCAGCTCCAAGACCCGCAACAATTCACTGAAGTATGCAGTACTAGTTCATTAGAGGATAAGGCCAAATTAGCGGAGTTCTACCTCCATAATCTGGCCCTGCCTAATGTAGTTTCATGGGATCCCAATACGGCCTTGGGAGATATGTAATTAATGGCATTTGCCTCATGGCTGAACCATGAGGACAAAATAGCAGCAGAAGCCAAAGCGGTCATGAACCGAGAGCTGAATGAGCCATTTCTCATCAGACCAGAACCAGGGGATCCAGTTGCACTAATCTCGGCACACCAACATTTGTCCACTGACCCTCAAGCTTCATTAAGATATATGGATCAACATGCCCAAGCCATAGCTCATTTTGAGGACATGGAGAGACTGTTAGGAGACAACGCTGTCCAAGCATGCACCCGCAGATGGAATACATTGGCCCATAGTCTGAAAATCCGAGAGTACCATACCCCAACTTGGATGAGGGAAGCTCTGGTACGGGTGGCCCTCTATAATAAATCCATGCAAAACCTCCAGGCCAACTAGATTGGCCTTAAGCTAAGCCCACCACTGCTGCTAGGATTGATGGAAGGCAGCACAGAGAAAGATGATAATGAACAGTGGGAAGAGGTAAACAGAAGGGCTGGGTTTCATATCAGCAAGGAGGACACTACTACAAAGGCTTGGGATGTAAGGGTAGCAGTAAAGGCAATGAAGGATGAAGAGTTGGACTAGTTGCTCAAGGATGAGCAAATATTTTAGCTGGGGGGTGATGATGAGCCCCAAATTTTGGTAACATTTTGGGCTCATTTGGCCTACTTACCTTACTCAACCCTTCATTTTTTATCACTTATGCATCATTTCTTAGTATATTCATGTTATTTGTAGGAAGGAGGGCAGTCATTATGCCTATGTGGCTAATACATGTTTATTTCAGGTTTTTTGACATTAAATGGAGCAAAAACCACGCAGATGGAGGCAAGGAGACAACCAAGGTGGCATTGCGGGTTTATAGGAAGGTTGTCCACAGCCTTGAATGACCTTCCTCGTGATCTCCACCCCAACTCCGAGCTCCAACAACTATCACCACCGAGCTAGAAGGCAGCCAACAGATTCTACAGGAACAACAGTTTACTTTTAGTTGGACAGCCAAGCCCCACTAATTTAGGAGGCCAGCTTGGCCCTCATAATGTATAAATATTGAGGCTATAGCCTTTGATGGGAACTTTTGAACCTTTGTTGCAGATTTTGAATCACGAGCTATAGCTCTGTTTTGCTCTTTGTAAGCCATTTTTGGCATGTTGTTAGACTTATGATTATGATCTTTTAATAAAAGGCAGGCAGATTGAGTTCAATTATGAGTTCTTAGAGGAGCTATAGCTCTCAGGTTTGGGCCCAACCTGAGAGCAATAGGCCTCCTTTCTTTGTATTGTTACTTGTCTTTCCTTTCAACATTTCATTTCTTTGCCTTGACCTGCATTTGGAAAACACAGTCTGCTGATTCAAATTTCTTGATGTGATTAAGTAGGTTAGTTTTATGGATAAAGTGCTTTCAGCAGTTTAGATTAGAGTAGGAGGATTAGAATTCATCAGAGCTCCAAGAAAAGGTTGATCATACACTCACTTCCACCTCTGTTTAGAGATTGGGAGTGTAGACCATTCCAACCACCAAAAAACGCAGTTTTACATGTTCATGCCATCTTTAAAGTCATATTTCCATTGGTAGAAGTGTCCATGCATTTAGATCTTGAGCAATAACTCCTTGTTTCAACACTATGCACGATTTCTCTCTTAACTTCCATCGCTGTTCTTTGGTTTTTAATAAAACAGTTAGAATAGGTTGATGAATTCTCGGTTTTGTGCAAGACAGAGGTGATTTGTTTCATTTACACTGCGCAACACCACTTTATCACTTCCTTATCCTTCTCAACCGTGGCTAAGCCATCTCCTTACCTCCCAGCTAGATCATTTTCCCACCAACTCTTCTATTATCCACGTTGTTTTATCTTTTCGGCCTTCCATTGCCTCTACCCTTCTATCGACCAACCAGCTTTACACACCCTCTCTCCATCTCATCTCTCTGTCCATAAGCCATCACAAGCTCCCCTCTCATCCTACCTATCCACCCATACAGCTCATTCACTCCTCCATCACCCAAAACTCCGACTGCAGAGCATCTTGTAGAAGTTAGCAGACTTCCTGTAGAAATCCAGAGCTTCCTGTAGGATCCCCTGCAGACATCCTGTAGAAGCTTGCAAACACGGTTGCCAGGCACCTGAACGTTGTGAACTTCTGTGGAATGATGTTAGGGATCCCCTGGAACCTCTCAGAGTCCTCCTGACCTTTCCCAAGCCTTCCTCCCCAGTAAGAAGCACAATCATAATAACTCCAACCACTTGAGAAAAAATACAAAAACATGTTCTCTTCAGATGAAAGTAGTTTAAACTCATGCATCTCATCTCACTAGAAGTAATGGCATCATTTTTAGGAGTTGCATTCCCACTATTGCATCGTAAGGATTATGCTGGTCAGATTAGGGTTTACTAGGGTTTCCATGTTTGGTTGGCTTTCAGTTTATTCTTGCAAAGTAGGTTAATTTCCTTTGAGATAGCTCTCGTTCATCACTTAAAAAGCTTCTTCTGAGAACATATAGAAGTTGGCTTGAGCCCTAGCGGACTTGTGCCAGCTGACCAAGTGACAACTGCGATAAGAGCTAGTACTTGTGCATACAACACCGTCGCTTCCAAGTTTGTTACGAACTACCGGGTTGATAAAATTAGAGAAGGAAGCTCCAGGAGTTGTAGCATTATTGCTACAATACCGGAGCCCACCAGTGACCTGCATACAACTTGACATTAAACTCCCTCAAGATAAGCTTCTTGATTCCACTGTCATCTAGTACATAGATCCTGTCCCTAAATATCACCAAGCCATATGCTGTTCGATGATAATCCACATCCTGATCATTTGTACCCTGCTGCTATAAATTGTGCTTAAACTCCCTGTACCTATAATCATGTTGTCCTACCTGTATTCGATCTTGTAAATACATTCCATACGATCTCACTGCTACAACATGATTCATCTGCACTCTCCTACTAAGAGCATCTGCAACCCTATTCTCCTTTCCCTTAATGTATCTATCTCAAATTCAAACTCAGTGATCGTGGTCAACCATCTAGCGTGTTTGAAATTCATATTTAGTTGGTCAAACAAATTTCTCAACCCATTGTGATCTCTCATCAATACAAACCTCCTACCAAGAAGACAATGCATCCATAAATTTAAGGCATGAATAATAGCTGCCAACTAAAGATCACGAGTCACATAGTTATGCTCATGCTCATTTAGTTTTCTGGAATCACAACACACCACCTGTCCCTCCTGCCTCAAGACTCCACCAATTCCTCTCTTGTAGGAATCTGTACACACTACGAACTCTTTATCTAGATTTACAATCTTAAGAAATGGAGCGTTTGTCAATAACTTCTTCAACTACTCAAAACTGGTTGCACATTCCTCTCTCCATTCAAATTTCTCAAATTTTCTTTGCAATGATGTAATAGGATATGAAATACATGAGAAGTTCCCGATGAACCTCCTGTAGTAACCTGCTAACCCATGAATGATCTACATTCATCCACATTTCTAGGAGCTGCCCACTCCATGATAACCACTATCTTTTATGGATCTACTACTATTCTTTCCTTGGAAACAACATGTCCCAAGTAATGTACCTCTGTTTTAAAGAAACTATACTTGCTAAGCTTGACATACAAGTGATTCTCTCTTAGCAATCTCAATATTGTTGCTAAGTGTTCGACATTCTCTTCATCATTCTTAGAATATATCAAGATGTCATCAATGAATACAATAACAAAATTATCCAGATAAGGACGCACCACACTATTCATCAAGAACATAAAAGTAGTTGGAGAATTAGCCAAACCGAATGGAACTACAACAAAATCATAATTCCCATACCTGGTCTTGAAAGTAGTCTTGTATATGTCCTCTTATTTGATGCATACTTGATGGTATCTTGATCTCAAATCAATCTTCGAGAACACTACTTCTCCCTTCAAGTGATCAAACAAGTCATAAATCCTCGAAAATGGATATCTGTTCTTGCTCATCACCTTGTTCGAATCCCTATAATAAATGCACAACCTGAGAGTACCATCCTTCTTCTTCATGAACAATAATGGTGCACCCCAAGGCGATACACTTGGCCTAATATATCCCGTATCCAACATTTCCTTCAGCTGTAACTTCAACTCTACTAACTCTGGTGTGCTCATCCAGTAAGGTGCCTTTCATGATGGTGCTACCCCTGGTACCAACTCAATAGAGAAGTCCACTTCTTATGGGGAGGAAACTCTCGAATCTTTGATGCAAACACATCTTGAAACTGTTGTAATACATGGTACCTCTTGAATATTTCTGCATCCTCAACATCCTTACCCTTGTTACTAGGAATATGAATTGCAAATATCACACACCCTTTCCTGCAACTGCAATTAGCCTGCATAGCTGTGACCATCCTCACTGATGTAGGATTCTTCTTCCCCTGTAAGATTTTATTTTCCCATTATCATCGAGGCACCCAATGGAATTGTAATAACAATCTACTTTGGTCCTATGAAGGTACACCCAATCCATACCAAAAAACATACTATATGATCCTAGTGGAAGTATATTCATATGTTTTTCTATAGGCATACCATTCAGCTAAAATGCACAAGATATTACCGAGTGATGAACTCTCTTCTTAGTACCTATAGCCAACTGCAATAACCAAGATTCCGCATGCACTTCTTTTCTCAATCCACACTTATCCACCAGGTCAGGGCCAACATAACTATAATTATATTTGGGGTCAATCAAAATAGAAACAAATTGACCACAGAGCTTACCTTCCATCTCAATAATGGATGCCTGGTGATTCACCTACATGTTATCCACAACTGCATAAATCCGATGAATGCTATCACCAATATCCCCAACTGTCTACACCTCCTGAGAAATATAGATCTAAGCCCTACCACATTGGTAGAATGGAAAATCCTTCTTGTGATGATATTTGCCAAATATCAACACTATAATGACCCCCTACCATCACCTCTATTATGCTGCTCTCCAGGTTGCTGCCCATGTCCCTTCTCCATTGCGTTGAACTTCTTGTAAGGAAAAACATTTTCTTTCTCATCTGCATCAGGTGATCTTCCCCGCTTCGGTGGCCACTTCCCTTTAACTTTATCATTTTGTTATAGACATTTTTGTGCCTTACAGCATTAAGCATGAAATGTACATAATCTAAGGGATCCGAAGTCCCTAAACATGTTGTTCCTACCCCTAGAGGAACAAGGCTAACAAACCACATCAATTCACAGAAGTTCTCCACCTGAAACTGCTCAAAAACAAGTCAATTCAGGATCATTTCAGTGGCTACACTAGCTGTTTGTGCTGAATGTCAAAGCCAACACTGGCTACCTGCGTTGAATGTCAACTGGAACAAAGGCTACCTGCGCTGAACGAGAGTTGACAAGTGGCAGGCTCATTTCTCAAGGTGTCAAAACCCAGGAAGCTTCCAAAATGACACTTGCCTCAGGGAATTCGACTGGTGATGAGTAAGAGGTTCCAAATCTCCAAGTGGAAGCAAGAACCTCCAAGTGGACTCAAGAACTGACAGAGGGAGAGGACACTAGTCAGATCTCAAGCTGACTCATCCTCTCTCCAAACATCTATATATGGATCTCTCCTCCATGAGATCTAGAGGCTGGAATTTTGTTATTGCAAAGAATTGTTGTTGGTTTGAGACTAGAATCATTGGGTGCTTAATGCTTTGAAGGGGCTGAAGATAGGAATTCCATTTGCTGGGAAGGAGATGCTGGATTGGAGCCCTCTGGGTTGTATCTCTTCCTGAACCTTGTTATTAATCAATAAAGCTATCTTAGTTTGTCCTATATGCTGATGTATTTTGATGTATGAATGTATTAGTGTATTTGGTTTATTTCTAATCCTAAACTAGTTATGAATGTGAACATCTGTCTTTGTGTAGTGTTCTTCTCTTGTCTCAAGTAACTGTTCTCTTGTCGCAAGTAGCTGTTCTCTTGTGATCTTGCAGGAAGTTGAAGCTGGATAAGCAGGAAGGCAAGTAGCTGTGAACACCCAAAGAGGAGAGAGACCGGATCGAGGGACAAACGGAAGACACTGGTAAGTCTATTGATCTCTCTTCTTTCACATTTCATAAAGGAAGAAACCAGTATAGCTGTACTCGTTTGTTGCTAAGGCACTGCCACACCTTAGGTGGATAGGATCATCCTGCATAGGCATTTTTCCCCACAACAAATTGGCGACTCCGTTGGGGAGATCTGTTTAAGTCATTTTATTTGTGTTTCTATCATTTGTTTGTTTCATAGACTTGACAACAACAATCAAACTACATCTTTCCCGGATGCAAAGTAGACAGTTGCTGCTTTGATCCAATTGCTGGACTTGTCTATGATCTGAACAATGGATTCACAAATGATTTGATGATCCTTGTGATAGAGTAGCCCTTCAAAGCATCCCTTTGATTACACCTTGCTTGTTGCTTTTATTTGGCCTAAAACAGTGAATTAAAGAGCAATCTGTGACCCAGAACCGGAGGGAAACGAGAGTTTCTCCTTCAGCGCAGACCCAGTGAAGGGATTTCGCATTTCAACGCAGGTCCCGTGAAGGCTACCTGCGCTGAATGTCAAAACCCCTGTGTTGAGGTTGCGCTGAACCAGTTTGCTCCTGTGCAGCTGGGGTTCTCTCCTCTGTTTTGCCTTGTTTTGATCTCTGTTTTTTGCAGCCTGTAACTAGCATAGGTACCAGTCTAATAACCCCTTTTTCTCTGCTTAGATTCTACCTCCTTTTGTACAAAAAGACTGTGAGTGTTTTTATGTGTTTGTGGCGTCATTTACAGTTTTCCTTTGCATGAGTGAAATAGTCATCCTGTAGCCCTTGATTCAGATCTATTGATTGTGATCTTAGAAGAGAGTTCATTGGCTGTTTGCAGTTGATTATACATTTACTTTTGCTTATTGGTTTGAATTTGTCTCTTTTAAGTATCAAAACAAGTCTTTATTTTGAAAATCGTTAAGTGTTGTAATCTCTTCTATCTTCTCTGATTTCGAAAAAGTAAACTTGTTTGTTTTGATCATTTAAAAGCAAATTCAAAGTTGTACAAAAAGCTTTCTTTGTAGGCATCAATACTAAGAAAGCGGAAAACAAACACCTGCATTGTGCATTTGCATTTGATAGTTTGCATGTTGGATTTAGGAAAAGTGCATTAGAGTGTGCTGATTGCTCTTTGAGAAAAGATGGTGTCTTTCTTTTCCCTTAGTAGCTAGGATTTTCAAAGTTGAAAAGATATAAAGCTTGCTTATCATCTTTAGACTGCATTTAGGAATTTGTATCATACATCTCGTGGTGAACCTTGAAAGGCAAACTTTAAAAAGATCAACCTAAAATAAATTGAATGAACTTAACAACGCTTTGTAACATAATGCACAACATAGAGGTCTAGGCTAGAGACGTGTTCCGGCGTCGTAAAGCCTGGTGACTGTCGATCTCGTGGATGGTGGGTGATTCCTCCTGAGGGACGATAGCGCTAGTATGGATTGTGCTCCCACGTACCGTCGCGTATATATTGGGAGACCCCTATAGGGATAAAACCTTTATCCTTAGGAAGCCGTGTCGGCCGCCATACTGATCGCAATGCACTGAACACAACATTCAGGAAGATCGATCGCCCGTACCCTAAAAAGTATTCTGCGGTTTTGCGAAAAGTTTGGCACACCCTCTGCCTAGAACTCCAGAGCAGTTCCTTTTGGCCTTTTTCAGACTCTATAACAGAAAAAGTCCATCCGAGCATTTGTCACTTCGGGCTCGTTAAAACATCAAAGGAGACTAGAGTCATCTTTAGCTTTTTCTCGACTCTTTAAAACTGAAAAAGCAAGTTGTGTCTAAAGCGTCGTTAAAAAATTATTTTAAACGGAACAATCACCCCTATTCCTGCGTTTATATTTAGGTTGAAAGATGGAGCACACCAACCAAGGATTTCCCCTTGGTGGAAATCCTAGTCCCTTCTCCTCTTGGGGAGATGTTGGTGCGCCCCACATGGCCACATTGTCGCTTCCAGGACTGACAATTGGCCTGCCAGTCTGGCTCTTTTCCACCAATGTCGTTCAGAACACCACCATTCCTGAATAGTCGAGTCAACAGTTAGACCAGACCAGAGTTGCTAACCAGCCTTCCACCTCATCTAACTCTTCCTCTCCTCCTTCCTCTTCGCTTGACGGAACTGGTAAAACAAAAAACCAAGTTCTTAAGGAGAAGAAGGAAAAGAAGAAGAAAGAGAAGAAGAAGAAGGAGCCAAAGGCGACTGGGGGCAAACAAGTGTCGTCTGACAAAAATCCACACACAGCACTGACCAGGCCTAAATCTCCATGTGTCATATGCAAGGGAGACCATTTCCACAGAGATTGTCCCTGTATCCCTCGAATACTAAGGGACTGGTCTCCCCGTTCGCACAATTCGGTAGCATCAACCTCTGATAGCCATGTTGACTGCTCACCGTCGACTAGTGAAAGTGAAGTCCCAGGACAGAGAGGGAAAGCTAGATTTCCCTGCAAACTGTGTGAAGGCGATCACGCTATCCACCGTTGTCCCTTCTTAGACGAGGCTAAAAGAGTTCTGGAAGATTGCCCGATTTTACGAGCGCAACTTCCTCCTGGATATCAAAAACTCCTGCCAAGTCCTTCACTAGTTGAGAACCCGGCTGGCCCACCCAGGTGGTCAGCCGAAGCACCTATCATTGAAGATGAACCGTCTGGATCCATGCCTGACGAAAGTCAACAAGTTGATACGCAGTTGACCCGGTTTTGCCTTCAGAGGCTCTATATTCGAATGATACCATCACAGAGGAGAATAAAGACGACACCGTCCAAATTCTCTTCATCAACACTAACTCTGATGAACAAGGGGGCAATGCACCCATTCCTTTATCGCAGGAAGGAAGTTCGTCAGGGCGATATCCGGCCGTTTATTCGGTCCCACCACCAAGCAACCTGGTTGTGTCCTTTGACTGGAACCAACTAGGCAGACCCCGGTTGCCAGCAAGTATACCATTCAGAATTATCGTTCAAATATAAAGAATGGTAATGGCTGGCACTATCATTGATGAGGGGGCATCTGTGAGTATCCTTTCCTCTATTGCTTGGAAAGCACTTGGTTCACCAGCGCTTTTGCTTGAAATGAGAAATCTATCAGGCTTTGATAAAGGAACCAGTCGACCTTTAGGGATCCTCCCCAATGTGCCCATAACATTGAAAGGGAAGACCGTTCAAATGAACGTGATGGTCATTCAAGGACCCTTGGATTATAACCTACTCCTTGGACGAGACTATATATATTGCATGGGAGCTATAGTCTCCTCACTCTTTAGAGTAATGTGTTTTCCGCATGAAGGAAGAGTGGTCAAGATCGTGGACCAACTTTCATTTCCCGGATCATGCATCGCAAATAGTCACATACCATCCCTAAATGGTCTATTCACGCAAGAAGTGTCTCAACCCACGGTCCGTCCTCCTGATGAGCGCGAGTAATCTGGGAAGATATGACTGGAACCCAGGGGGCATGCATCCTGGTCTGCTTCGGCAGGGAAACTTTAGGTATAGAGTAGATTTCCGCGAGAGAATATGACTAGTCTGTACCCCGTCCGTAGAGGAAGAGGGGTTATTCTAGAATAAGATTCTTTTGTCAAAGTTATGTGAGTTGACGGGCATCGTCGCTCACCCTTGTCTATTTCGGTAGACATTGCTGAAGAAGTGTTTTGTTTGAAAGATTAACGAGACAATCTTTGGGTAACCTGAAAGAGGTGAAGTCTCTCTCTTTAAAACAATTGTTTTGAAGGAAGAGAAGTAGAGGTAACCTTGAAATCGTACTTTATACCTGGGGGCATGCAAACCTTTTGGAGTGCAAGTAAAGAGCGGTTATTTATTTATTTTTTTGGGTTAGCCGTCTCCTAACTTGCATAAAGAAAGGATGCGGAGCAAAGCTTAGTGAGATGAAGCTCCATAAAAAATAGGATCTCGATGAGACACTCTTACCATATGACTGGGTATTCGAGCAGTTTTAGCACAAAGTTCATGCTCGTTAAAAAATAAACGAAAGATCTGAGCAGTTTTAACGCGGACTTCATGCTCGTTAAAAAATAAACATAAGCAATGAGCAAGTGTTTCCACCAGCGTTTAAGCTCATTTTAAAATAAAAAATGAACCTATCCCGGTAAATAACCACTGTGAATGTAATATCATCAGCCATTAAAGCCTTGGTCGTGTTTGCACCGTCACCTCCACTTTTCATTTGGCCGATCGTTCACCTCCATATGTTTGTTTACCCATTTTGAGGAACAGCTGCGAAGAGTGATTTCACCTAGCCATCCTTGTGACACTGCCATGATTGGAAAATTCCAACCTGTACTTGGAATCAGCTGCTATCCCTGTTTATCACTCGTTCCTCAAAAGACGAGTCTTCTTTAAGCTCTTTTCAACTGACTCGTAAAATATGAAAAGATTACCGAGTTTTGGCCTTCCAACTCGTTAAAGCAACCAGAAGAGCTATCCCTCCTCTAGATTTTAATCTTTTTGGACCTGAGGGATTATTGCACAAAAAGATCGAGCGCTTGTTTTGTTCAGCTTGTTAAAACTATCGAAAACTCATCCCTTCTGTATTGTTTTATACTTTTTCGGACTTAAGGGATTAGATGACGAAAAAGGACTTTTGGAGTTAACTTTATGTACCTTTTCAGACTCTCTAAAAATGAAAAGGGCCGAGTTATCCTTGTCGTTAGACTCGTTAAAATCATTAAATAGCGACAAACTTGTCTTTAGACGAGAACGAGTTTCACTATCGCCAGGCTCATTAAAACATAGCGATGGGCTTGCCCGAAGGGCAGGTTATAGAACAAGCATATGTTATCCTCCTCAAGCTTGACAAAAATAAAGAGGTACTGGTCAACAATGACTGGGGAAAAATTGGGAGAAACTAAAGAAAACTTTGATGGTAGCAAGTCGCTCTTGAACATGACACTTTTCCTCCGTACCACAATCGGGTTGGGTTGTTTCATTCACCGGTCTCATCCATGGTCTCGCCATACCATCCACATTTGGGGTAATGCTACCGATCCATCGTATCAGTGTCGCCACATGTTCAAGAGAAGTCGTTTAGAAAAAGTCAACCGTGTCCCATCCACTGCCATACATTATCCTTCATCCTTTCATGACCGCCACCCTGAATCATATGTCACAGATCGTTTTCACCTCCATTAAAATCATTAGCTCCATTCTGTGTCACTGATGTGGGATTCATTAAGGCCCTCCTGTGATGGATCGCTTCTTGTCGACATCAGCTCATTATCCAAGAAGTTGATCTAGGAACAAGCCCTTCAGTACTTTGAAGCTTGCATGCCACAATGGCAAGTTTCTCACTTCCGGCGACAGGTATACATCAATGACCTTCGACCGAAAGATTTTTGCGTGGTGTTCGACGCCAAGTCCTTTATTCACACCACGTGAATTGTACTGCAGTACCTTGAGGGTCATTATCATTATCGGTGATTCCTCTCGTGCTTGTTAACGGTTTACATCATTGACCGGTAATCAAGTGATGTCTTTCCATGTTCGACTTCAGAACATTTCTCACATGGATCGACTTGTACTTAGAGTGAAGATCGAACGAGTTTGAAGACCCCAGATCTAGTTTCATCCATCCGGGCTGCGATATATATTCAGGAAAGATAAATACATTGACATGTACATCATTGCAGCAGATAATCATCCTACTCAAAGGATGATAATTTCATCAAGATTATCAGTCTACCATCAGACGATTGTCTGTTCTATGTACAGAAAATGTATTTATAAAGCTGGGCATGGGAATGCCCGCCTCATCTAGATCATGAAAGCAGTATGAAAAATAATGTATTGTATTGTATCTTATTACAGGTCTCCTCCCAGCATTGGATGAACTTCGGATCCCCCTGATAAAGCATTTCGCCCGATAAACAGCCTCATACTTTAGGGGGAAACTGTTATAGAAATTTTTGTGCCTTACAACATTGAGCATGAAATGTCCATAATCTAAGGGATCCGAAGTCCCTAAACATGTTGTTCCTACCCCTAGAGGAACAAGGCTAACAAACCACATCAATTCACAGAAGTTCTCCACCTGAAACTGCTAAAAAAAAAGTCAATTCAGGATCATTTCAGTGGCTACACTAGCTGTTTGCGCTGAATGTCAAAGCCAACACTGGCTACCTGCGTTGAATGTCAACTGGAGCAAAGGCTACCTGCACTGAACGAGAGTGGACAAGTGGCAGGCTCATTTCTCAAGGTGTCAAAACCAAGGAAGCTTCCAAAATGACACTTGCCTCAGGGAATTCGACTGGTGATGAGTAAGAGGTTCCAAATCTCCAAGTGGAAGCAAGAACCTCCAAGTGGACTCAAGAACTGACAGAGGGAGAGGACACTAGTCAGATCTCAAGCTGACTCATCCTCTCTCCAAACATCTATATATGGATCTCTCCTCCATGAGATCTAGAGGCTGGAATTTTGTTATTGCAAAGAATTGCTGTTGGTTTGAGACTGGAATCATTGGGTGCTTAATGCTTTGAAGGGACTGAAGATAGGAATTCCATTTGCTGGGAAGGAGATGCTGGATTGGAGCCCTCTGGGTTGTATCTCTTCCTGAACCTTGTTATTCATCAATAAATCTATCTTGGTTTCTCGTATATGCTGATGTATTTTGATGTATGAATGTATTAGTGTATTTGGTTTATTTCTAATCCTAAACTAGTTATGAATGTGAACATCTGTCTTTGTGTAGTGTTCTTCTCTTGTCTCAAGTAGCTATTCTCTTGTCGCAAGTAGCTGTTCTCTTGTGATCTTGCAGGAAGTTGAAGCTGGATAAGCAGGAAGGCAAGTAGCTGTGAACACCCAAAGAGGAGAGAGACCGGATCGAGGGACAAACGGAAGACACCGGTAAGTCTATTGATCTCTCTTCTTTCACATTTCATAAAGGAAGAAACCAGTATAGCTGTACTCGTTTGTTGCTAAGGCACTGTCACACCTTAGGTGGATAGGATCGTCCTGCATAGGCATTTTTCCCCACAACACATTTCCCTTCAAATCATGCATAGGCTCAACTTTGCACTTTGACTACTCATAACAATGCTTCAATGTCCTGATGGCCTCTTCCAATGATATAGTCTCATCAAACTCAATCCGGTTTCTATATGTTGCTGGAAACCCACCGATGAATCTTTGGATCTTAGCCTTCTCATCCTTGAGGTAAAGCACATATCTCAATAGATCCAGGAACCTGCTAGTGTACTCATTATTTGTCATAGAACCCATATGCATCTCATAAAACTCCTTAGCTCTATCACCATGGTACCTATATGATAGGTAATTCTTCTTGAAGAGTCTCTCAAAATCATCCCAAATAATCTCTTCTTCCTGAATACCCTTTACATTATTCACATCTTCCCACAAAATCTCTGCTTTCTCTTTGAGACTAAAGGTGGCTATCTTAGCTTTCATATTATATGAGTAGCTATGCAATCTCAATAATTTCTTCATCCCAAGCAACCATGCCTCCACATCTTTTGATTGCTTAATATCTCCATCAAATGTAGGAGGATTGAAATCCTTAGCCAAGTTATCACTCCTCCTATAAGGATGATGATGGTGATGGATGTGATTATAATGCCTGGATGAGGAACTAGAATGACGCCCATACATACCAGTCCTCCTGTCAGGTGTATCTAGTGATCTTCCACCTCTAACTGTATCCCCTCTATCCAACTTGTATCCAGAGAAAGACTTGCTACCATAGGATTTATTAGTTTTCCCATCCTGCTCTTGACTGATCCTTAGTTGTACCTGTCTTTGCAATTCTGACAAGCTCTAAAAAATCACTCCATTGACTTCTACCTACTTTTCCTGAGCCTTTGCAAGTCTTTCCTGAGCCTCAACCAACCTTTCATTGTCTTCTTTGAAACTTCTGATCTTTGCCCTCAAAATCCTCAATGTATCTGCTATACCAAGAGAATAATCATCTCTGTGTAGATCATCTTCTGGATTCATCAGATTTGGTTACTTGTTGATCGATGTTTCGAACCATCAACGGTGGTTCATCTTCAGGATGTGAAAGAATTAGTGGAAAACTGGTCTTATTTTTCAGTTTAATAAATAGATGTAAGAGATGCATTGCCGACAGATATTAGGGATTTTAATTTTAATTGTTTAATTTTATATTTTGTTGTTTTAATTATGTTTTAGTTATTAAAAGGTTTTGAAATTTATATGATTCATAAATAGCTAATTGAAATTTATATGATTCATAAATAGTTAATTTTGAAACTTGTTTAGAGTCTTTTATGTTTAATGTTAAATTGTTGTTAATATTGAATTCTAAATTATATCTTATTAAGGTTATAATTTATTTTAATTATAATGGATTAAATCATTACTATTTGTTGAATATTTTCATTTTACTATTTTATTATTGAATTGTAATTAATAATAATAATTGTAATTATAAATAATTATTGTTAATTTATTATTGATTTATTATTAAATTAATAATAATTATAAATATGATTATTGTTAATTTAATATAGAATTATAATTTATTAGGGTCATATTTGTTTTATTTTATATTTATTATTTTAATTATATTTTATTTTAATTGTTTTGCTATATATTTTGTTATATTAATTATGTTTCATTTTAATTGTATATTTTGATTATTTCATAGTTTTGAAGATTATATGATACAAATTTCTTATTTTGAGGTTTGTTTAAAGTTTTTTATTGTTGATTTTAAATTATTGTTAATTTTACTTTTTGTTAGATTATAATTAATGGTTTAAACACCTTTTTTTTATTTGTTTTTGGATAATTTAGAGGAGGATAGTGGTTAGGGAGGGGTAAGATTGGATGAAAGGATTGGAATCCAGTTTTCACTTATGGTCCATCCGTCGTCTCTGTTGAGGTTATTAGGGTGCTTGCTAATTTCTATGGCTTCTTTGAATTTCCTTATAAAGTAGTGATCACTTCTAGCTAAGATGCGAGTATCTTCTATACAAATTTGGTGTTTAGTTTTATTGGAATGTTTTGCTAAAGCTGATGATTTGGATCGATTATGTTTAATGTCAGCTGCGTGTTCCTGGATTCTTGTGTTAAAGGATCTCCTAGTCTCACCTACATAGGGCTTGCCACACGAGCAAGGAATTAAGTAGACACCCTTATGACATTTTGGATCAATTTTGTCTTTAATCGGTTTAAGGCAGCTACGGATAGTGTTTAAAGGTTTGAAGGTGGTTAGAATTCTATTCTTTTTTAGGATGTGGGAGATTTTATTCGTAATCCCTAGTATGTAAGGTAGGTTAACTTTTCCTATAATATTATCAATTTCTTTATTCTTATTAGGTCGAGTGTTTGTTTTATTTATGGCTTTGATCGATTGATGTTTGTTGTATCCATTTTTTTGGAAAACTTTAAAAAAGAACACCTTATTAAATTTTTCCAAAAAAACGGATACAAGAAACATCAAGCTATCAAAGCCATAAATAAAGCAAACACTCGACCTAATAAGAATAAGAATGTGATAATATTATAGGAAAAGTTAACCTACCTTACATACTAGGGACTACCGATAAAATCTCTCGCATCTTAAAAAAGAATATAATTCTGACCACCTTCAAACCTTTAAACACTATTCGTAGTTGCCTTAAACAGATTAAAGACAAAATTGATCCAAAATGTCATAAGGGTGTCTACTTAATTCCTTTCTCGTTCTGCAAGCCCTATGTAGGTGAGACTGGGAGATCCTTTAACACAAGAATCCAAGAACACACAACTGACATTAAACATAATCGATCCAAATCATCAGCTTTAGCAGAACATTCCAATAAAACTAAACACCAAATTTGTATAGAAGATACTTGCATCTTAGCTAGAAGTGATCACTACTTTATAAGGAAATTCAGAGAAGCCATAGAAATTAGCAAGCACCCTAATAACCTCAACAGAGACGACGGATGGACCATAAGTGAAAACTAGATTCCAATCCTTTCATCCAATCTTACCCCTTCCTAACCACTATCCTCCTCTAGATTATCCAAAAACAAATAAAAAAAAAGGTGTTTAAACCATTAATTATAATCTAACAAAAAGTAAAATTAACAATAATTTAAAATAAACAATAAAAAACTTTAAACAAACCTCAAAATAAGAAATTTGTATCATATAATCTTTAGAACTATGAAATAATCAAAATATACAATTAAAATGAAACATAATTAATATAACAAAAACATATATAGCAAAACAATTAAAATATAATATAATTAAAATAATAAATATAACATAAAACAAATATGACCCTAATAAATTATAATTATATATTAAATTAATAAATTAACAATAATTATTTATAATTACAATTATTATTATTAATTACAATTCAATAATAAATTAGTAAAATGAAAATATTCAACAAAGACCCACATAAGAACAAACGTTAGCTCATTTTTTATTCTTGGAAGAAATGACTGTAGATAGATAAATTGGTTTTTCCGGGGTGGACGTAGCCAAGTGGACCAAGGCAGTGGATTGTGAATCCACCACGCGCGGGTTCAATTCCCGTCGTTCGCCCATAAAAGAAGATAAAAAAAATCGGACTGGATCCGATTCGTTGTCATTTTCCTTCCTATTTAAGTGAAATAAATTATATCCATGGGACATAATGGTATCGGTTGGTTGACACGAGATTTACAATTATATGAAATCAATATATGCTATAAATATTCTATTTATTGGGATAAAACAAAAGGGAGAGGTAAAGGGGGGGGGGGGTTCAAATAAATGAAAAAAAGAAGAATACCCTGGATAATCAAATTGGAAGAGATACAAAGTTATCAATTTCTATGCAATCCATGGACCAAATCCAATTTGATTAGATTGTTAATTCAAATCCTTTCACGTCGGGAGCGCCTTATAAAGCTTTTTGATCCTAGAATTCTCAGTACGTTGCTTTTACGCGATCTACGGAAAAGCAATCCATATTTTTTGGTCAAAGGTATAGTAGTACTTACATTATCGATCCTCATATATCGCTTCAATCATCAAAGTAGTATGATTGATAGAAAAAATTTCTATTTGATTAAACTCTTTCCTATCCATAACTTTATGGAACTTGGAAATGAAACACCGGAAGAATATTTAAAGCCTTTCACTCAAAATTGGTTGAGATTTCCACATCTTTTACTATCTTTCCAATTGAAAAGATATTACAATCAGGATTTTGATCCCATAAGTTTAAATTCAAGATATGGCAAGAACACGAACAAGAAGGATGAGATTATCTCGAAGAATCAAGGACCGAGCGAAACTCATTCGGAAAATGATGAGAAAGATATCAATTTGAAGATCGATTCAACTCTTAATTCAACCGAAAATGAGTATTGGAAACCTAAAAAATATCTTTGTGAAGATCCATTCACAAGGAATAAAACGAAGATTTAGCAACGAAGAAAAAGATCAATTCTTTGGGATATTTCTTTTATTGATTTAATCCATTATAATTAAAATAAATTATAACCTTAATAAGATATAATTTAGAATTCAATATTAACAACAATTTAACATTAAACATTAAACATTAAAAAACTCTAAACAAGTTTCAAAATTAACTATTTATGAATCATATAAATTTCAAAACCTTTTAATAACTAAAACATAATTAAAACAACAAAATATAAAATTAAACAATTAGAATACAAATATAATTAAAATTATAGATTATAAATTCAATAACAAATTAATAATCCCTAATATCTGTCGGCAATGCATCTCTTACATCTATTTATTAAACTGAATAATAAGACCATTTTTCCACTAATTCTTTCACATCCTGAAGATGAACCACCGTTAATGGTTCGAAACGTTGATCAACAAGTAACCTAATGTGATGAATTTGGAAGATGATCTACACAATTATGAAGATCACAGAAACCTAAGAGATAAAATAATCATCTCCTTGTTGCCCAAATTATCTGTAGGGAGAGTCACAAGAACTGTAGTGTACCAAAACCAAATCCATACCTCATTGATGTTTAAGGGAAGCTTATCTTGTCGGGTGTGTGTTATATTCTTTCCACGAAACTGATACGAAATTCAACAGGAATGCAACAAATTACACATAAAACCATAAATATAGAAATGTAGCAGCAATAAAACTTCATTTCATTAATATCAAAACACTGAAATATGATTACAAACAGAATGGAAATAAACTAGCTCGGGGAATGGAAGGTTATCTATGAGAAGAGATGTGGTGGCTACATGCCTTTGACATTTGTTACAATAAGGTTCAAAGGCCTATTTATTATTGAGAAACAATGGAAAACCCTAAACATCCAAAAACCTAACCCTAGGAGATGAAGCGCCAAAATTGTGGGCCTCGTTTGGGTGAATTGGTACATCAACTTCCCGGGGTGGTAACTTTGGCATACGATCTCCGTTTGGCTACAATAATACCTCGTTTTGAAGATCTCGAAGAGGAGGCTGAAAAAAATAGGTGAACCAGTTTGATAGAATATTAGTCTCTCCATCTTCCCTAAAAATGTCATTTAAGGCCCCAAAACGGCTTCGGAAGTTTAGGACCCGAAAAAATCCAAAAATAGTAAGTTGTGCTACAATTAAGGAAACCGAAAAAATGAAAAACATTGCATTGGGGGTCCAAGTGGAATAGGAGGGTGGCCACCAATATCCACCTAGATCATTCCTCCCCCTTAGGAAGCAGTGGTCCCTATTACGTTGCATGCCTCCATGAGATGGGGAAACTTCCGCTGAATTTGGTCCCTAGTGAGTCACTTGCCTTGGTGAAGGAGTTGGCCAGCTTTGACAACCCGATAGATTTGGATCTTCTACTGGTGCGTGTTATTTATATGTGTGTCCATGATCTGATTAGTTGTGGCTTGTTCCATGCAGTCTGGGTTTAGCTCTGTTGGTGTAAGTTGTTCTGCAATGTCGGATGTGTCCAACAATGTTGGAAAGTATGAATAAAGGCGGTCTACATTGAATGTTGGGTGCAGACCAAGGAATGGTGGAATGCTAAGCTCGAAGGAATTGTCCCCTACAACCTTAGTGATGGTGTATGGCCCATATTGGAGCGGGTGAAGCTTGCAATGGGGTCCAACAAGGCACTCCTTTTGCAAATGTAGCCAAACTTTGTCGCACACTTGGAACTTGTGCGACACTTGATGCTAATCATGGCGCTGCTTGTATTTAGCATTGGCTATGTCCAATATATAAATGTTTATTGTCAGATGTGTTGAATACACTTAATGAAGATGTTAGCCCTGTCGGCTTCGGACTGGACATGAGCCGAATCTGCCTGAGTAGCTGCAAATGGTATGGCCACATCAATGGGACATAATGACTGAAATCCCAACCCTACCTGAAAGGGGTTGTGGCTCAATGAGATGTGGAGAGATCTGTTGTAGCTGTGCTGGACATAGGGGAGGCTTTCATCGCGTGTGCATGGATTCTTCGAGTTGTACATGCGTAGAATGTGTATGCTCATATCATTGACGACTTCTATTTGGCCATCAGTTTGGGGATGCAGAGCCACGGACTTAGTGAGTTTGGTATCCAACATCGACCAGAGACTTGACCAGAATGGACATAGTAATCTGATGTCCTGATCAGAGAAAATAGACTGTGGGATCCCAAAGTGTACCCACACTTTCTCAAAGAAGGGCTTAGCAGTGTCCTCTACTTTGTTACTCTTCTTGTAGGCCGCCGTAATGGCCATTTTAGAGAATCTTTCCACAACCATGAAAACACAGTCATTTCTAAGCTTAGTAAAAGGAAGGTTCGACATGTAATCCATGGAGATGGATTCCCAAGGTCGACTAGGAGTAGGAAGAGGAGTATATAAGCCTTTATGCTTGATAGCTAGTTTGGTAATGGTGCAGGCAGTGCAAGATTTAATGTACTTCCCAAGATACTGACGAAGGTTCGACTAATAAAAATACTTTTGTAGTACTGCCACTATTTTCTCTACTTCGAAATTTCTAGCAACCCGACTATAGTGCGCCTACCAAATCATCTTTGCAAGCTAGCTTGAAGGAACATAGATGTGTCCCAGGTGGCATAACAGTGCATCTTGGAGGTGGAAATTTTGAACTTTATAACCTTCTAGGATTGCCTGGTATGTGCTTCTAAATTCTGGATCGCTCTCGTAAAGATGCAGACACCCCGAATTCTCGTGCCCACAGGATTCGAGCACAGTGATTAGTGCCATGATTGGAGGTTGGCTGAGGTAGTCTGCAACATTATTGGTGCTGCCCTTCTTGTACTTAATGTTTAAATGGAATTGTTGCAGGTATGTGGACCATTTATGATGGCGATCATTATGCAACTTCCCTTGTGTCTGTATGAACTGCAGGGGTTGGTGGTCTGTGTGGATGACCATTTCCTTCCCAAGAATGTAATGCTTCCATTGACAACATGCCTGCACAATGGAATACATTTCTTTATCGTAAGTGGAATACTTTTGGATTGTGTCTGAAAGTGTCTCACTGTGGTAAGCCATTGGATTCCCATGTTGAGTAAGAACTGCACCAATAGCATAGTTGGGGGAATCTTTCTCAGTCTCAAATGGTTGCTGCAGGTCCAGTAATGTGAGCACTAGTGCAAAGTAGAGGCAATTCTTCAACTTGGAAAATGCCTTCTGTTGGGTTTTGGACCAAAAAAACTTTTCTTTCGCTCCGCCCTTGGTGACTTGACTTAAAGGAAAGTGATATGAGAGAACCCCAACACGAACCTGCGGTAGAAATTGGCAAGACCCAGAAATTTGTGGAGCTCTATTAGAGTGATTGGGGTTAACAAATCCTGAATGACTTGTACCTTGTCTAGATCCACATGGACACCCTTCTCATCAATGATGTACCGCATATATTGAACCTGAGTCATGCCAAAAGTGCATTTCTCCAAATTTTCACACAACTTGTGTTGTCACAGGGTTTGAAGGACCTGTCAAATATGGCAGATGTGCTCTTCCCAACTCTAGTTGAAGATCAGAATGTCATCTAAATACACCACCACGAATGCGTTAGTGAAGGGTCACAAGATGTTTTCCATCAGTCTAATGAAGGTTGCAGGGGCATTCGTCAACCTGAAAGATATGACCAATCGTTCAAAAAAGGCCATCCTTAGATTTGAAAGCAGTCTTCCACACATCAGAGGGTTCCATAGGAACTTGTGATAACCAGAATTCAAGTCAATTGTGCTGAAATATTTGCCCCCCTTGAGCTGGTCTAGAAGGTCATCAATCTGTGGGATTGCGTACCTATTTTGGACAATGATCTTGTTCAGCACTCGATACTCAATACAGAGTCTCCAAGTCCCATCCTTATTCTATACCAATACAATCGGGCTCCCACAGGATGATGAGCTTCGCCTGATTTTCCATTCTACAACAACTCCTGAATCTACCTCTTGATCACATCGTTCTCCAGAACATAGCATCGATAGATCATTCCGTTGGGTAGCGATGTGCATGGGGTCAGATCGATGGAGTTCTTGACCTGACAGTGTAGAGGTACCCTTGTAGGTGAGGTGAAAATGTCCCTCTACTCCTCCATGACCTTGTCCATCTGCTGCTTCTGCACGGAGGATCCCTATCTGGAAATCGTGGCCACAACCTTCTTTTTTCCGTGAGGGCGAATCATAAGGAAAACAAATTTCCTGGTATGGGAAATGATCTCACTGCATTTGTTTGTAGTGATCAAAGAGATGGCAGTAGGCGGGGCTACCTCTGGTATCTTGTACAAATTATTACCCAAAGTAATAATCACAGAGCGAGGTCTAGACTCATATACAACATGCCACTTCCATAACTATGGTTGTCCTAATAGTGCATCAAAAACTTCAAGAGGAGAAACATCACACATTACCTCATTCGTGAAGGGCTTGATGCTGTAGGAAAGGCGACACTGCTAGCTGACGTGGAGATCTCATCCTTGGTAAATCCACCTGATGGTGTACGACTGCAAATGTGTTGTCATCGGTAGGCCCAACCGCTTCACGAACTCTGCTGAAATGAGGTTATTTTGATTCTTGTTGTCGACAATGGATTGCAACGGATAACCTTTCACCCACATCTGTGAGTAGAAGAGGCATTGACCCTCATCTAGATATTGAGGATCATTCTTCTGGATCTTGGTGGTGGCTATGGTGGCACTGGGCTCCACATCAATGATCTATTTTCCTTTGTCATTCCATTTGTCAGGTTCTGACTCATTGTCAGAACATGAGTCTGATTCAAAAACCTTCAACTCAACCTTCAGTTATTGCTTGGCCCGACACTCACTTGTGTTGTGAGTGGAGCTCTTATTGAACTCACACCATTTTCCCGTGTACTTGTTTGTCTTCGTGGTGTTGTTCTTTACTTGCAGCTTCGGCGGGTTGTCCTAGTTCACCCCACCTTAGCTTTAGCCTTTTCTTTGTGGTTTGAGGGTGCCTTTTCCTTGCTTCAGAATCAAAGATCCAAAGACTCACTTCTTCTGTTTAAACTTCTACTCAATCTTGACAGTGTATCGATATGTTGTGTCGAGCGAGGATATTTCCAGGAACTCCATCTCATCCTGGATGTAGTTTTGTAGAAAACTGCAGTACTTGAGTATGAAATGCCGCAAAGAATCCTTGATAGCAAACTTCGTACGGAGGGTATGGAAAACATTTGTGAACTCTAGAACATCTTGGCCCCTTCCCTATCGTAGCATGGTCTACTTTAAGTATTTATATTCATATCTCTCGGCAGGGTAATATTTTTCCTTGATGACATCTTGGAAAGATGCCATTAAGTGGCGTGGCTGAAGAAAAATGAGGATTCCCTCTCTTCCGTTTGTTCACAGTAGGTTTCCCACCAGTCCTTTACATGTGGGGCGGCTTTGAGAAGTGAAAAATTAATATTTTCCCGATTGGAAAAGTCATGAACTGAAAATATCCTTCCAATAGATTCAACCATTTATCTACAATGTTTTCATCTGTCTAGCCCTCAAATACAGGAATACCAAAATTACCTTAAAGGGATTGGTGCCTCCAGAGTGGCTGCTGGATGAAGATGCATCAGTAAGGATAGGTTGTGATAGCCAAAGTGCAATTTTCCTGGCAAAGAACCTTGCATATCATTCAAAGACAAAGCAGATTGATGTTTAGTATCACTTTGTGAGGGATATGATAGAAGACAAAAAGGTGGACACTTTGAAGAATACTGCAGATGCATTGACAAAATCTGTGAGCTTTGAGAAGTTCTCTTGGTGTAGAAAAACAATGGGCATTGCAGGGCTGGATAAATGACTAAGCTCTCTTGTGGCTCACTGTGGAAAGAAAACAATAAGTGGGAGAATGTTGGGTTGTGTTATATTCTTTCCACGAGTAGCCCATGTAGTAAAACGGGGGGTTAGAATGGGGGTGGGTCCCCCCTTCGTTGTGTCGATTGTGTAGCGGGGGGGGGGGGGGGGGGGGTCATAGGGGGTTTGAGGGGTGTAGGTAACCCCACTCTATGGGGTCCGTGGCAACGCCCTGGAAAATTTTGTTTTTGGACTCTATATTAGGTTGGGTGGACCTACCTATGGTTTTGTGCATGATTTCGCACATGGTTTTGGATGCGATGGTTTTCGGTCCATGGTTTTGGACGCGATGGTTTTCGGTCCATGGTATTGGATGATTCAGCATGTATAAATATGTATTGTAACATTGAAAGGAACGTAATGAAAAATCAAGCTGGTAGTCCCGGTTTTGGGATCTTGGGGAAAATATCTGTGTATATGTGCTTTATGTGTTATGCTCTCGCATTGTTTATTTTTTGTGTTTTAGAATTCATATGCAGGTAATTTCTGTATGGGGTTAAAACCTACAGGTTGTGGGTAGCCGTTGAAGGATCTGGGCAAAGTTATCCATCATCACATTCCTCTATCGCTCAAAGGATTCCTTGAGCAATATTTTGAAAGGATCTCCTACCCCCTCGCCTTTCTTTTCTTCCGCCATGGGAGGCCGTCGGAGTTTGCGAGGTTGGTATTGGAAAGGTTCAACCAAATTGAGCCCTAACTCCTTATACCCTGACCTCATTGGGGACATGCAAAGGAATACAAAGAAAGAGTAGGTTGTTCTGATACCACTGATCCAAACTTAAACAAGAATGCAAAAAATTACACATATAACCATAAATATACAAATGCAGCAGAAATAACACTTCATTTCATTAAGATAATAATACTGAAATATGCTTACAAACAGAATAGAAATAGACTAGCTCAGGCGATGGTAGCTTATATCTGGGAAGAGATGTGGTGGCTATATGCCTATGAACTATCTTACAATGAGGCTCAAAGGCCCATTTATTATTGAGAAATAAGGGAAAACCCTAAACATCCAAAAACCTAACCCTAGGAGATGAAGTGCCAAAACTGTGGGCCCAATTTGGGTAAATTGGTACATCAACTTCCCGTGGTCGTAACTTTGGCATACGATCTCCATTTGGCTATCATAATACCTTGTTTCAAAGGATTTGAATAAGAGGTTGAAAGTAAACAACATGGTGATTTGGGATGTTTTCGATCTCTCCGGTTTCTCTAAAAAAGATCATTTAGGGCCTCAAAACTGCTCTGGAAGTTTGGGACCTGAAAAAATACCAAAAAGAGTAAATTGTGATACAATTAAGGAAACCGAAAAAATGAAAGAGACAATATTGGGGGTCCAAGTGGAATAGGTAAGTTTCCACCAATATCCACCTGGACCATTCCTCCCCACTTAGGAAGCAATGGTCCCCATTGCATTGAGTGCCTCCATGAGATGGGGAAACTTCTGCTGAACTTGGTCCCTTGTGAGACACTTGCCTTGGTTAAGTACTTGGCCATGTTTGACAACCCGATATAGTTGGATCTTCTGTTGGCAAGTGTTCTTGATTTGTGTGTCCATGATCCGATCAGTTGTGGTCTATTCCATGCAATCTGGGTTTAGCTTTGTTGGTGTGAGTTGTTCTGCAACGTCGGATGTGTCCAACAATGGTGGAAGGTATGGTTGAAGGTGGTCTACATTGAACACTAGGTGCATACCAAGGAACAATGGAATGCTAAGCTTGAAGGCATTGTCCCCTACAACCTTGGTGATGGTGTATGACCCATATTAGAGCGAGCAAAGCTTGCGGTGGGGTCTAGCGAGGCGCTCCTTCTACAAATGTAGCCAAACGTTGTCTCCCACCTAGAACTTTTGCGACACCAAATGTTCATCATGGTGCTACTTGTACTTAGCATTGGCTCTGTCCAATATATCATGGACATACTGGCAGATGTGTTGAATGTGCTCAATGATGTTGTTAGCCCTGTTGGCTTTGGTTTGGATGTGAGCCTAATCGGCCTGAGTAGCTCCAAATGACATTAGGGGAATTCTGAGGTCTAAATTGGGCGTCCTAAGGAAATGATAAAATAATAGTGGAAATAATAAAATAAGATTAGATTACATCATCAAATTTTAGAGGGAAAAAGTAAAAAACTATTTTTTCAACTCGTATTTTTAACTCATATTTTTTCAACTCATATTTTCAACTCGTATTTTCAAGTTATCTCCCTAAGTTTTTACTCAAATTTCGAGCGGAATTACTCGTCGAGTGAAAAATTTAATTCCCCATCCAATGAGTACCCATGTTGCTGATGAGCCTCATAAATGGGTAATTATATGAGCTCATTTTACCTCCTAACCTAGTCAAATAAACCATCCTCTTAGCTTATTGTATGATTTTCTAATTATATTTATGCTTATAGAATGAATTGAGTTAGTTATTATGCCATGTGGTCTAACATGTATTTAATGCAGATTATTAATGGATTTCGAGATCAAAGTCAAGGAGTTCATGACCAAATGGCAGCAATAACTCAAAGTAGATAGAGGAGAGGACTTATAGGAGGGAATCCCCCTCATTTATTACTCCTCACATCGAATTCCCCTTCATTCAGCTCGGAGTACAAGCAGCCGAATCATGCACTAGAAGGCAACCGAGCAAGTGGAGGATGACTGGTAGTTATCTCGAGTTTTAGGAGCTAAGCCACCCTGATTTTAAGGAAGCTATTGGTAGCTTCAAATGTATAAGTAGAGAGGCCTAGGGCCTCACTAGGGTCGGATTTTTTTTGCTTATGTAAACTCTGCTCAAATTTCGAGCTTATTATTTTGTGACAGTTTCATGTAAACTTGCTATTTTTTGATAATGAAGATGGAATCCTTTTTGAGCTAGCACTGAGTTACCTCAGAGGGCTGAAGCTCTTGGGTTAGGGCCCAATCCAAGCAGCCAAGCTTCTCTTTACTTGTATTTTTATGCTTACTTCAGTTTGTAGATTAATTTGTTGTTAGATGTATTTCTTTCATGGTTAACAATCAATTGCTTTTGATGATTTAGTAGTTTGCTTCCATTTGTGCTTTCCGTAGCAGGTTAAGTAGTGATAAAAAAATATTCAAAAGGTTAGCAACAGTGCCTTGGCCTCTCTTCCTCCCTCTGGGAACATGATTTGAGGCAAAGACCCTCTTTCTGCCCCCAAAACACAAATTTTCCTCATTCATAGGACTTCTAGTGTTTGCAGTTTTAGTAGGTTAATAGTCTAGTTTTTCTTTGCTTCAGATCCTCCTTTATCATGTTCACTTCCTAATTTTCAATAGCCTTCTTTCATGCTTTCTCAACAATTCCTTCCATAGATCATAGGTAAGACTATTTTTATGCAAAACTCTGTTTTTCCTAGATGCACTCATTTCATTGTTTGCTTGATCTTCTGGGTTAACTGCCAGTTCCTTTGTAGCAGATATCTTCCAGTAGTAGGCCAACTTATTAGCAATCACATCCTCCATCTGATCCATGCCCTATCTGTCTCCCAAACCTCACCTCAATTCTGCCTTAGTTCCCTCCATTTTCCATAGAACTTTTTCCTCTCTCCTTGAGCAAACCCAATAATCTTTCTCTCTCCTGGTGGTTCATGGTAGACCTTAGGCACCCTAACACCTCACCCCAACCTTCTTCCACCTTTTCCACCCACTCTCACACCCTCAAAATAGTGGAAATTTCTCTCGGCCTCCTCCTGTAGGCCTCCTGTAGTTTCCCTGTGTCCTCCTGTAGTTTTTCCTATAGGATTTATTTTGAAGGCCGAGTGTGGGAAAAGCCTCCAGAAGGCAACCTAAGACCTTCTAGGACCCATCCACACCATATTCCATCTTCCCAAGCTCCAAAACCACCCTTTAATGCCACCTATTCATTGCCACACTCACACACAATAAATTAGATGCATGTCAAATTCACATAAAAATCCCAAAATATGTTTTTTTCTTGTTTACTTCCAGAAATAGCATGGTTAGATGTTGTTTTCTTTCTTGAGTAGGTAATGGCATTTCTTTCATGGTTTTCATAGTGCTTGTGGTAAAAGTAGAATTAGCTTGTCAATTAGGGCTTATTAGTTTTTTCTTTACATTCCAGTCTTTCTCCTTTCTGCAATTAGAATAGCTTATGTAGAGTAATCCTTCTTTTCTTTCATCACACATAAAGCTTCTTCTAGAATCTATAGAATTTGGCTTGAGCTCCTAGTGATCTCATGCCGGTTGACCAAATGACAACCTGCAGTGAGAACTAGTACTTGTGCATACAACATCGACGCTTCCAAGTTTGTTACGAACTATCGGGTTGATAAAACTAAAGTTGGTAGCCCATGAGTTGCAACATTCTTGCTGCAATACTAGCGCTCACCACTTTTTGGAGCCATTGGTAGGGAAGCATCAGAGTATTCTGTGATTACTGCTTTCTTCTATTCCTTCTTGCAACATTCCGCTAATAGTTTATTTCAACAAAAGTAGACTAGTCATTTCCTTTCTTTCAATTCTGCATTTCCTTGCTTTCCTTTCCAATTCTGCAAACTTCATTTTGGAAAAAGTAGAATAGTCATTCCCTTTCTTTCCGTTCTGCATTTTCTTGCTTTCCTTTTCAATTATGAAAATTTCCATTCAGCAAGTTCATTTCAGCTAGTTGCAATTTTTTTTGTTCAATCACAATTTCTGTTTCTGCAGGTACTATCAGTGTGGGGAAAAGAAAAAAACCAACCAAAAAGATTTCCTTTCATGCCTTGTAGGAATAGAGATAACTCAGGAAGATTTTTTCCCAACACCCCCATTGCTTCACACAGCCAACCTTCTCTCTTCTTCGGTGGCTGCAATCAAGAAGAACCCTTAGGTGAACAACTAGACATATTTGAAGAACCTATAGGGAAAGAAGAAGAAGAAAACATTCCTCTGGGGCCAATGGCCGAAAACATAAATGCTAGGGGGAATGGAGAGAGAATAGAGGGTACCGTTCCCATTCGGGAGACCAATGGGGACACCAAAATGAAGAATATAAGTCCTTCAGCCCTACCTCATTTCCATGGTCTGACTACAAAAGATCCTGACACCTTCTTGTGTGAGTTTGCTGTCATCTGTTGAACTTATGACTATGCAAAAGATGAACAAAAGTTGAAATTGTTCCCTTCTACTCTCAAGGATGCAACACTGCACTGGTTCATGGGATTACCTGGCAATAACATCACAACTTGGGCTCAGATGCAGCAGGCCTTTAACAACAAGTATCGAGACTATTGTAGGACAAAAGATACTAAAGAAGAAATCTTCCGAATGACCATGGGAAGTGATGAGTCCCTGGAAGACTATGAAGAGAGGTTCCAGCTCAATTACAAAAGGGCCGGGTGTACACTTGACCCTGAGTCTTTGAATTTGTTCCTGCTTAGGGGAATTCGGGAAGACCTTCTAGACACCCTCCATCTACTGGCCGAGGGAGACATCTACAAACTATCCTATGAAGACATAAAGACTGTTTTTAGAAACCATTCTAGATTAGCTAGAAAGAAAGGTAGGGGGTGTCAACCCATAGCCACTACCTCCTCTTCCAATTCATCCATTAAAGGTGAAATTGGAAACATGCTGGAAGATTTAAAGAGTGAGATGCTGCAGACTCTTGCCATGCAGATGGATATCTTACATATCAAAATAAAGCAAGAGGAAGCAGAGAGGGCTTTAGCCATTTTTTGTCCTAGATGCACTAGTAGGCATCCTAGGAATGAATGCCCATTGAAATCTATAGAGGTATGTTCAGTTTGTGAAGAAAATCATTCTACAGATAAGTTCCCTTCCTTGCCCGATCTTAAAGCAGTATACCAAGGGGCTGAAGGAGTCATTGGGCAGATTTATTACATAAACCAAAGGAGGCCACATGGACCTAAATCATACCAGCAGGGGATGCAAGGGACATCTCAAGCATACTACAACCACAACCAAGTCACCTCCATACCTACTTGCCCCCGCCCACTCATCCTTCCTGGTACACACCTCCTCCTTGGTCCTTCACATCTCAATATCATGCCCAACCAGCCACCCATTCATTTCAATCCTATGTTCAGCTGCAACCTCAGTGGAATGCACCTCACCAGGGGTGGAGGCCCCAAAACAACTCTCTTCCCGTTCTTCTGCCTCCACCACCTGCCCAACCACAACCGTTACCTTCTGCTCCACCAAGGCAACCCCAAATGCCTGCCCAGCCAAATCTGAACCCGAACAATAGACAGGCTCAACAAGTGTATAGTGGGGAACCATCATGCCCAACTTATGCTGTGGAGATTCAAGAAATTAACTTGCGATTTGGGAAAGTTCTCCCAGATAGTCAGCCTCCACCCAGGGAGGTTGAGGAAGATAAAGAGGAAAGTGAACTTAAAGCAAATCCACCCTTTCCTGAGAGTCTATCCATGACAATCCAGCCTACCCCAGAAGAGACTGAACTACTGGGAGAATTGAAACACTTATGTGTGAAGATACCACTTCTCCAAGCCATAAAAATGTGCCCATCTACAATAGGTTGATCAAAGAGAAGTGCTTTAGGCATCCAGGAACGCGTAAGAGAGATGCCCCAACCATTAATGTCATAGGACAACTATCCGACCTGATGTTGGGGTGGATAATTTGTCCAAAATATCTGGATCCTGGAAGCCCAGTAGTTGATGTCCACATCAATGGCACAATGGTCCCACATACCTTGATTGATCTGGGAGCTGCCATTAATGTGATGATGAAGGACACAATGCTCAAACTTAACCTCCAGGGCTCCTTGAGGAAGACCACGATGGTGCTGCAGCTAGCAGACCACTCCACCGTGACCCCTGAGGGGATTGTGGAAGATGTGATGGTCTCCGTTGATTCTTGGGAGTACCCTGCTGATTTCTTAGTTCTCCAGCCAAAGGAAAAGCTCACTGGGTATCCTCTCATTCTGGGAAGACCCTGGTTGGCTATAGCCGATGCCTACATTAGTTGCCGAGTTGGGAACATGACCATCAAGAACAAGCATATGTCCAAGCAGTTGACCCTATATCCTCCTGCCCAACCCTTGCTAGAACATGATATACCTCTCTGGTTGGAGGAGGAGGATGAGGATGAAGTTTATTTTGCACCGCTTTATGCATTGGAAATCGCCATGGGAGGAAAACCACAAGATGAGGATGATATGATTGAAAATTTGATTCGGAATCCACCTCCCAGTGTATCACCATTAGAGGACATAGTAAGAGAAACCCAAAACAACCCCTCAACTGATCTCTGTGTGGCCAACCCTACTTCTCTCCATGTCAAAAATATAGAGTTCGGCCCAGAAAGAACATTGAAAATCAATCCATCCCTATCTACTTCCCAGGAGAAGGAGCTATGCAGCCTACTCAGAAAACATTTAGATGCTTTCGCCTGGAGTTGTAAGGAAATGAATGGAGTGCACCCTTCAGTATGTACTCATAATATATACATCAAGGAAGATTGCAAGCCAGTCAGGCAGCCTCAAAGGAGGATGAACCCAACACTTAAAGATATTGTTAAGGAAGAACTACAGAAATTGCTTGATGTACGATTCATCTATCCTATTTCTGACAGTGAATGGGTCTCTCCTTTGGTGTTAGTGCCAAAGAAAAATGGTAAGTGGATAATCTATGTTGACTATCGAGAATTGAACAAAACTACTAAAAAGGACCATTTTCCTTTACCTTTCATAGATCAAGTGTTAGACGGTCTGGCAGGGAAAATGTTTTTCTCCTTCTTAGATGGGTTTAGCGGGTACAATCAGATTCAAATCAACCCGAAAGACCAAGATAAGACCACTTCCACTTGTCCTTGGGGTACCTTTGTATACCGGGTCCTTCCTTTTGGTTTGTGCAACACTCCAACCACTTTCCAAAGAGCGGTATTGAGTATATTTTCTGAACTAGTTCATGATGCAGTAGAAATATACATGGATGATTTTACTCCTTATGGCTCTGACTTTCAGGAAGCTTTATCTAACCTAGGAAATGTTCTAGACAAGTGTATTGAGATGAATCTGTCCCTCAATCTGGAAAAATGTGAATTCTTGATGACTGAAGGGACCGTGCTAGGTCATGCAATATCTCAACAAGGACTGCAGGTGGACCCCAACAAAATTGCCATCATCCAAAGGGTCCCACCTCCTCAAAAGGTGAGAGATGTCAGAAGTTTCCTAGGCTTAGCCAGATATTACAGAAGATTCATTAAAGACTTCAGCAAGATAGCCTCTCCTTTGTTTAGCCTCCTAGGCAAAGATGTTGAGTTCATATGGTCGGAAAACTGTCAAGAAGCCCTAGATACCTTGAAAAGCAAGCTAGTAACTGCCCCGATTCTCAGAGGCCCAAACTGGGCCCTACCATTTCACATTCACACAGATGCTTCGAACAAAGCGATAGGAGAAGCCTTAGGACAAGTTGATGAAAAGTTACCTTATGCCATATACTTTATAAGCAAAAAATTGTCAAAGGCAGAGTTAAACTACATAGTGACCGAGAAGGAACTCCTAGCTATTGTGCATTCTTTAACCAAATTCAGACATTATATCACAAGCTATCAGACCTTTGTGCACACTGATCATGCTGCAATTAGATATTTAATGAACAAACCAGATGTAAATGCTCGCATTATTAGATGGTTGCTTTTACTATAGCAGTTTGATTTGACAATTATTGATAGCCCGGTAAAGAGAATGTTGTTGCTAGCTTTTGGCTAGAGTGAATTTTCCTACAGGTGAAGAAGGAATGGTGGATGACCAAATTCCAGATGAACACCTATTTTCTATATCAGTAATCTCTCCATGGTTTGCTGATATAACAAACTACTTGGTTTCATCACAGTTCCCACCACACCTATCCTCAAAAGAGAAGAGAAAGATAGTAAGGAAAAGTGCCCCTTTCACCTGGATTGGAGGCAATCTCTTCAAACTTGGCCCAGATCAGATCTTGAGAAGATGTGTCAGGGAGGAGGAAGTCTTTGACATTCTCCTGACCTGTCATGATGGGCCTTGTGGAGGTCATTTTGTAGCAAAAAGAACCACCTTCAAGATATTGCAAGCAGGCTACTACTGACCCACTCTTTATCAGGATGTGAGGAGATACACGAGCCAGTGTGATTGGTGTCAGAGGATGGGGAAACCCACTCCAAAGGATGAAATTCCCATGCAACCTTAAGTGACCTTTGAGCCATTTGAGAAGTGGGGCATGGACTTTGTAGGGCCTATCAACTCCCCTTCAAAGAAAAAGCAATACGTCTTTGTGTGCATCGACTACCTGACAAAGTGGGCAGAGACAAAAGTAATCAAAGCAGCAACAAAAGGAAAAGTACCTGAGTTTTTGAGGGAAAACATATTTTACAAGTTCAAGTATCCGAGAGAGTTGGTCATAGACCAAGGCAGTTAATTCACTTCTAGCCTGATTGAAGACCTGCTCACACATCATAAGATCAAACACAAGACTTCCACCCCTTATCATCCACAAGCCAATGGGCAAGTGGAGGTCATTAATAGAGCATTGGAAGGGATCCTAACCAAGGTAGTGAGCAGCAACATAAAATACTGGGTGGACAGATTAGTTGAGGCCACTTGGACCTACAACAAAACATGGAAGATCACCATAGGGTTCATACCCTATGAACTGGTCTATGGGAAGAAGGCTTTGCTGTCAATAGAGTTTGGATTCAATACCCTAAGGATGGCAGCTCAGCTGGACCTAGACCTCAGCCATGCACAGAAGGAGAGATTAGTTCAGCTCAATGGATTGGATGAATACAGATTGCAGGCCCTTCTCCACACAGAGGTAGTTCAGCTTCAGAGAAAGATATGGCATGACAAAAATATCAAGGAGAAGCAATTCCAATAGGGATATTTGATCTGGATTTAAACAGGAATGCAACAAATTACAGAGGTAAACATAACGCAGAGATATAGTGGAAATAATACTTCATTTCATTACTGTAAAATACTGAAATATGCTTACAAACAGAAATGGAATAAACCAGCTAGGGCGATGGTAGCTTATCTCTGAGAAGAGATGTGGCGGCTACATGCCTCTGAATTGTGTTACAATGAGGCTCAAAGGCATATTTATTGTTGAGAAACAATGGAAAACCCTTAACATCCCAAAACCTAACCCTAGAAGATGAAACGCCAAATTGTGGGCCCCGTTTGGGTAAATTGGTACATCAATTTCCCGGGGTCGTAGCTGTGGCATACGATCTCCGTTTGACACGTATAATAGCTCGTTAGAAAGATCTACTAGAGAAATACAACTTTGGGAAGAGAAACATCGGTCCATGGACCCATGTTGCTCCCATATTTCCAAAAAAACGTCGTTTAGGGCCTCAAAACGGCTTCGGAAGTTCAGGACCCGAAAAACTGCTAAAAATAGTAAAATGTGCTACAATTTAGGAAAATGAAAAACTGAAAGAGACAGTTGTGGGGGTCCAAATGGGATAGGTGGGTGGCCACCAAAATCCACCTGGATCATTCCTCCCCCCTTAGGAAGCAATGGTCCCTATTGCGTTGAGTTCCTCCATCTGCTGAACTTGGTCCCTGGTGAGCTGTTGTGCAATCTCGGATGAGTCCAGTAATGGTGGGAAGCATGGTCGAGGGCCGTACACATTGAACACTTGGTTCAGTCGAAGAAATGGAGGAATTTTGTGCTCCAAATAATTATTTCCCACAGCCTTAGTAATGGTGTAAGGACCATGTCGGCGTGGCTGGAGCTTCTGATGGACTCTTGTAAGGTGTTCTTTCTGCAGATGCAACCAGACTTTGTTGCCCACCTAAAGCTTGTGTGGTACCCTTGTGGGTGAGGAGAAGTTGTTCATGTGTTCTGTCATGACCGTATTCCTTTGCTGCTACTGTTGCGTGGAGGAACCCTTTGCGAGGGTCATCGATGTGGTGACGATCTTCCCCTTACTTTGGGAGCGAATCAGACAGAAAACGAATTTCATAGTCTGAGAGATGAGCTTGCTGCCTTTCTTAGTAGAGATCAAAGAGGTAGCGGTAGGTGGGGCTAGCTCAGGTATCCTGTATAATGAATTATCCAAAGAAATAATGACAGCACGAGGCCTTGACTTATACACAACATGTTGCCTCCACAAGTATGGCTGGCCTAATAGTACATCACAAACATCCAGAGGTGTAACATCACACAATACCTCGTATGTGAAGGGCTTGATGCTGTAGGGAAGGCGACACTGTTGGCGAACTTTGAGATCTCGTCCTTCATGAAGCCACCCGACACTGTACGACTGTGGGTGTGGTGTAGTCGGTAGGCCTAACTACTTCACAAACTCTGCTGAAATGAGGTTCTTTTGGCTGCCACTGTCGACAATGAATTGCAGCGGCGAACCCTTCACCCACATCTGTGAGTGGAAAAGACATTCCCCCTCCTCTGGGTCTTTGAGCTCATTTTTCTGGATCTTGGCGATGGCAATAGTGGTTCTGGGATCCACATCAATGATCTTCTTCCCTTTGCCATTCCCCTTGTCGGGTTCTGGCTTAGGGTCAGAACATGCATATGATTCTGAAGCCTTCAACTCGGCCACCAGCGACTGCTTGGTTCGACACTCACTTGTGTTGTGAGTGGGGCTCTTGTGGAACTCACACCACTTTCATGTGTCCTCTTTCGACTTCGTGGTGTTGTTATTTTCTTGCGGCTTCGATGGGTTGTCTTGGGTCACCCTGCCTTGGCTTTGTCCTTTGGTCTTTGGATTCACAGATCCAAAGTCTAGCTTCTTCTGTTTGAACTTTTGCTCAATTTTGACAGCGTAATGGTACGCCGTGCCGAGCGAGGAGATGTTCAGGAACTTCATCTCTTCCTGGATGTATCTGTGTAGGCAGCCGTGGTATTTGAGTACCAGATGTAGATCAGAATCTTTGATACCCAACTGGGTGTGAAGGGTATGAAAAATGTTGGTGAACTCTGGCACATCTTAGTCCCTTCCCTGTCGCAGTATGGTCCAGTTTATGTATTTGTCCTCGTAGCTTTTGACAGGGTAGTACTGCTCCTTGATAGCATCCCAGAATGAATCCCAAGTGGGTGCGGCTGAAAATAGTGAGCCTTTAGTTTCATCCTTCTGCTCGCAGTAGGTTTCCCACCAGTCCTTGACGTGGGGGCTGCTTTGAGAAGAGAGAAAACAATCTTTTCCCGACTCGAAAATTCGTGAACAGAAAAATACCCATCTAGCAGATTTAACCATTTATCTACAACATCTGCATCTATTTTACCCTCGAAGATGGGGATTTCAAAATTAACTTGTACCTTAAACGGTGTGGCATTTCCAGAGTAGCTGTTGGAAGCCGATGCGTCGCCTCTGGGTAGCCGCTGAAGGATTTGGGCAAAGTTGTCCATCATCGCGTTCCTTTGTCGCTCGAGGGCTTATTCGAGCAAGATTTTGATAGGATCTCCTGCCCCCTCATCTTTCTTTTCATTCGCCATGGGAGGCCATCGGGATTTGTGAGGCTAGTATTGCAAAGGTTCGACCAGTTCAAGCCCTAACTCCTTATATCCTGACCTCGTTGGGGACATGCAAAGAAAAACAGAGAAAAAGCAGACCGCTCTGATACCACTGATCCAGATTTAAACAGGAACACAAAAAATTACAGAGATAACCATAACACAGAGATGTAGCGGAAATAATACTTCATTTCATTAATGTAAAATACTAAAATATGCTTACAAACAGAAATGGAAATAAACCAGCTAGGGCGATGGTAGCTTATCTCTGAGAAGAGATGTGGTGGCTACATGCCTCTGAACTGTGTTACAATGAGGCTCGAGGGCCTATTTATTATCGAGAAACAATGGAAAACCCTTAACATCCCAAAACCTAACCCTAGAAGATGAAATGCCAAATTGTGGGCCCCGTTTGGGTAAATTGGTACATCAATTTCCCGGGGTTGTAACTTTGGCATATGATCTTCGTTTGACGCGTAAAATAGCTCGTTAGAAAGATTTGTCTAAGCACTACAACTTTAGGAAGAAAAACATTGGTCCATGAACCCATGTTGCTCCCAAATTTCCCAAAAAAAGTCGTTTAGGGCCTTAAAACGGCTCCGGAAGTTCAAGACCCGAAAAACTGCTAAAAATAGTAAACTGTGCTACAATTTAGGAAACTGAAAAACTGAAAGAGACAGTTGTGGGGGTCCAAATGGGATAGGTGGGTGGCCACCAACATCCACCTGGATCAAGATTGGGCACTACTCTATGATTCAAGATACAAAGATTTAAAAGGCAAGCTGAGGACAAGATGGCTGGGACCCTACACTGTGGAGAAATGCAATGACAATGGTTCAGTTCTGATCAAGACCATTGATGATGAAGCCATCCCCATGCTTTTCAATGGACATCAGTTTAAAATCTACAAGAAACCTCTCTCCAAGCGAGAATTTATTGAAGATTTGAATAAAACAATGATGGTAGTGGAGCATGTCTTATCCTCCACTTCACCCACTCACTGAAGAAAAAGAAGAAAAAAAAATAAAAAAATAAGGACTCAAGTGAAAACCTCCATGAGGCGCTTGAGTCCCATAATTTGGTTGAAAACCTCTTCTGGGTTGGCCCAGTGATGTCAAAAAAAAGGGGGAGAAAAAATTGTCGGCCGGATAAATCGTTCTTGCGGACAAGACTGATCTCCCTAGTATCAACTGATATCTAGCGACGAATAGAACAAGCAAATATACCTTTCTCTAAATATATTGTGATTTATAAATAAAAACCAAGAGGTGTTTTAGACCCTACCTTAAGTCCAATGCTAGTTGTGGCAGCCACGCTTCGACCGTCCGAACAAGTTTCCTTCTGAGAACCTGCAAACACAACTAAACACACATCCAATAACACCTGCATAGCCAATATAATAAATCATATTCATCATGATGATCAAGGATTTCATGAAATAAACCATAAGAGACAGCTTATTGAGAAAAATAAACTTGATTGTATTATCTTTGAAAAATAAGAAGAACTTTACAACCTTGGTGCCTTGATGTTGTACAAGCTCCTCCCAGGATCCAGACAAGAATCACCTCTACTTTGACAAGCTTCACTCTCTTCCCAATAGGATCAAAAGGTATGTAATCTCTCCTCTCAAGCTCAATTAGGAAGTCTAAATTCCAACAACATTTACCCTAAAAAATATTTAGCTTTCAACCTCCCTAGTAACCAGCCCAATGCCTCATTTTATAGTGCAATGGAAGGAGGTTACAAGGGCCACCAATGAAGGGATAGAGGCCTCCTTCAAAGGGATAAGCTCCTCACATCAAGGGGTTAGCTCCTTTCATAATGGGATGCATGAACCACCAAGGAGCGAACTTGCCACCGCAATATTCCCTCTAGAAGCTTCTAGAATTTACCCAAAGTGAGTTTTTAAGAATAAACTTCCACCTTTTTGACTTCTACAGGGGACCGCACCCTTTCCTTTAGAGATAGAGCAGGCAGGTCCACAAGGAACATGACCAGTGGGCGCAATACTGCAGGCAAGGCTAAGAGAAAGTGCGGGCCTAGAGTTTTAGAGCTTTTTAAGGGTTTTTTCTCATTTTCAAGGCTTGACATGAAGAACTGAGGCTTGAGACTTGCAAAAGAGGTAAGTATGAGTGTTGATAGACTCACACTGATTGCAGAAAGTCATGGTGACAATTTTATGTGCAACAAAAATAATAAGATCCCTGGGTGAAAACCTCCCTTGGAGGTGCCCATGGCAGGGAATTAGGGTGAAAACCTCTTTGAGGCGCCCTAGTTGTTTTCAAAAAAAAAAAGAAATTAAGTTTTTGTTGCATTGCAGGTTTGGAGGAGGACTACAAGAAGCAGAAGAAGGTGCCAAGGGAACCCGAACATTCATGATAGCACCCATCTCACCTTATCCACACCTTCCTCCATCATATTTGGCATCTCTTTCACCCCACTATACTTTTTTTCCCAAAACTGTGTTTTCTACAGGAGGCTCTATGTTTTCTACAGGAGGCTCCTGTAGGAATTATAGAGAGCCAAAAATGTCGACAGAAGGCAATTTGAGGAACCAGGAGAGCTTCATGAGGAACTTATCATCCCTCTTACCACCTTCAAGCCTCGTTTCTATAATTTACAAGCCTGCATCACACCCACAAACATCATTTCTTTCCCTATCCAAGAAAAACACAGAAAAAAAAGAAAATAGTTTTCCAATATTGAAAAAAAACAAAAAAGAAAAGAAAAAAGGCACCAATAACCATACCTGAAGCTTACCTATTTTCCCTCCATCATGCATGACACCTCTGGCATTATTCTCGAGCTCCAAGCACAGGGAAAAGCTGAAGTTTCAAGGGGAGAAGTAGCTACAGGAGCTCCTGTAGGAATTCCTGTAGCAGCTGATCCCATAGAAGTCCAACACCAACAACAAAAGAGTGCACATATGAAGGTTGGAAAGGCACATGCAGCTCATCTCCAACAAAAGAAGAACCTACAAAAGTCCACAACCACACATTAGCTAGCAGAGACAACATGCATGAAGAAGAATGAAGGCATGCAGTAGAGAGAGCCACAACACCTCACAACAAATACACTCGAATCACAGGTAAGTAACTAAATCACTCCTCTGTTTGCATTTGTGTAATTAGGAGTCATACGAAGGCAATGATATGGTTGATATTGAACAAGGGAAAGGTGGCCAGTTAACTTGGCCACCTTCATCTAGTTGACTCCACTCATCTGAGATGTCACCCACACGTGCGCACAGTCAACTCAAGAAAAGATGCCAAGGACAGGTAGTGGAGGAAGTGTGAACTCCGATGCAATAATGAGGGATGATTACAAGGAGGGGGCCATGATGACAAGGCAAGTGGGGACCAACGGTCTGAATATGGGAAACGTACACCTTGCCAGCTCAGTAGTCATAACCGAAAATATCCATAAAGGGTAATAAGCGCTCCTCCCCGAGCATTCTCACCACCTTTTCTTCATTCTCTCCTCGTAACTCAGCTACAACAGCCTTCTTGTGGCCCCACAGCCTCGTAACCACCATCTTCCATCAATTTCCTCCATATCTTTGCTCTCGGTGTTCTCTACAGGAGCACCTACAGGAAATCTACAGGAGGGACAACGGGTTTCTACAAGAGGGGCAGTGAGCCATTTTGAAGGGAGAAAACACGGTTTTTGGCACGAATTTCAGTCTGAAGAGGTAGGATTCATGCATGCCCCCTATTGAATATCAATATATGAAAGAAGTGGTCTCAATTTGAGGGTGAAATCAGTCTTTAGGAGGGCAGAAAATACATAATTTTTTTTTTGGTTATTTTAAAACCACATAGTCTCCTCTGTTTTCTTATTTTTCTCAAAAAATCTCTGTCTCCACCTCCATATTTGGTTTAAAAAAAAAGAGCAGATAGTATGACAGGAGGATTATGAGAAGGGAGCCCACTAACTCCACTAGGCTCCGTGCACATCCTCAAGTAGTGGACATATTCACAAGGGAAAACTGGATGAACTTTTTTGAGAAATTCAAAGGGTTTGATGAGGAGATTTCCCAATAATTTTCTCTCTCTTTGGTCCCTCACACAAGAACACATGCCACTGTAACCATTAGAGACCTCTCCATCGAAATAACCCCATAATTCATCAATAGGGTCATCACTACCCTTCTTCTTGGGTTGCCTTGGAGTAAAGATGAAAATCCCATTGGCCAGGCTGCCAAGAAGAAATTCTTCCAAAATAAGGACACCCCTGTGGAAGATAAAAATGGAATTATAAGGGCTAGTATACCATATCCCTGGGATGAGATTAGGTACCAAATAATCAAATACATTTCTTGTGAGGGGAGGCACACCATTGTCTATGGTTATCATTTCATAATCCTCCATGACTTGAGGTATGGCATGGATACCCCAACACCTCAAAAGCTCAGTATCCATTATTTTCTCCTTCAGTCCCTCATTGACTCCAGCATCAAGGTACAAGCAGGGAATTCAGGACAATTAGCTCACCATGGCTTAATCAAACTCCTAGTAGAGGAAGCCCTCCATAGCTTTACACTCCCTCTAGCATGGGAAGTTTTCTGAAATATGACAGCTGAGGATGACATAAAAGCATTAACCTATGATGTCAGTCCTACTAGCAATGAGGAGGAAGAACAACAAGGAGGAGAAGGTGAAGGCAGTAGCAAAGCAAGAAAGGAAGGAGGAAGGAAAAGAAACAGAGGAGGGAAAAATTGAAGAGACAGAAGAAGGAGAAAAGGAGGCAGAGAAGGCATAGCAAGGGGAAGAGTCCCCTGAGACTTTGGAAAGAGAGGCAGCAGTTGCCCTCATTGCCCTTAGTACACCATTCAAACCAAATCAGAAGAGAAAAAGATAGACCTCCATGTATTTCAGGGTAAGGAAGAGAACAAGAATTAAAACAAGAAAACCTCAGCCCTCTTCAAAAGTTCCCATTACCATTGAAGATTCACCATCTGCCAAGGTGAAAGAGTCTCCCTCCAAGACACCTATCATATATGAAAGGGGGACTCCAAGATCTTCTAAATGGATGGGAAAGGCAGTACTACAGGACCCAAAACCAGACCTACAGGAGGCTGAGACAGTCCTATAGGATACATTGTCTAAACCATAGGAGACCCAAAATCTTGAGGAAAGGATGGAAGGATAGCCAGAGGTGAAGGAGGAAGCAAAGGAGCTACAAGAACTTGACCCCTAGCCTAGTCTTGCCTCCTATTACAATCTACTTGAGGGAGGCAGAATAATCCCACTGTTTTTCGAATTGGAGAAAGAAAGAGTGAGAACACATAGGTGGATGCAAATAGCCAAATCTGAAGGGGTTGAGGATGTTGGCCATATGGAAAACAAACTCAGGGAAATGGGCAGAGAATTGAGTGCTCTCAGAGACAGAGAAGCCGTCACAAGAAGCCACCTGGGAAATGAGAATGAAATCCTAAGGAAGTAGCTGCAAGAGAAAGAGACTCAGTTGGCATACATGGCCAGCTTATCCATGGAGGCATTACAATGCAGGACACCAGCCAAATCTTATGGCCTCTATCTGAAGGACCAATGGCTTCAATTCCAAATAAAGACTTTGGCACAAAGAGGCACAATGCCTTTCCAAGACTACAGGCAGTTCATGGACCTGTGTGACCAAAGCACCTCAGAGGATAAAGCAAAGATGGTAGAGTTCTACCTACACAACATGGCCCTCACAGACATGAATGTGTGGGACCCCAATGCCAAGCTAGGGGACCTGCAATTAATGGCCATGGCCTCATGGATGAACCATGAAGAATTGAGGGAAACAGAAATAAAAATATTGATGATAAAAGAGCAGAATGAGCCATTAATGATAAGAGCTGAGCCATCAGATCCTATGGCACTCATCAGCACACACAACCTTCTTGCCAATGACCCTCAGATTGCCCCTAAATATCTAACCAATTAGGCACAATCCATTGCACACTTTGAAGATATGAAACGACTACTTGGGGATGATTGTGTGCATGCATGCATGAGGAGATGGAACACCTTACCTCACAGTTTGCAGATCAGGGAATACCATTCCCCCATGAGGTTGAAGGAGGCATTGAAAAGAGTTCCAATGTACAAGCGCTCCATGCAAAGGCTAAAGGTCAATTGGATTGGCCTCAAACTGAGTCCTCCACTCCTATTAGGCATGCTAGAAGGTAGAAGAGAATAAGAAGAGGAGGAGCAGTGGAAGGACATAGAAATAAAGGTAGGGTTTTATGGAGAACATGAGCAGACCACAGCAGAGGCATGGGATGCTAGGGAGGCCACCAAGGCCATAAAAGATGAGGAGCTTGACTAGGTTGCTCAGAGGATGAGCAACACTTTCAGTAGGGGGGTGATGATGAGCCTCATAAATGGGTAATTATATGGGCTCATTTTACCTCATAACCTAGTCAAATAAATCATTCTCTTAGCTTATTGTATGATTTTATAATTATATTTATGCTTATAGAGTGAGTTGAGTTAGTTATTATGCCATGTGGTCTAACATGTATTTAATGCAGATTATTGATGGATTTTGAGGTCAAAGTCAAGGAGTTCATGACCAAATGGCAGAAATAAATCGAAGTAGACAGAGGAGAGTACTTATAGGAGGGAATTCCCCTCATGTATTACTCCTCACTTCAAATTCCCCTTCATTCATCTTGGAGTACAAGCAGCCGAATCATGCACTAGAAGGCAGCCGAGCAAGTGGAGGATGACTGATAGTTATCTCGAGTTTTGGGAGCCAAGCCTCCCTGATTTTAAGGAAGCTGTTGGTAGCTTCAAATGTATAAGTAGAGAGGCCTAGGGCCTCACTAGGGTCGTATTTTTTTTGCTTATGTAAACTCTGCTCAAATTTTGAGCTTATTATTTTGTGACAGTTTCATGTAAACTTGCTATTTTTTGATAATGAAGATGGAATCCTTTTTGAGCTAGCACTGAGTTACCTCAGAGGGCTGAAGCTCTTGGGTTAGGGCCCAATACAAGCAACCAAGCTTCTCTTTACTTGTATTTGTATGCTTACTTCAAGTTGTAGATTAATTTGTTGTTAGATGTATTTCTTTCATGATTAAGAATAGGTCGCTTTTAATGATTTAGTAGTTTTCTTCCATTTTTGCTTTCTGTAGCAGGTTAAGCAGTGATCAGAAAAGATTCAAAAGGTTAGCAACAGTGCCTTGGCCTCTCTTCCTCCCTCTGGGACCAAGATTTGAGGCAAAGACCCTCTTGATGCCCCAAAAACACATATTTTCCTCATTCATAGGACTTCTAGTGTTTGCAGTTTTAGTAGGTTAATAGTCCAGTTTTGCTTTGCTTCAAATCTTCCTTTATCATGTTCATTTCCTGATTTGCAATAGTCTTCTTTCATGCTTTCTCAACAATTCCTTCCATAGATCATAGGTTAGACTATTTTTATGCAAAACTCTGTTTTTCCTAGATGCACTCATTTCATTGTTTGCTTGATCTTCTTGGTTAACTATCAGTTCCTTTGTAGTAGATCTCTTCCAGTAGTAGGCCAGCTTATCAGCAATCACATCCTCCATATGATCCATGCCCTATAGGTCCCCCAAACCTCACCTCAATTCTGACTTAGTTTCCTGCATTTTCCATAGAACTTGTTCCCCTCTCCTTGAGCAAACCCAATCATATTTCTCTATCCTGGTGGTTCATGGTAGACCTTAGGCATCCTAAGACCTCACCCCAACCTTCTTCCACCTTTTCCACCCACTTTCACACCCTCAAAATAGCGGAAATTTCTCTCGGCCTCCTCTTGTAGGCCTCCTGTAGTTTCCCTGTGTCCTCCTGTAGTTTTTCTTGTAGGCTTTCTTTTGAAGGCCGAGTGTGGGAAAAGCCTCCAGAAGGCCACCTAAGACCTCCTAGGACCCATCCACACCATCTTCCATCTTCCTAAGCTCCAAAACCACCCTTTAACGCCACCTGTTCACTGCCACACTCACACACAATAAATTAGATGCATGTCAAATTCACATAAAAATACATAAAAATCCAAAAATATGTTTTTTCTTGTTTACTTCAAGAAATACAATGGTTAGATGTTGTTTGCTTTCTTGAGTAGGTAATGGCATTTCTTTCATGGTTTTCATAGTGCTTGTGGCAAAAGTAGAATTAGCTTGTCAATTAGGTTACTAGTTTTTGCTTTACATTCCAGTCTTTCTCCTTTTTGTAATTAGAATAGCTTCTGTAGAGAAATCCTTCTTTTCTTTCATCACACATAAAGCTTCTTCTAGAATCTATAGAAGTTGGCTTGAGCTCCTAGTGATCTCGCGTTGGCTAACCAAGTGACAACCTGCAGTGAGAACTAGTACTTGTGCATACGGCACCGACGCTTCCAAGTTTGTTACGAACTACCAGGTTGATAAAAGTAAAGTTGGCAGCCCAGGAGTTGCAACATTCTTGCTGCAATATTGGCACTCACCAGTTGCATACTTTAGATGTACCCTACTGAACGAAAAATGAGAATTACATGAAAAACGTGATTGCAATCACGTTTTTTCATGTATTTCTAATTTTTCATGTAGCAAGGTCTATCAAAAGTATGCAACATGGGTACTCCTTGGATGAGGAATTCAAATGTTCATCCAATGAGTACTCTTGCTCGAAATTTGAGTAAAACCTTAGTGAGATACATTGAAAATACGAGTTGAAAAAGTAGTTTTATTATTTTGTTTTTTTTCCCATGGAAAAATTCGTAATTTCATTCATAGTGAGAAATTACATTTTGTAGATGCATGTGCATATTCAACAACTATTAATGACATGACTGTCATCAACCAGAGTAGCAATGTTCAGCTCCAAAATAAACAAAAACTAGTTACCTTTGATCCACGCAGGGAGGTAACAGTCCAAAATATACTGAGATAATCATGTAAAGTAAATACTGTCCATCAGTGCAATATATACAAAACAAAAATTGAAAATAAACCATATGCTCTAGTCCATATTGTCCATGAAAGGCCTATGGTAGTATTGATAATGTTCTTCTTCATTCTGTTCGCGGATCAACCAGATACCCGGCTCCCAGAGCGCAACTTCTTTGGATAGACGATCAACAACTGTGTTCCACTCCCTGTAGATATGATTACAAGTAAAAAATTCAAAATGAGTAATCAATCTCAGAGTCTCATCCAGAATATGTCTCAAAGAGTAAGATGTGCATCTAGTGGATCCAATCAACCAGTCACAAACAATTTTCGAGTCCCCAAATAATTGTAGGGCTCGACAGTTTTTCTCCAAAGCAAAATGTATTATATGTTTTGCTGCTGATAACTCTGCAAAATTATTGGTGCCTCTCCTTAATCCCATGAGCAAACTATATGAGTGTGTTGTAGATATATGAAGTATAGCTCCACCCCCACATCCCTCTTCTTGTGCGGCCCCGTCAAAATATGCCCAGGGCCTGTGGGGATCATATTGTTCAGGGATGATGTTCCTAGGTCTCGGAGGAGGTGGATCATCAGGTATGTGTGCATAATCTGCCAAGACCTTCGCAGCAATAATAGACCATCGAGGAGGGGCATTCTGAAATATGAGGTGATTGCGGGCAGTCCAGATTGCCCAGCAGGATAGTAGGGGGAGGTTGCGCAGCTTCATGGGAGATGCGTTGGAGAACCATGAGTGCCAGGCCTCTATAACAGAATCAGCAAGCCAGTTACATGGTGGGGATACAACATCAAAAAGCAGGGACCATAATTTTCTAGCTTCCGGGCAGGTGAGAAAAAGATGGTTTACAGTTTCGCAATCACTGTTACACAGATAACACCAGTGTGGACCATGAAAAGTGTGCTTCATAAGGTTATCCCCAGTGGGGATTTTGTTGTTCATTATGCACCACATGAGCAGCCACGTCCTGGGGGGAGCTTTTAGCTTCCAAAGGTGTTTCCACCATGCCTGTAGGATCTGAGGTTTCCTAGCTTCCGACAGGACCAAATATCATTCCTTTGGAGTGTATCTACCCATCTTGGATAATGCCCAGATTAGCTCATCTTCTCCATCTGTAATGCATATGTGGGCCTCAGATAATGCCGGTGTGAAGCCTTGCCAGTCCTGATGCCACTGAGGGGGAATATTCAGCTGGTGTACAGATTTCCATGCCTGATAGAGAAATGTGGAATTTGCGTCATCAGTAATATGGGCAATGGATGTGATATTTTGTTCCCGAAGATGCTGGAGAAGCCCATATGGCAATCTATGTGAATTCCCACAACCAATCCATGCGTCAATCCCGATTCTAACACAGTGGCCCGAGCGGATCCTCCATGTAAGGCCTGCCCAAATAGGGTCCAGCGCCTTAATGACTGCCTTCCAAATGGTCGAGATTCCAGCAGAGGTCCTGTTTGGTCTTCTGATCCAATCCAATATCTGTAATGGTGCAATATATTTAGCTGAAGTCACTCTAGACCAAAGGCTGTCGGTTGTGACAAGATGCCACCCAAGTTTTGCAGCCAGAGCAGAGGAGAAGTCATCCAATTTTTTTAATCCCTAGCCACCCCATTTTTTTGGGAGGTTGAGGGCATCCCATTTGACCCAGGCGAAAATCTTCCCCGGCTGGCTACCCATCCATAGGAATCTGCAACAAAGTGCTTGTATCCTAGATAGTATTCCCCTTGGAATCCAAGCCAAGGACATCCAGTAAACGGGTGTGGCCTCCAAGACACTCTTGATGAGTGTGAGACGACCAACCCAAGATAAATACTTGAGGTACCAGATGTTGAGTCGTTTCTCCAGCTTACCGATGATCCAGGTCCAGTTAGCAATCTTGTATCCAATTGGCTTTAGGTTATACCCCAAATATTTCAATCCCTCAACAAGTCTCAGCTGAGTAAATCTGAAGCGTTGAAGTGAAAATAGGATCTCATGTTGATTGCATGCCACGACAGTAAGTGTAGATTTGCTGTCATTGATCATCATCCCCGTAGCAGTTTGAAAAGAAGAGAAAATTGAACAAATATTGGTCAGGTCACCAATACTTCCATTGATAAAAATCAGTACGTTGTCCACAAATAGGAGATGTGTGAGTGTGCAATCATCTGTTATCTTGATTCCTTGTAGTCTACCTCTTCTGTGTTCCTCCTTTATGATCCTACTGAGCCCCTCCATGACCAGGAGAAAAAGAAGTGGGGAAAGTGGACATCCCTACCTCAACCCTCTTTCCGAGAAGAAAAATGGGGATGCACTTCCATTAACCAGAACACTGAACGAAATGTTAGTGATGCAACACATAATCCATTTGATAAAATTGAAGGGGAAACCTAGATGAGTTAAAAGCATCCTAATATATAGCCAATTCACTCTGTCAAAAGCTTTTGATAGATCAACCTTCAGAATCATACCTTTGCGATTTTTGATGTGTAAGGTATGTAGTACTTCCTGGGCTGTGCCGACAGCTTCATGAATCTGCCTGTCTTGGAGGAAAGCAAATTGTTCAGGTGAAATGTGAGTGGATAGAATGGGCCGCAACCGATTCGCTATAATTTTAGCAATGATCTTGTATAAGCAGTTGCAGAGGGAAATAGGGCGATATTCATCAAAAGAGGACAGATTATCAGATTTTGGAATAAGAGCTATAAAAGTAGAGGTAATGGCAGCCCCCAAGTGTCCACTAGTTCTAGAGTCCTCAATGACATGCAGCAAATCTGTACCGATGATGTCAAAAAAATCCAGATAGAACTCAATGGTCCAGCCATCAGGTCCAGGGCTCTTGTCCTTTTTGAACCATTTTAATGTGGCTTCCAGCTCCTCTAGGGTAACCTCCTTCATCAGATCTATACCCTCTTCGGCCTCCACGAATCGAGGGAAATATTGGGCCACTCTGATTATTTCAGCCAAATTAGCATCCCTGGGAGCACTGTATGCTTTTTTGAAGTGTGATGTGGCCAGTGTAGCTAGTTGAGGAAAGGTGTTAGCAATATGTCCCTGTTCATCCTGTAGCTGCCAGATGGTATTGATCGCCTTCCTCCCATTTGCAAACTTGTGATAGAATTTTGTGTTGGCATCACCTTCCCTCATCCATATAGCTCTGCTTCTAAGCCTCTAGACTTCTTCCCTGTCCTTAAGAATCTTGTTGCGAGCAGAATAGAGGGAAGTAATCTTCTCCTTATGGTCATCAGAGGTGTATAGTCCATCCTGATCATTTTCAAACTCAGACAACTCGAGTTCTATTTGTCGAAGGGTATGATCATCTTGTGTTCTTTTGTGATGTGCCCAATTCTTAGACAATGTCTTCAGCTCAGTGAGGTTATTAATAAAGCCCTCAGTTAAATTTCCTCTAGCCCTAGGAGGATTTGCTTTCCAAAAGTCAGTAACCAAGCTGATGTAAGAGGCTTCTTTGAGCCAAGCAGAGCAGAATTTATATGGTCCCTTGGGCTTTGCTCTGCCCCCATCCAATTCCATATATATAGGCAGGTGATCTGAGATCCCTCCAGATCCGACCCATTGTCTAATGAGAAGTCCTAATTCCATTACATTCTCCTTGACTAGGAAGCGGTCCAGCCTCCTAGTCAGTCCATGCTCCCTAGTCGGATTATTTCTCCAAGTAGCTTGTATCTTGGCAGGAGGGATGTCGATCAAATGGAAAGACTCCAAAATGTTTAAGAAAAATTCCGAGAGGGGGTCTCTCTGAGCACGGTGGCCCCAGGACTCTGAATGGCCTATGGAGAAGTTGAGGTCGCCTCCAAGTATGAGATGGTCTACAGAAAATAAAGCCGAACCTAGGAGATGTTCCCAAAATTCAGGCCTATTATGGCATGGCCCATATATGTTGATGATTCTGAAGGACATTCCCAGGTCAACAGAGTGGATATCCGCTCTAATGAATCTGGATCCTCCCCAACTAGAGAGTAACTTAATAGTACGAGTATTGTATCCCAAGGCTAGGCCACCAGATCGTCCATGAGCATCCAGGCCAGTAAAATTCCATCCAGGAAGCATATGCTCAAGGGAAAGGGAAATGTTTACAGCAGGACCGAGGGTTTCCTGTAAAAAGATGAGGTCCAACAAGTCGGTGCCAACTAACCGACGAAATGCTAGTTTTTTCTCAGGCCTAGCCAACCCTCTACAATTAAAGGACATAATCTTCATGGTGGGGGTTCTGAGGGGGTTTCTTTGGCTCTAAGGACCCCAGGAATGGTGGACTGAATACCCAAAGCAATTTCGTCACCCGCTTGTGATCGTGCTATAGAGAGGGAAGAGGGTCGACCTCGATGAAGTTTAGGGGGAGGAGGGGAGGGGACAATGTCAAGGCCGACGTGATCCAACACCTGTTTCTTGGCCTTTGAGTGAGTGTGGTACCCAGAAGGTGGAACAGGCGAGGAGGATGAGATAGTTAGAGGGGGGAAAATGGCAGAGTAGGGAGAATGTGAGAGATGGATGGGCAACGCGGTGCAATGTCACAATTTAACTGAGCAATAGTAGCCATTGGAATTACTGAGCTCGAACCCAAAGAAAGACCAGATAATAAGATATCATGAATATGAGTGAAACAATGAGAGGGTACAACACGTGTGAGATTATTACCTGATGTATTAGAGTCTCCAGATGCTGCCATGGATGGACCAGGTTGCAGAGGAGGTGGACGGTGAGGAGGTCTACCCCGCTTCTTTTGGGTAGTCTGTGTAGGTGTCGTAGCCAAACTCTCTGTGCCAGTCTGTATATCCTTCCTCTCCATAGAGGATACTGTGTGCCAAGGTTGTTCCTCATGTACCCTTGGCTGATCCTCCTGTACAGGTTCCCCATGATTCTGTTCCTCCTGCTCCTCTGGTTCCTGACGAGTAGCCCTCCTGAGCGACCCTCCATTGAGGGGGCATTCCTTGAAGAGATGCCCCACTTTGTGACACCTCCTGCACCTGAAGGGGACGCCCTCATAATCCAAAAGCTGTCGCCTGGTAGTATTTCTCCATTGAATATTAATGTGCTCCAACAGACCATCCGAGAGGTCAAGATGCACCAGAATCCTAGCAAAAGCCATACGCCCCGTAGTTTGAAAGGAGGCGTCAAATGTGAGATAGGTTCCAATAATGTCCCCGATCCACCTAAAAATGTCTTCCATCCAAAAATGGAAGGGAAGCCCCGGGAGGTGAACCCAAATTGGCCCTGCATCGACCCTCTCAAGCTCTGGGTCAAACATTGGCGTCCATCGTCTGAGGAGAACAGGGGCCTGGTCAATGTGCCAAACTATGGAGAGAACCTAGTTGGTATGTGCCAAGCAGGTGAATCATAGCATGAACCAACCCTTGACGAACATCTAGACTCTGGGGGGGTCCTTCAGATGGTGGCCCCAAACCTCCATTGTCCATTTCTGTAGTCTTTCCACACTGTAGTGCCGACCTCGAACTCGCCCCACAAGAACTTTCTCAGCCGAGTCCATGGCTTCTAGTAGTGGGATATCCTCAGAAAACTTGAGGAAGACCTCACTACTCCGTAATAGCAGGCACCACTTTTGTTTAGAACCCCTACTGTTCCTTTTGTTCGCAGCTTCAGAAACCCCAATCGAATGAGTAGCCGCAGAGGATGGAGAAACCCTAGCCGCAGATGGTTGCTTCACCGGAATGGAATCAAAGAACCCAGGAATGGTGCTGATACCAGTGAAGTTGCCAAGGGGTGGGTCCTCCGAGACCAACGGCATAGATGTAGTGGGTGCCTGCAATGCCGAGTCCAGGTGCTGTGCGACCGAGGGTTCCTTCAGACCAGCCACAGAGGTTTTCGAACCGTGAACCTCTCCTAGGGTTTGATGGTCCGGAAGATTTGTATGCTCAGTGGTAGCCAAATTATGTGGTGAGAGAGGCTGGGAGATGTACTCCTGGATAGAAGATGCATCAACCGGAAGCGAGATGGATGGAATGCTAGGCCAAGTAAAAGTGGGGAGAGCTTCAACTTCCTCTGTGAGTTCGTGGTCGAAAGTAAAAAATCTGTCTGCAGTGGTCCCGGGATTGTTCCAAATGGGCGCTTCCACCGATGGGTCCGCAGAATATTCAAGGAGATCATCCATAACTATCGCTTAGTGCGGCTGACAGCTGCCTGCAGGATTGAGCTAGGAAACAGGGAGATGTCAGTGGAAGGGACCATAACTATCTAGGTGAGTGACCCAAACCGGTAAATCGTACCCATAAACTGAAGTGTTGAAGATAATGGGTGCTGCAGGGAAGGTAGGCGATTACGAAGGCTGGTGGAAGAGAAGAGCAGCGGTCTCTAAAACCTATGAACGTAGCAGGTTTTGATACCCTAACCCCATCATGCCCTCTCCAATTCACTAGCCACCATTATTTTGTTATTTTTTAATATTTTTACTTTTTTACTCCAAAAATGGTGAATCATCCCCCATGGTTGACATCATCATCTTGAATCCTATTGTTCCTTATAAAGTTTATTTTGGTTGTACATTTTTCTTAGGAGGTCTATTTTAGACCTCAAAATTCCCCTAATGTATAGCCACATCAATGGGTCATAATGGCTGAAATCCCAGCCCTACCTGAAAGGGGTTGTGGCCCGTTGGGCTATGGAGAGCTATGTTGTAGTTGTGCTGGAGATAGGGGAGGCTTTCATCCCATGTGCATGGATGCTTCAAGTTGTACATGTGTAGAATGTTCACGATCATCTTGTTGACGAACAAGGATAATTTTAGGGGCGAATGTTCGCCCTTTTGCGAAATTAAGGGGTTTCAAATTTTTAGTGGGCGAATATTTTGTATCATAGTACATTTTTACAAATCACCTCAAATAGCCCACCTTATTTTAAGGGAGAGGGTAAAAAAGGTAAATTTGGCCCTTGAAATTAGGACTTACAACCTTCCATTCGCCCATTTTCAAGAATAGGTTTTATTTAAGTGAATCCATTCGCCCATTTTCAAGAATAGGTTTTATTTAAGTGAATCCTATGGGCCAAATACCATATTTATAAAAGAGGTATGGTAAATTAATAAAAATATAAATAAATGAGAGGTATGGTAAATAAATAAAACATTTTTTATATTTACTCCATAAGTCACCTTACATAAATGTAAGGGTGTAAACAAATAAAAATATAAGTAAATTGGAGGTATGGTAAATAAATAAAACATCTTTTTATACTTACTCAAAAGGTATGGTAAATAAATAAAAATATAAATAAACTAGACGTATCGTAAATAAATAAAACCTCTTTTTATATTTAGTCCATAACCCTCATTCTATTTATGAAGGCTCAAGAAAGAGGTTTTATTTAAGTGAATCCTATGGGCCAAATACCATATTTGTAAAAGAGGTATGGTAAATTAATAAAAATATAAATATACGAGAGGTATGGTAAACAAATAAAACATTTTTTTATATTTACTCCATAAGTCACCTTATATTTACCAACACTCAAAAAATGGGTTATATTTAGGTGAAACCTATGGCCAAAATACTATGGGACAAATACCATGGACTAGATTGTTATTAATACCATGCAAAAAACCATTATTAACCCTAATATTAGAATTAATAAAAATAAAAATGGCACATGGTATTGACCCATGGTATTCACCAAAATGGCACATGGTATTGACCCATGGTATTCACCTCGAATGTAGCCTATTTAAATGGGGGAATTAAACCAGCATGTAGCCTATGCTAAGATTCAATAGGGCTTTACAAATTTTTATTATTTAGTGAAAGACTCACCAAGATCTTACAATATTTTATAATTAAGTAAAATATTCGCCATGCCTGGTGAGAGATTCGCCAAAAAATTATATATACATATTATATTATTGATAAAATCGCCTTCCATTTTTCCTATATATCATGGATATTCGCCCATTTATTATATTTATAAATTTAGGGGGGGTTCTTAAAATTTTCCCTGTTGATGAAATGTTTGCTCATTACTTTGGGGATGGAGAGCTGTGGACTTAGTGAGTTTGGTATCCAATATCAACTAGAGACTTGACCAAAATGAACTTAGGAATCTGTTGTCTCGACTAGAGACAATGGACTGTGGGATCCCAAAGTGTACCCACACTCACTCAAATAAGAGCTTAGCATGGCCTCTGATGTGATACACTTCTTGAAGGCCGCCATAATGTCCGTCTTAGAGAATATGTCGACGACCATGAAAACACTGTCATTGCCATGCTTAGTAGAAGGAAGGCCCGACATGTAATCCATGGAGATGGATTCCCAAGATCGTCTAGGATTAGGTAGAGGAGTATATAGGCCCTTCTTCTTGATGGCTGGTTTGGAAATGGCATAGGAAGTGCAGGGTTTAATGTACCTCCCAACATCCTAACGGAGGTTCGGCCAATAAAACTAGTTTTTCAGTGCTGCCACTATTTTCTCTACTCCAAAATGTCCAACGACCCGACTGCAGTGTGCCTCCAAAATCATCTTGGCACGCTTGCTTGAAAGAACACATATGTGTCCTAGGTGGCATAATAGTGCATCCTCGAGGTGAAAATTTTGAAATTGCTTACTTTCCAGGAGTGTCTGGAATGTGCTGCGGAATTTTGGATCAATCTCGTAAAGATGCCTCCACCCCGAAATCTCGTGCCCATAGGAGTCAAGCACAGTGATCAACGCTATGACTGGTCTTCGACTGAGGAAGTCTACAACATTATTGGTGATTCCCTTCTTGTACTTAATGTTCAAATGGAATTGTTGCAGGTATGTTGACCATTTCTGATGGAAATCATTTTGCAACTTCCCTTGTGTCTGTATGAACTATAAGGGTTAGTGTTTTGTGTGGATGATCGTTTCCTTTCCCAAAATGTAATGTTTCCATTGACGACAAGCCTACACAATGGAATACATTTCTTTGTCATAAGGGGGATGGTTACGCACTGTATCTGAAAGTGTCTCACTATGGTAAGCCATTGGATGCCCCTGGTGAGTAAGAACTACATGAATAGCATAGTTGGAGGTGTCTGTCTCAAACACAAATGGTCATTGCGGATATGTTAATGTGATCAATGGTGCAGAGCAGAGGCGATGCTTCAACTCAGAAAATTCCTTTTGTTTGGTTTCAGAAAAAAAATACTTTTCTTTCGCTCCTCCCTTGGTGACATGACTAAAAGGCCAAGTGATATGAGAGAACCCCGACATGAACTTGCGGTAGAAATTGGAAAGACCCAGAAAGTTGCAGAGCTCTGTCAGAGTGGTTGGGACTGGCCAATCTCGAATGACTTGTATCTTGTCTGGGTCAACATGCACACCCTGCTCATCAATGATGTACCCCAGATAGTGAACCTGTAGGGAAGGAGACACTGCTGGTTGACATGGAACTCTCGTCCTTGGTAAAGACACTCGATGGTCTACGACTGCAGATGTGCTGTCATCAGTATGCCCAACCACTTAATGAACTCTTCTGAAATGAGGTTCTTTTGGCTCACCTGCCGACAATGAACTACAATGGAGAACCTTTCACCCACATTTATGAGTGGAAGAGGCATTCCCCCTCCTTTGGATATTCAAGCTCATTCTTTTGGATCTTAGTGGTGGCCACGGTGGCGCTAGGCTCCACATCAACAATCTTCTTCCCTTTGTCATTCCCCTTATCAGGTTATGACTCAGAGTCGGAACATACATTTGATTCAGAAGCCTTAAGCTCGACCACCAGTGACTTCTTGCCCCGACACTCACTTGTGTTGTGAGTGGAGCTCTTATGGAACTCACACCATTTTCCCGTGTCCTTCTTTGTTTTCATGGTGTTATTCTTTGCTTGCATCTTCAGTGGGTTGTCATGAGTCACCCTGCCTTGTCTTTGGCCTTTTCTCTTTTGTTTGGGAGTAACTTTTCCTTGCTTCAGATTCACAGATCCAAAGTCTCGCTTCTTTTGTTTAAACTTCTTCTCAATCTTGACAACATATTGGTTTGTTGTGCTGAGTGAGGAGATGTCCAGGAACTCCATCTCATCTTGGATGTACTTTTGTAGACAACCGAGGTACTTGAGTACCAAATTCCGCTCAGATCCTTAATACCTAGCTTCGTTAGTAGGGTATGGAAAACATTTGTGAACCGCGACACATCTTGGTCCCTTCCTTGCCATAGCGTGGTCCACTTTATGTATTTATCTTCATAGCTCTCGACAGAGTAATATTGTTCCTTGATGGCGCCTCAGAAAGAATCCCAAGTGGGTTCCACTGAAGATAGTGAGGATTCCCTATTTTCCTTTTATTCACAGTAGGTTTCCCACTAGTCCTTGACGTGTGCAATGGCTTTGAGAAGTGAAAAGGTAATATTATCCCGATTGGAAAAGTCATGAATTGAAAAATATCCTTCCAATAGATTCAAAAATTTATCTACTGTGTCTAAATCTATCTAGCCCTCAAATATGGGAATATCAAAGTTAACTTGTAACTTAAAAGGAGTGGCACCTCTAGAGTGGCTGCTGGATGTGGATGTGTCGACTTTGGGTAGCTGTCGAAGGATATGGGCAAAGTTATCAATCATCACATTCCTTTGTCGCTCGAGGGCTTCCTCGAGCAATATTTTGAAAGGATCTCCTGCCTCCTCATCCTTATTTTCTTCCACTATGGGAGGCCATCTAGGTTTGTGAGGCTGGTCTTGCAAAGGTTCAACCAGATCGAGCCCTAACTCCTTATACCCTGACCTCATTGGGGACATGCAAAGAAAAATAGAGAAAGAGCAGACTGCTCTGATACCATTGATATGAACTTAAAAAAGAATGAAACAAATTACACATATAACCATAAATATAGAAATACAACATAAATAACAGTTCATTTCATTAATAACAAAATACTGAAATATGCTTACAAACAAAATGGAAATAAACTAACTCGGGTGATGGTAGCTTATCTATGAGAATAGATGTGGTAGCTACATGCCATTGAACTGTGTTACAATGAGGCTCAAAGGCCTATTTATTATTGAGAAACAATGGAAAAACCTAAACATCCAAAAACCTAACCCTAGGAGATGAAGTGCCAAAACTATGGGCCCCGTTTGGGTAAATTGGTACATTAACTTCTATGGGTTGTAACTTTGGAATACGATCTCTCTTTGGCTATCATAACACCTTGTTTTGAAGATTTCGAAGAGGCAAAAAAAATTGTAATGCTGGTTTGGGATAAATTTGGCTCTTTGTTTTCCCTAAAAATGTCATTTAGGGTCTCAAAACGGCTCCAAAAGTTCAGGACCCAAAAAACTGCCAAAAATAGTAAATTGTGCTACAATTAAGGAAATCAAAAAAATGAAAGAGACAGTGTTGGGGATCCAAGTGGAAGAGGTAGGTGGCAACCAATATCTACCCGGATCATTCATCCCCCCTTAGGAAGCAATGGTCCCCATTAGGTTAAGTGCCTCCATGAGATAAGGAAACTTCTGTTGAACTTGGTCCCTGGTGAGCCACTTGCCTTGGTGAAGGAGTTGGCCAGCTTTGACAACCTGATATAGTTGGATCTTATGCGAGGAAAGTGTTCTTGATCTATGTGTCCATGTTTTTATTAGTTGTGGCTTTTGCCATGTAGTATGGGTTTAACTCTGTTGGTGTGAGTTGTTCTCCAACGTCGGATATGTCCAACAATGTTGGAAAGTATGGCCAAAGGGGGTCTACATTGAACACTAGGTGCAGACAAAGGAATGGTGGGATGCTTAGCTCGAAGGTATTGTCCCCTACAACCTTTGTGATGGTGTATGGTCCATATCGAAGTAGGCGAAGCTTATGGTGGGGTCCAATGAGGCGCTCCTTCTACAAATGTAGCCAAACTTTTTCACCCACCTGGAGCTTGTGCAGCACCCGATGTTAATCATGGCATTGCTTGTACTTAGCATTGGCTTTGTCCAATATATCATGGAATGTCTAGCAGATGTGTTGAATGCACTCAATGAAATTGTTAGCCTTATCGGCTTCGCACTGGACATGAGCTGAATCTGCCTGAGTAGCTGCAAATGGTATGGCCACATCAATGGGACATAATGGCTGAAATTCCAACCCTACCTGAAAGGGGTTGTGTTCCGTTGAGATGTGGAGAGCTCTATTGTAGCTGTGTTGGACATAGGGAGGCTTTCATCCCATGTGTGTGGATGCTACAAGTTGTCCGTGAAAAAAATGTGTACGATCATCCTGTTGACGTCTTCTGTTTGGCCATCAACTTGGGGATGGAGAGACGTAGATATAGTGAGTTTGGTATTCAACATCAAACACAATGCATTTAGGGATATTCTATCCTGATCAAAGATAATGGACTATGGGAGCCAAAAGTGTACCCACAATTGCTCGAAGAAGAGTTTAGTAGTGGCGTCTGCTGTGATACTCTTCTTGTGATTAGCACTAGTATTACAGCAAGAATGATGCAACTCTTGGGGCTACCAATTTTACTTTATCAACTCGGGGTTCATACAAACTTGGAGGTGACATTGCTGTATACACAAGTAAAAGTGATGGTTCTGCCTTTTTTCACTGCTCAGCTGGCGAGAGACCACTAGGGTTTTTCAAGCCAGACTTCTATGGATTCAGAAGAAGCTTGATTACTAATGAGGGAAAGAGAAATCTACTCTAAGAGAAAGCTTGTCTACTGCAGTAAGGAAAAAGACTGAAATCCAATGTTAAAACACACCATTTCCTACCTAACTGCTAAGAGACTATGTTTTAGAAATAATTCTAGATTAACATGGATAAAATTAAAATAACTTAAGCATGTAAATTCAAAGCATCAACATTATACTACTGTGCATGTAAATGGCTAAAACAAATCTATTTTTTTTCTTTTTTCTTTTTTTCTTTTTCCCTTTTTATGGAGAAATGTGAAAGACAATCTCTTTTGTTGATGTGGCAGGTGTCTTAGGGATGCTGGTGGATGGTTGGAAGGTTTGGGAGACCCTTAGGTGACCTTGTGTGGCTTTCTAGAGGTTTTCCCTCAATTCGGCCTCAAAACAAGCCACTACAAGAAAACCTACAGGATGTCTTAAAAACCTACAGGATTCCCTGTATTTCTACAGGATACAACCGAGAGAAAAACGATGGGTGTTGAAGGTGATGGAAGGCTTAGGGAAGGTGGTTGGTGGATGGAATGGAGTGAGAAAATGCCTAGGATCACTCAGAACTGAAAACCAAGGTTGGGAGATGGTTGGATTTTCTCAACATGCTTGGAGAAGTTCCCTTGAAAAATGATGAAATTGGTGAGGGTCTTAGTGAAAGCAAGGAATGATCATGGATGGATGAAGTTGGGAGGAGGTTGCTGACTATGAGATCTCTCTTTGCTTCTGAAACACCTGCACTGCATCAAACATTGATATTTGCCCAAAAATCATGTAAACAAGAAGAATTTCAATAAGCTAGAAAAACAGAGTTTAATGAGCTAGCTGTCTACTTCATGCATGAGGAAAATTGCAGAATAAGATGAAATCATTGATGAGATCTACTGTAAGAATGAAGATGGAAGAAATGATAATTAAATCCTACACTTGCAAACTGATCAAATGCTAGTTCAAGTACAGTAAACTCTAAATTCTATGAGAAAGTAGAATTCTGTCTTTTTGGGGCTGCATAGGGGTCCTTTCCTCAAATCATGATCCCTGAAGGAAGAGGTGAGGCCAAGACACCTACTGATAGATTTTTGATGCTCCTTTTATCCCTTCTAACCTACTACTAAAGTAAAGCACAAATGGAAGAAAACTAATAAACAAACTAATCAAATCTACACTACTTGCAATGAAATACTTCTAAGGACAATTTAACCATGAACCTATGAAATTAATCTAAGCATATAGATACAAGAAGAGGAGCCTTTTCTGCTAGGGTTGGGCCCTAACCCAAAATCTTCAGCCCTTTGAGTTAACTCAGTACTAGATCAAGAGGAAGCTCATTCTGATTATCAAAATAGAAAATTACATAGCAATGTCTTCCACAAGTCTGGAGCTCAAAAATAACTAGTTTTTTTACAACAAAAATTCGAATCCTAATGAGGCTCTAGGCCTCTTTATTTATACAACTGAAGTATCCAATGACTTCCTTAAATCTAAGGAGGCTCAGCTCCAAAACTCGAGATGAAATAACTATTTGACTATCACTTTATCGATTGCCTTTTGATCTTCATGACTTGGCTGCTTGTACTCCGAGCTAGTGTGATTGATAGAGGAATATTCAAATAAGGGAGGAGTAAATGAGGAGGATTTACCTCTTAAAATCTCTCTTCCTTGTCCCATTCAAGTTTCAACCTTTAATCTTGCCAAAATTCCCTGATTTTCTCTCACAAACCTACATTCAATGCACATTAGTCCACTAGGCATAATATCTCACTTTGACTCATCTCATTAAACAAAATATAATCAAAACCTGTAATAAATTGTGAGAGGAGTTGATTTGACTAAGCTAGGAGGTGAATTAAGGTCCATATATTTACCCAATGATGAGGCTCATCATCTTGCAGGCCGCCATAATGGCCATCTGAGAGAATTTGTCAATGACCATGAAAACAAAGTCATTATCGTGCTTAGTTGAAGGAAGGCTCGACATGTAATCCATGGAGATGGATTCCCAAGGTCGATTAGGAGTAGGAAGAGGAGTATATAGGCCTTTCTTATTGATGGTTGGTTTGGTAATGGCACATGTAGTGCATGATTTAATGTACCTCCCAACATCTCGATGAAGGTTCGGCCAATAAAAATACTTCTGCAATACTAACACTATTTTCTCTACTTCAAAATGTCTAGCGACCCGTCTGCAGTGCACATACGAAATCATATTTGCATGCTCGCTTTAAGGAACACAAATTTCTCCAATGTGGCATAATAGTGCATCCTAGAGGTGAAAATTTTGAACTTTCTTATCTTCCATGAGTTTCTGGTATGTGCTATTGAATTCTAGATTGCTCTTGTAAAGATGCGGACACCCCAAAGTCTCGTGCCCACAAGAGTCGAGCACAATGATCAACACCATGATTGGTGGTCAACTGAGGTAGTGTGCAACATTATTGGCGCTTCCCTTCTTATACGTAATGTTCAAATGGAATTATTGCAGATATGTGGACCATTTCTGATGGCGATCATTATGAAACTTCCCTTGTGTATGTATGAACTGCAAGGGTCAGTGGTCTATGCAGATGACCGTTTCATTCCCTAGAATGTAATTCTTCCATAATGGAATACATTTCTTTATTGTAAGTGAGATACTTTTAGACTGTTTCTGAAATTATTTCATTGTGGTAAGCCATTGGATGCACCTGCTGAGTAAGAACTGCACCTATAGCATAGTTGGAGGTGTCTATCTCAATCTCAAATGGTTGCTGCAGGTCTGTTAATGTGAGCATTGGTGCAAAGCAGAGGTGATGCCTCAACTTGAAAAATGCGTTCTGTTGGGTTTTAGACCAAAAAACATTTGCTTTCTCTTTTCCCTTGGTGACTTGACTTAAAGACCAAGTGATATGAGAACCCCAACACAAACCTGCGTAACAATTGGAAAGACCCAGAAAGCTGTGGAGCTCTATTAAAGTGGTTGGGGCTAGCCAATCTCGAATGACTTGTATCTTGGCTGGGTCCACATGCACACCATTATCATCAATGATGTACCCCAGATATTCAACTTGGGTCATGCCAAAAGTGCATTTCTCCAAATTGGCACACAACTTGTGTCGTCACAGGGTTTGAAGGACCTGTCGAATATGGTGGATGTGCTCTTCCCAACTCTGGATGAGATCAAGATGTCATCTAAATACACCACCACGAATGCATTGGTGAAGGGTCACAATTTGTTGTCCATCAATCTCATGAAGGTTGCAGGGGAATTTGTCAACCTGAAATACATGACCAACCATTCGAAAAGGCCCTCCTTAGATTTGAAGGCAGTCTTCCACACATCGAAGGGTTCAATAGGCACCTAGTGATAACCAGACTTCAAGTCAACTACGATGAAATATTTTGCCCCATTGAGCTCATCCAAAAGGTCATCAATCCGTGAGATTGGTTACCTATTTCAGACAGTGATCTTGTTGAGCGCCCAATAGTCAATATAGAGTCTCCAGGTCCTGCCCTTCTTCTGTACCATTACAATCGAGCTCCCATAGGGAGATGAGCTTGGCCTGATTTTCCCTTTTTGCAAAAACTCCTGAATCTGCCTCTTGATCACAACGTTCTCCTAAACAAAGCGTAGATAGATCATTCCATTGGGTAGCGATACACACGGGGTCAGATCGATGGAGTGCTTGACCTGATAGTGCAGAGGTACCCCTATTGGTGACGCGAAAATGTCCCTATACTCCTTCACGACCTTGTCCATCTGCTTCTTCTAGGTAGAGTAGCCCTATCTAGAAGTCATAGCCACAACCTTCTTCTTGTCGTGAGGGCGAATCATAACGGAAACAAATTTCCTGGTCTGGGAAATGATCTCACTTCATTTCTTTGTATTGATCAAAGAGATGGCAGTAGGAGGGACTACCTCCGGTATCCTATACAACTTATTGCCCACAGTAATAATCATAGAGTGACGTCTAGACTCATATACAACATGACACTTCCACAACTATGGTTTTCCTAATAATACATCAAAAAATTCAAGAGGAGAAACATCACACAATACCTCTTCCATGAAGGGCTTGATGCTGTAGGGAAGGCGACACTTCTAGATGACATGGAGATCTCTTCCTTGGTGAAGCCACGCAATGGTGCACGACTGCAGATGTTCTGTCATTGGTATGCCCAACGACTTCACGAACTTTGTTGAAATGAGGTTCTCTTGACTCCCGTTGTTGACAATGAACTGCAACGGATAAAATTTTACCCACGTTTGTGAGTGGAAGAGGCGTTCCCCCTGCTCTGGATTTTTCAGGCTCATTCTTCTGGATCTTGGTGGTGGCTACGGTGGCACTAGGTTCTGCATCAATGATATGTTTCCCTTTGTCATTCCTCTTTTTGGGTTCTGACTTGGAGTCAGAACATGAGTCTGATTCAAAAGCCTTCAGCTCGACCACTAGTGATTGCTTGGCCCGACACTCACTTGTGCTATGAGTGGAGCTCTTATGGAACTCACACCATTTTCCCGTGTCATTCTTTGTCTTCTTGGTGTTGTTCTTTGCTTTCAGCTTCGATGTGTTGTCCTAGGTCGCCTCGCCTTGGCTTTGGACTTTGCTTTGTGTTTTGGGGGTGCCTTATCTGTGCTTCAGATTTGTAGATCCAAGTCTCTCTTTTTCTGTTTAAACTTCTCCTCAATATTGACATCCTATCGATATGTTGGGCCGAGCGAGGAGAGTCCAGGAACTCCATCTCATCTTGGATGTACTTTCATAGACAACCACGATACTTGAGTACCAAATGCTGCTAAGAATCCTTAATATCGAAATTTGTGCAGAGGGTATGGAAAACATTTGTGGAATCCAACACATCTTGGTCCCTTCCCTATCGCAGCGTGGTCTAATTTATGTATTTATCTTCATATATCCCATCAGGGTAATAATGTTCCTACATGGCATCTCGAAAATACACCATCAAGTGGGTGCGGCTAAAAACAGCGAGGATTCCCTCTTGTCCTTTTGTTCTCAGTAGCTTTCCCACTAGTGCTTGACATGTGGGGTGGCTTTGAGAAGTGAAAAAGTAATATTTTCCTGTTTGGAAAAGTCATGAACTGAAAAATATCCTTCCACCAGATTCAACCATTTATCTATAGCGTCTGCATCTATCTGGCCCTCAAATACGGGAATATTTAAGTTACCTTAAAAGGAGTGGCACCTCCAGAGTGGTTTCTGGATGAAGATGCATCACCTGTGGGTAGCCGTTGCAGGATCTGTGAAAATTTATCCATCATCGTGTTCCTATGTCATTCAAGGGCTTCCTCGAGCAATATTTTGAAAGGATCTCTTGCCCACTTGTCTTTATTTTCTTCCTCCATGGGAGGCCGTCGGGGTTTGCGACGCTGGTCTTGCAAAGGTTCAACCAAATCAAGCCTTAACTCCTTATACCTTGACCTCATTGGGGACGTGCAAAGAAAAACAGAGAAAGAGCAGGCCTCTCTGATACCACTGATCCAAACTTAAACTGGAATGCAAAAAATTACACATAACCATAAATATAGAAATGTAGCAGAAATAATACTCCATTTCATTAATATCAGAATACTGAAATATGCTTACAAATAGAATGGGAATAAGCTAGCTCAGGAGATGGTAGCTTACCTCTTAGAAGAGATGTGGTGGCTACATGCCTCTGAAATGTGTCACAATGAGGCTGAAAGACCTATATTCTTTCCATGACTAGCCCACATAGTTAACCGGAGGGTTAGAAGGGGGGCGGAGCCCCCACTTCATTGTGTAGAGGGGGGAGTCACAGGGGGTTTGAGGGGTGCAGGTAACCCCACTCTATGGGGTCCGGGGCAGCGCCATGGAAAATTTTATTTTTGGACCCCATATTAGGTTGGGCAGACCTACCTATGGTTTTGTGCATGATTTTTCGCACATGGTTTTGGACGTGATGGTTTTTGGTCCATGGTTTTGGACGCGATGGTTTTTGGTCCATGGTATTGGATGCTTCAACATGTATAAATATGTATTGTAACATTGAAAGGAATATAATGAAAAATCAAGCTAGTAGTCCCGGTTTTGGGATCCAGGGGAAAATCTTTGTGTATATGTGTTTTATGTGTTATGCTCTCGCATTGTTTATTTTTATTTTTTTAGAATTCGTATGCAGGTAATTTCTATACGGGGTTAAAACCTACATTTGGTATCAGAGTTGTTTTGGCTTCAAGGGGACACCTTTGTTGCTGAGGGGTTTCGCTCGGGCCTATGGTAGCCCCTGTTCAGTGGGAGATTTGCGAGATCGATTCTGGTGGTGAAAGAAGATGGCGAGTAGTGGAAAGATAGAGATCGAGAAATTTAATGGTCAGAGTTTTGAGTTATGGAAACTCAAGATGGAGTATTTGTTGGTGGATAAAGATCAACGGATCATGGTAGATCTAGGTATTAAACCAACAGGAGTGTCTGATGAAGAATGGAAGAAGTTGGATTGGAAGGCTAAGAGCATGATACGATTGTGTTTCTCGGATTCAGTATTGCTGAATGTATCAAGGGAAGCTACGTCGAAGGCTTTGTGGGACAAGTTAGAGACTTTGTACCAATCTAAGTCTCTGGTGAATAAACTGTTCCTACGGAAAAAGTTGTATAACCTGAGGATGAAAGATGGAGACTCGGTAACAGAACATATGAACGCATTTAATATTGTGGTAAGTCATTTATTATTTGTTGATATTAAAATTTCAGATGAAGATAAGTGCATCAGTTTGTTGTGTTCTCTACCAGATTCGTGGGATAGTCTAGTTATTGTAATAGGTAGCAATGCAACTGCCTTGTAGTTTGATGAAATAGTCTCATCCTTACTGACGGAGGAGATGAGACAGAAAAATATGGAGAGCCAGAATGGTGATTCCTTATCTATACAAGAATGGTCCCAGAACAGAAACAAAAATAAGTCATCGAGTGGGAGATCTAAATATAGAGGGAGATCTAAATCTCTAGGAAAACCTTTAAAGGTGGTGTGCTGGAAATGCGGAAAGGAAGGGAACTACAAAAGGGATTGTAAATCTAAAGCTCCTGACAAAGGAAAGGGATCTGATGATGCTCCTTCTGCAGAGGTGAAAACCATCTCAGATGAAGGTGGGGATGTGTACTTGGCTTCTTCAAGTACACATGTAGATCATGAGGCATGGCTGATTGACTCAGGTGCATGCTTTCACTTCACTCCCCATAGAGAGTGGTTCTGCGAGTATGAGAAATATGAAGGTGGTGATGTCTTCTTGGGGGATGATAGGAAAGCTAGAATCGTTAGTCACGGAAAATTAAAGTTGAAGTTGCAAGGTGGAAGGGTTAGAACACTTCCGGTTGTTCTGCATATTCCCGCATTGGCCAGAAATCTGATTTCTGTAAGCAAGCTGGATGATGCAGGTGTAAAAATAGTGTTCGAGAAGGATACCTGCAAAATGGTTCGGGGAGAACTGGTATTGATGCGGGGAGTTTGGATTGGAAATCTTTACAAGCTGCAAGGTAGCATTGTTATTGATGGGTGAAACAGTTCTATGGTTCCTAAAAGTGGAGCAGAAAATCTAGTGGTCTCTGGAGAGAAGACCATGCTGTGGCATCAAAGACTTGGAAATATTGGAGAGAAGGGCCATCGAATACTTCATGGTAAAGGTATGATACAAGGTATGAGTAATAGCTCTCTGGATTTTGATTTCTGTGAAAATTGTGTATATGGGAAGAAAGATCAGGTGAGTTTCCCCTCTGGTGGTAAGAGGGTGAAACATATATTAGAGCTTGTGCATTGTGATGTGTTTGGACCTGTGAAGGTTCCATCACTGGGTAAGTCTATGTACTATGTATCATTTATAGATCACTTCTCAAGGAATACATGGATATATTTCCTTAAGAATAAATTTGAAGTCTTTGACAGGTTTAAAGAATTTAAGGTGGTGGAAAACCAGACAGAGAAGAAGATAAAGGTGTTGAGGACAGATAATGGTGGAGAGTTTTGCAGTAAAGAATTTGAAGAATTTTGTAAGAAGTGCGGTATAGAACAGCCGCAGACTTCTCCATATACACCTCAGCAAAATGGAGTGCAGAAATAATGAAAAAGACGTTGATGGAAAGGGAAAGAAGCATGCTCAGTGGTGCCGGGTTAGGACAAGAATTCTGGGCAGAGGCGGTGGAGACTGCATGTTACCTGGTCAACAGATCACCTTCATCAACATTGGAAGATAGGACTCCACAAGAGGTATGGACTGGTAAGAAACCTTCTCTTTCACATCTGAGGGTATTTGGATGTGATGCATATGTACATGTTCAAAAGGAGAAACGAACCAAGTTGGATAGTAAATGTAAAATGTGCATCTTTATTGGGTATACGGATGGTTTAAAGGGTTATAAGCTTTGGAACCCAGTAACAAGGAAGGTTGTGTACAACCGAGATGTAGTGTTTAGAGAGGTGAAAGATGTTATTAAACATGAAGTCCAACCAAAGGAACCTGAGAAGATAGAGTTTGAGCTAAATGAGGAAGAATCAGACTCTACAGCAAAGGAGGAATCATAAGATGAAGAGTCACAAACTCTGGGTGTGAGAAGATCTGTTCGAGAAAGAAGGCAGCTAGAAAGGTATAGTCCATCTGATTTCTATGCAAATTTTGCTTTATCTATTACCGATGATGATCCCAGAACTATGAAGGAAGAAGTAGATTCAGAGGATGGAAAACTCTGGAAAGAGGCCATGGTTGATGAAATGGCATCTTTGAAGAAAAATGAGGCTTGGGATTTGGTGGAGTTTTCAGCTGGAAGGAAACCCATTGGAAACAAATGGGTGTTCAAGAAGAAGACAAATGTAGAAGGAAAGGTGGAGAAATACAAAGCTCAGTTGGTAGCAAAAGGTTATTCCCAGGTGCCGGGAATTTATTTTGGTGATATTTTTTCTCCTGTTTCCAAGGTAACTTCTATTAGATTACTTTTATTTGTTGTTGCTGCTTTTGATTTTGAGGTAGAACAGATGGATGTGAAGACACCATTTCTTCATGGGGATATAGAAGAGGAGATCTACATGAAGCAACATGAAGGCTTTGTGGTGAAGGGTAAGAAAGAATTGGTATTAAAGTTAAAGAATTCTATTTATGGGTTAAAACGGTAAACAAGGATGTGATATGATAAATTTGATACATTTATACGAGGACTTGGCTTCATCAGAAGCAAAGTAGATCACTGTGTGTATTTTAAATTAATTGGTGACCGTGTTATTTATCTGGTCTTGTATGTGGATGATATGTTGCTGGTTGGAAATGACAAAGAAATTATCCAGGATTTGAAGACCCATTTTTCGTCCAAATTCGACATGAAAGATCTTAGTGTTGCAAAATATATTTTGGGCATGGAAATTAAAAGAGATTGGAAAAAGAGGAAGCTCTGGTTAAACTAGAGGAAGTATGTCGAGACAATATGCAAAGGTTTAATATGCAAGATAATAAACCGGTGAAGATTCCTATTCCTGTAGGTGTAAAGTTATTTGCTGAACAGTGTCCCAAGACACAAGAAGAGGAAGAGGACATGTACCGTGTTCTATATGCAAGTGCAGTCGGTAGCTTGATGTATGCGATGGTCTGTACTAGACTAGACATTGCACATGCAGTGGGAGTATTGAGCAGGTTTATGTCAAAACCAGGGAAGGAACATTGGACAACAGTGAAGCGGGTTTTCAGGTATTTGCATGGCACTAGTGATTATGGTTTTTGCTACCAAGGAAGACCAGGATTGGACAGAGTTTTGGAAATCTATGGCTTTGTTGATGTAGACTGGGCTAGAGATCTGGACCAAAGAAGATTTACAAGTGGGTATGTGTTTAGCATATTTGTAGGTGCAGTCAATTGGATGAGTAAGAAACAATCTGTAGTGGCACTATCAACTACAGAGGCGGAATACATGGCAGCCACTCATGCAAGCAAGGAAGCAGTTTGGTTGCAGAGATTGTGTTCAAGTATGGGGTTAGTACAGGGAGCTATAAGGATAGACTGTGACAACCAAAGTGCAATTTTCTTGGCAAAGAACCCTGCATATCATTCAAAGACAAAGAAAATTGATGTTCAGTATCACTTTGCGAGGGATATGATAGAAGAAAAAAAAGGTGTTGCTGGTAAAGGTAGACACTTTGAAGAATACTACAGATGCATTGACAAAATCTGTGAGCTCTAAGAAGTTCTCTTGGTGTAGAGAAACAATGGGTGTTGCAGGGCTAGATAAATGACTAAGCTCTCTTCTGACCCCCTGTGGAAATAAAACAACAAGTGGGAGAATGTTTGGTTGTGTTATATTCTTTCCATGACTAGCCCACATAGTTAACCAGGGGGTTAGAAGGTGGCAAAGCCCCCCCTTCGTTGCACCGATTGTGTAGTGGGGGGCGTCACAGGGGGTTTGAGGGGTGTAGGTAACCCCACTCTATGGGGTTCGAGGCAGCACCTCGGAAAATTTGGTTTTTGGACCCTATATTAGGTTGGGCAGACCTACCTATGGTTTTGTGCATGATTTTTCGCACATGGTTTTAGACGCAATGGTTTTCAGTCCCTAGTTTTGGACGCGATGGTTTTCAGTCCATGGTTTTGGACGCGATGGTTTTAGGTCCATGGTATTGGATGCTTCGGCATGTATAAATATGTATTGTAACATTGAAAGGAATATAATGAAAAATCAAGCTGGTAGTCCCGGTTTTGGGATCCAGGGGAAAATCTCTATGTATATGTGTTTTATGTGTTATGTTCTCGCATTGTTTATTTTCTGTGTTTTATAATTCATATGCAGGTAATTCCTATACGGGGTTAAAAATTACAACAATGAGGCTGAAAGACCTATTTATTATTGAGAAACAATGGAAAACCCTAAACATCCAAAAACCTAACCTTAGGAGATGAAGTACCAAAACTGTGGGCCCAGTTTGGGAAATTGGTACATCAACTTCCTGTAGTCATATCTTTGGCATACGATCTCCATTGGGCTATCATAATACATTGTTTTGAAGATCTTGAATAGGAGGACGAAAGGAAACCACATTGTGGTTTGGGATGTTTTTGGTCTCTCCGGTTTCTCTAAAAACGTCAATTAGGGCCTCAAAACTGCTCTAGAAGTTCACAAGCTGAAAAACTACCAAAAATAGTAAATTGTGCTACAATTAAGGAAAACAAAAAAATGAAATAGACAGTGTTGGGGGTCCAAGTGGAATAGGCGAGTGGCAACCAATATCCACCTGGATCGTTTCTCCCCCCTTAGGAAGCAATGGTCCCCTTTGCATTGAGTGCCTCTGTGAGATGGGGAAAATTTTGCTGAACTTGGTCCTTGGTGAGCCACTTGCCTTGGTGAAAGACTTGGCCAACTTTGACAACCCGATATAGTTGGATCTTTGTTAGCGAGTGTTCTTGATCTATGTGTCCATGATATGATCAGTTGTGGTCTATTCCATGCAGTCTGGGTTTAGCTCTGTTGGTGTGAGTTGCTCTGCAATGTCGGATGTGTCCAAAAATGGTGGAAAGTATGGCTGAAGGCGGTCTAAATTTAACAATGTGTGCATACTAATGAATGGTGGAATGCTAAGCTTGAAGGCATTGTCCCCTATAACCTTGGTGATGGTGTATGGACCATATCAAAGTGGGCAAAGCTTGCGGTGGGGTCTAGCGAGGCGCTCCTTCTACAAATGTTTCCAAAATTTGTCGCCCACCTGGAACTTCTGTGACACCCAATGTTGATCATGGCACTGCTTGTACTTAGCATTGGCTCTGTGTTATAGACAATTTTGTGCCTTACAGCATCAGGCATGAATTGTCAATAATCCAAGGGATCCAAAGTCCCTAAACATGATGTTCCTACCCCTAGAGGAACAAGGTCAGCAAACCAACAGCTCTGAGATCAGTTCTCCACCTGAAAACACTCAAAAACAAGCAATCCTAAAATCAAAGCAGGTGTTCCACTAGGCTTCTGCGCTGAAACTCAACTCCTCCATGGTGTACCTGCGTTGCAAGGCAGGTAGAACAAAGGCCACTTGCGCTGAGTGAGATGGGACAAGTGGCACACTGAGTCATTGCTATGGAATCTTCCAAAAATGACACTTGGATCAGGGATTTCGCCTTGTGATGAGTCAGAGGCTCTGTTTCTCCAAGTGGAAGCAAGGTTCTCCAAGTGGACTCAAGAACTGAAGATCAACTGAAGAGAGAGAGGACACAAGGCAGCTACACATCAGTTGCAAGCTGACTCATCCTTTCTCAATTCATTTATATATTGAGCTCTCTCCTATGAGCTCAGGAGGCTGGAATTTTGTGCAAAGTAATGATATGCTGTTGGTTTCACTATAGAACTATTGGGTGATTGCTTGAAGGAGGTGAAGAGGAGAAATTCTTTCTGCTGGGAGGTGTTGCTGGATTGGGGCCTTCAATGGTTGTAACTCTCTCAGAACTTTACTTCTTCCATTAATAAAAGCTATTGAGGTTCTTCTATATGCACTTGTTTCAATGATGTATTGTGATAATTGTATATTTGATTTATGCTAATCCTTAAATCAGTTATGATTGCATGCTTCTTGTAGTTTCCTTCTTTGTTATTTTGCAGGATCTCATTGTAGCTGGGCCAACAAAAGAGTAAGGAGCTGGGAGCAAGCAGCAAAGAGAAGAGTTTGGATTCGACATTAAGCGCAAGGCAATGGTTAGTGCATTTCTTCATTCTCTCTTGCTTTCGTAAAGAAGTAAACCTTAAGTAGTTTTCTTTACAGTTGTTGCTGAGGTACTATCACCCTTAGAGTGGGATAGGGTCATCCGAGTCGAATACTTTTCCCTACAACAAGCTGGCGACTCCACTGGGGATCGTATCTGTTTGATTGTTTGTAGTATTTTGCTATTCATTTCCTGAACAAAAGAGTACCAAATCGAAAAGCTTTTGACTATATCAAAAGCGAAGTAGAGGGCAGCTACTCTAGCTCACTTCTGAGCAAGTTCATGATTTGAAGAGCTGATCTACAAGGATCCTTGTAAGCTCTTAGTGATAGCTTTTCATCCTCCTTGTCATCCCTTAGTGTGTGCTTGACTGATAGCTTCTGATTTGAGCAAAAACTGTGCATTTTTGAGAAAATTGTGACCCAGAAACTGTGAAAACGTAACTTTCGTTTTCCAAAGCAGGTAGTACACAGGCTACCTGCTTTGCAACGCAGGTCCCGAAGGGGCTACCTGCGCTGAGAGCTAGACTGGCTGTGCAGCACCTGCGTTGGCCCAATTTTTCCTTGTGCATTTGGGGTTTCCTCCCCTTTTCTTGCCTGTTTTCACTATAGATTTTGCAGCCAGTTACCAGTCTTGTACCTATTCTGAAACCAACCTTACTTGCCATCATTCCGCCTCTGTTATATAACGAAATTGTACTTGTTCTTTTGTATTTCTTACCTCATTTACAATTTCCCATAACGAAGAGTAAACTAGTCTTGCCTTGGCCTCTTAGATCTGAACCTGTGTTAGGCATTTTGCTGGTCTAAAGAGTCAGCTTGTTTGTTGTCCATAGCTGATTAGTCTTTTTACTTTCGTCATTATGGTTTAATTTCATGCATTTCCAGTGTTTAAACAAGTAAATCTTAAGGTGTCTTTTGATTTTGGACTAGCTTGTTTACTTTCGCTTGAAATCGAAATCAAAGTTATATAACAACTTTCTTTTTGTAATACATCAACATTAAGAAAGGGAAAAGAAAATACATGCATTGTGCATTTTGCATTTGACTGTTTGCATGCTGATTTAGGAAAAATTGCATTAGTGTGTGCTCTATGATCTGTGTGAAAAGATTTGCCTTTCTTTTCCCTCAGTAGTTAAGATTTTCAAAGTTGAAAGATTGAAAAGTTTGCTTCTCATCTTAGACTGCATTCAGGAATTTGTTACATACATCTCGTGGTGATCCATAAAGGCAAACTGCTAAACAAGATCAACATTAAAATAAATTCAATTTACATAACAACGCTTTGTAACATAACGCAAACACATAGAGGTCTAGGTAGAGACGTGTTCCGGCGTCGTTAAACATAGTGACTGTCGATCTCTACGAAGGTGGGTGATTCCTCCTGAGAGTCGGTGGCACTAATACGGACTTGTGCTCCCACGTACCGTCGCGTATATATTGGGAGACCCCTATAGGAACAAAGCCTTTATCCATAGGAAGCCGTGTCGGCTGCCCTACTGATCGCGATGCAGTGAACACAGCATTCACGAAGATCGACCACCCGTACCGTAAAACGTATTCTGTGGTTTCGCGAAAAGTTTGGCACACCCTCTGCCTAGAACTCCAGAGAAGTTTCTTTTGGCCTTTTTTCAAACTCTATAACTGAAAAAGTCCATCCGAGCATTTGTCACTTCGGGCTCGTTAAAACATCGAAGGAGACTAGAGTCATCTTTAGCTTTTTCTCGACTCTTAAAACATGAAAAAGCAAAGTTGTGTCTAAAGCGTCGTTAATAAAATTTATTTTAATCGGAACATAATCACCTGTTATTCCCACGTTGATCTTTCAGTTGAAAAGTATGGAGCCCACCAACCAAGGAAGTCACCTTGGTGGAAGTCCCAATCCCTTCTCCTCTTGGGGAGATGTTGGTGCGCCTCATATGGCCACATTGTCACTTCCAGGATTGACAATTGGCCTACCTGTATGGCTTTTTTCAACTAATGTAGTTCAGATCACCACTAATCCTGAGCAGTCGAATCAACAGTCAGACCAGTCTAGAACTACCCACCAGCCTTCCACTTCTTACAATTCTTCCTCTGATCCTTCATCTTCGCAAGGTAGAGCCGGCAAAAGTCAGCCTCCCATGGAGAAGAAGGAGAAGAAGAAGAAAGAAAAGAAGCAGAAGGAGCCTAAGGCGAAGGCGACTGGGGGCAAGCAAAAGACATCTGACAAAAATCCACACACTGCACCGACCGGGCCTAAATCACCATGTGTCATTTGCAAAGGGACCCACCTCCACCGTGACTGTCCTTGTATTCCCCGGATACTAAGGGACTGGTCCCCCAGGTTGCACAATCCGGTAGCATCAACCTATGATAGACATGTTGATTGCATTCCGTCAACTAGCGAGAGTGAAGGACAAAGAGGGAGACGAAGATCACCCTGCAGACTGTGTGAAGGCGATCACGCCATCCACCGTTGTCCATTCTTAGATGAGGCGAAGAGAGTTTTGGAAGATCGTCCGGTTTCACCGTTACGACTTCCTCCTGGATACCAAAAACTCGTGCCAAGTCCCTCGATAGTTGAAAATCCTGCTGGCCCGATCAAGTGGTCAGCTGAAGTGTCGGTCATTGAGAATGAACCTACTGAATCCAGACCAGACGAAAGTCTAAAGGTCGAAACGGCAGTTGACCCGGCTCTTCCTTCAGAGGTTTCATCCTCAAATGACACCGTCGTTGAAGATTCATCTTCAAATGACACCCTCACTGAAGAGAACAAGGATGACACCATCCAGATTCTTTTCATCAACACAGACTCTGATGAGCATCAGGGCAACGCACCCATTCCTTTATTGCAGGAAGGAACATCGTCAGGGTCGTATCCGGCCATGTATTTGGCCCCACCACCAAGCAACCTGGTTGTGTCCTTTGATTGGAACAAACTAGGCAGACCCCGGTTACCAGCCAGTATCCCATTCAGAATCATCGTCCAAATCTACATAATGGTGATGGCTGGAACTATCATTGATGAAGGGGCATGTGTGAGTATCCTTTCCTCTATTGCTTGGAAAGCATTGGGTTCCCCGGCGCTTTTACCTGAGATGAGAAATCTATCAGGTTTTGATAAAGGAACCAGTCACCCGTTAGGGATTCTCCCCAATGTTCCCGCTACATTGAAGGGGAAGACAGTTCATATGAACGTCATGGTCGTCCAGGGACCCTTGGTGTATAACTTACTCCTTAGACGAGACTATATATATTGCATGGAGGCGATAGTGTCCTCACTCTTCAGAGTTATGTGTTTTCCGCACGAAGGAAGAATGGTCAAGCTCGTAGACCAACTTTCATTTCCAGGATCACGCATCGCAAATAGTCAAATACCATCCCTTAACGGTTTATTCACTCAAGGAATGCCTCCACCCCCGGTTCTACTTCCCGATGAATGCGAGTGATTCAGAAAGATGTAACTGGGACCCAGGGGGCATGCACCCTGGCCTGCCTTGGGCAGAGGAAACCTTGGGTATAAAGTTAATTTCCGCAGAAGAATGGGACTAGTCCGTACCTCGTCCGAAAGAAGGAAGAGAGGGTTGTTCTAGGATAAAGTTCTTTTGTCAAAGTTATGTGAGTGAGATAATCAGCTTCTCGCTCCCTTTGTCTAAAAAGTAGGCTCTCCTGAGGGAGGAGATCCATTTGTGGCGGCAAGTAGCCACCATCGTTGAAGGCAAGCCTCACCCATTAAAACATATGTTTTGAAGGATAAGTAGGGGCAGCCTCCAAAGAAAGAGATGAAATTGCTGCAACAAGTAGTCACCATCCTTAGCAACCTAATGATAGACATCGCCGAAAAGAGAGTTTAGTTTGCGGCAGCGAACAGAACCATTTTTCGGATAATAAGTAAGAGGAAAGCCTCGCTCCGTAACGCCAATGTTTTATCTGTTGCGATCTTGCAAAAATCTAAAAGTGAACTGATGGGAAGACAAGTACCGTCGGCACCGAAAAATAACGAGAAGACAAGTATCGTTAAAAATATAGCAAGACGACAAGTAGAAAAACAGAGATGGGACAGAGGAGGGGTAGCCTTGAAATTATACTTTATACCTGGGGGCATGCGAACCTTTTGGAGTGCAAGCATGGGACGACTATTTATTTTTTAAATTTTTAGGTCCTCCCTTTAAACCTGTAGGTCTAACCCGTTAAACTCGTAGGATTAGCCGTTTCCAGCTTGCATAAAGAAAAGATGTGGGGCAAAAGTTAAAACTTGCCAAATTGGAGTAACTAGTGAGGTATAGCTCCTTAAATATGACTACCTCACCTGAGGCGTTCCTTGTATTAAGACTAGTATAATCGAGCAGTTTTAGCACACAGTTCATGCTCGTTAAAAAATAAACGCAAGATCCGAGTAGTTTTAGCACATAGTTCATGCTCGTTAAAAAATAAACATAAGTTGTGAGCAATCTTCCCCTAGAGTTCAAGCTCACCCAGAAAAATGAACCGGTAAATAACCTTGGTAAATGTAACCTTTGACAGCCATATTAAAGCCCTTGGTCGTGTTCTTGCAGTCTCACCTCCATCCGTTCAGTTGGCCAATCGTTCATCTCCATATGTTTGTTTACCCATTTTGAGGAACAGCTGCGAAGAGTGATTTCACTTAGCCATCCTTGTGACACTGCCGTGATTGGAAAATTCCAACCTGTACCTAGAATCTGCTGCTATCCCTGTTTATCACTCGTTCCTCAAAAGACGAGTATTCTTTGAGCTCTTTTCTCCTGACTCGTAAAATATGAAAAGTTTGCCGAGTTTTGGCCTTCCAGCTCGTTAAACGACCGGAAGAGCTATCCCTCCTCTAGATTTTAATCTTTTTGGACCTAAGGGATTATTGCACAAAAAGATCGAGCGCTTGTTTTGTTCGGCTCGTTAAAAGCAATCGAAAATTCATCCCTTCTGTATTGTTTTATACTTTTTCGGACTTAAGGGATTAGATGACGAAAAAGGAATTCTGGAGTTGACTTTATGTACCTTTTCAGACTCTCTAAAAATGAAAAGGACCGAGTTATCCTTGTCATTAGACTCGTTAAATTCATTAAATAGCGACAAACTTGTCTTTAGACGAGAACGAGTTTCCCTATCGCTAGGCTCGTTAAAACATAGCGATGGGCTTGCCCGAAGGGCAGGTTATAGAACAAGCATATGTTATCCTCCTCAAGCTTGATAAAAATAAAGAGGTACTGGTCAGCAATGACTGGGGAAAAATTGGGAGAACCTCACAGCTTTAATGGTAGCAAGTCGCTCTTGAACATGACACTTTGTCCTCCGTATCACATCGGGTTGGGTTGTCTCATTCACCGGTCTCATCACCATGGTCCTCGCCACACCATCCACATTTGGGGTAATGCTACCAATCCATCACATCAGTGTCGTTATATGTTCAAGAGATGTTGTTCTGTAAAGAGTCAACCGTGTCCCATCCACTGCCATACATTGTCCTTCATCCATTTCATGATCGCCACCCTGAATCATACATCACAGTTTGTTTTCACCTCATCACAATCACTAGCTCCGTTCCGTGTCACTGATGTGGGATTCATTAAGGCCCTCCTTTGACGGATCGCTCCTTGTCGACATCAGCTCATTATCCAAGGAGTTGATCTAGGAACAACCCCTTCAGTACTTTGAAGCTTGCATGCCTCAATGGCAAGTTTCTCACTTCCGGCGACAGGTATACATCAATGACCTTCGACCAGAAGATTTTGCATGGTGGTCGACGCCAAGTCCTTTATTCCCACCATGTGAATTGTACTGCCGTACCTTGAGGGTCATCATCCTTATCGGTGATTCCTCTCGCGCTTGTTAACGGTTTACATCATTGACCGGTAATTAAGCGATGTCTTTCCATGTTCGACTTCAAGAAATTCTCACATGGATCGACTTGTGCATCGAGTGAAGATCGGAAGAGATTGAAGACCCCGGATCTAGTTTCATCCATCCGGGCTGCGATATATATTCAGGATATAAAGACATTTGATATGTACATCATTGCAGCAGATGATCATCCTTCTCAAAGGATGATAATTTCAGCAGAGAATTATCAGTCTATCATCAGACGATCGTCTGTGCTATGTACCAAAATGAATTTATAAAGCTGAGCATGGGAATGCCCGCCTCAGCTAGATCATGAAAAAGAATGAAAAAGAATGTATTGTATTGTATCTTATTACAGGACACTTCTCAGCAGATTGAATGAACTTCGGATCCTCCTAATAAAGCATTTCACCCGATAAACGACCTCATACTTTAGGGGGCATCTGTTATAGACAATTTTGTGCCTTACAGCATCAGGCATGAATTGTCAATAATCCAAGGGATCCAAAGTCCCTAAACATGATGTTCCTACCCCTAGAGGAACAAGGTCAGCAAACCAACAGCTCTGAGATCAGTTCTCCACCTGAAAACACTCAAAAACAAGCAATCCTGAAATCAAAGCAGGTGCTCCACTAGGCTTATGCACTGAAACTCAACTCCTCCATGGTGTACCTGTGTTGCAAAGCAGGTAGAACAAAGGCCACCTACGCTGAGTGAGATGGGACAAGTGGCACACTGAGTCATTGCTATGGAATCTTCCAAAAATGACACTTGGATCAGGGATTTCGCCTTGTGATGAGTCAGAGGCTCTGTTTCTCCAAGTGGAAGCAAGGTTCTCCAAGTGGACTCAAGAACTGAAGATCAACTGAAGAGAGAGAGGACACAAGGCAGCTACACATCAGTTGCAAGCTGACTCATCCTTTCTCAATTCATCTATATATTGAGCTCTCTCCTATGAGCTCAGGAGGCTGGAATTTTGTGCAAAGTAATGATATGCTGTTGGTTTCACTATAGAACTATTGGGTGATTGCTTGAAGGAGGTGAAGAGGAGAAATTCTTTCTGCTGGGAGGTGTTGCTGGATTGGGGCCTTCAATGGTTGTAACTCTCTCAGAACTTTACTTCTTCCATTAATAAAAGCTATTGAGGTTCTTCTATATGCACTTGTTTCAATGATGTATTGTGATAATTGTATATTTGATTTATGCTAATCCTTAAATCAGTTATGATTGCATGCTTCTTGTAGTTTCCTTCTTTGTTATTTTGCAGGATCTCATTGTAGCTGGGCCAGCAAAAGAGTAAGGAGCTGGGAGCAAGCAGCAAAGAGAAGAGTTTGGATTCGACATTAAGCGCAAGGCAACGGTTAGTTCATTTCTTCATTCTCTCTTGCTTTCGTAAAGAAGTAAACCTTAAGTAGTTTTCTTTACAGTTGTTGCTGAGGTACTATCACCCTTAGAGTGGGATAGGGTCATCCGAATCGGATACTTTTCCCTACAACACTCTGTCCAGTATATCATGGACCTGCTGGCAGATGTGTTGAATGCGATCAATGAAGTTGTTAGCCCTGTTGGCTTCGGACTGGACATGAGCCTAATCTGCCTTAGTAGTTGCAAATGGAATTAGGGGAATTTTGAGGTCCAAAATGGGCTTCCTAAGGAAATTGTAAAATAATAGTGGAAATAATAAAAGAATGTTAGATTACATCATCAAAGTTTAGAGGGAAAAAAGAGAAAACTATTTTTTCAACTTGTATTTTCAAGTTATCTCCCTAAGGTTTTTCTCAAATTTCAAGTAGGATTACTCATTGGATGCAAAATTTAATTCCCCATCCAATTATTACCCATGTTGTAGACTTTTGATGGACCCTACTACACGATAAATGAGAAATACATGAAAAATGTGATTGTAATAACATTTTTTCATGTATTTCTAATTTTTCGTGTAGCAGGGTCGATTGAAAGTATGCAACATGCTACTCCTTGGACGAGTAATTAAATTTTTCAACCAAGGAGTACTCTCACTTGAAATTTTAGTAAAACCTTAGAGATATGTTGAAAATACGAGTTGAAAAAGTAGTTTTATTATTTTATTATTTTTTAATCTTTTTACTTTTTTACTCCAAAAATGATGAATCATCCCCCATGCTTGACATCATCATCTTGAATTCTATTGGTCCTTATAAAGTTTATTTTGGTTGTACATTTTTCTTAGAAGGCCCATTTTAGACCTCAAAATTCCCCTAATGTATGGCCACATCAATGGGGCATAATGGTTGAATTCCCAGCCCTACCTGAAAGGGCTTGTGGGTCATTGAGTTATGGAGAGATCTGCTGTAGCTATGCTAGACATAGGGGAGGCTTTCATCCCATGTGTGTGGATGCTTCGAGTTGTAGATGCGTATAATGTGTATGATCATCCTGTTGACGATTTATGTTTGGTCATCAGTTTGGGGATGGAGAGCTGTGGACTTAGCGATTTTGGTATCCAACATCGACCAGAGACTTGACCAGAATGCACTTAGGAATTTGTTGTCCCGACCAGAGACAATGGACTGTGGGATCCCAAAACATACCCACACTTTCTCAAAGAAGATCTTAGTAGTGGCCTCTGCTGTGATACTCTTCTTTCAGGTCGCCATAATGGCCATCTTATAAAATCTGTCGACGACCATGAAAAAACAGTCATTTCTGTGTTTAGTAGAAGGAAGGCCCGACATGTAATCCATGGAGATGGAATCCCAAGGTCATCTAGGATTAGGTAGAGGATTATATAGGCCTTGCTTCTTGATGGATGGTTTAGCAATGGGGTAGGTAGTGTAGGATTTAATGTACCTCCCAACATCCTAACGAAGGTTCGACCAATAAAAATAGTTCTGCAGTACTGCCACTGTTTTCTCTACTCCGAAATGTCTAGTGACTCGACTACAATGTGACTCCCAAATCATCTTGGCACGCTCTCTTGAAGGAACACATATGTGTCCCAGGTGGCATAATAGTACATCTTGGAGGTGATTATTTTGAACTTGCTTACCTTCCAGGAGTGTCTGGTATGTGCTTTCGAATTATGGATCGCTCTCATAAAGATGCGGCCACCCCAAAGTCTCATGCCCACAGGAGTCGAGCACAATGATCAACACCATGACTGGTGGTCGGCTGAGGCAATCTACAACATTGTTGGTGCTACCCTTCTCATACTTAATGTTGAAATTGAATTGTTGCAGGTATGTTGACCATTTATGATGGCGATCATTTTGCAACTTCCCTTGTGTCTGTATGAACTGTAGGGGTGAGCAGTCTATGTGGATGACCATTTCCTTCCCCAGAATGTAACGCTTCCATTGACGACAGGCTTGCACAATGGAATAAATTTCTTTGTCGTAAGTGGGATAGTTTTGGACTGTGTCTGAAAGTGTCTCACTATGGTAATCCATTGGATGCCCCTGCTAGGTAATAAATGCACCAATAATGATCTAGGTGGATATTGGTGGCTACCCCCTATTCCACCTAGACGCCCCAGTCAGTTTCATCTGTTTCCTTGTTCATTTCAACAATTACTGTTTTTAGAAATTTTTTGGGTCCTGAACTTTCAAAGTAGTTTTGACCCCCTAAACGATGATTTTTTGGGGTTTTCTACTGGCTCATAGCCATAGGCAAGTCCTACAACAAAACATATAGTACTTGGAGAGACCTTTCCAACAAGGTATCGTACGTACCAAATAGAGATAATATGACTAAGTTATGACCCCAGAAAGTTGGATGCCCAACTAACCCCAACGGGGCCGACAAACTCTTGGTGTTACATCTCATAGGGTTAAGGTTTTGGTTGTTTAGGGTTTTATCATGTTTTCCAATAATAAATAGGCCCTTGAGCCTCTTTGTAACACAATTCAAAGGCATGTAGCCGCCACATCTCTTCTCAGAGATAAGCTACCATCGCCTGAGCGAACTTATTTCCATTATGTTTGTAAGCATAGTTCAATATTTTTCTATTAATGAAATGAAGTGTTTTTATGCTTCATCTCTGTGTTTATGCTTATATTTGTAAGTTGTTGCATTCCTGTTTAAGTTCAGATCAAATAGAATAGTCAGAGGCATCTGTCTCAATCTCAAATGGTTGTTGCAGGTCTGGTAATGTGAGCACTGGTACAGAGTAGAGGCTTTGCTTCAACTTGGAAAACACCTTTTGTTGGGTTTCAGACCAATTTTTTTTTGCTTTCGCTCTGGCCTTGGTGAATTGACTTAAAGGCCAAGTGATATGAGAGAGCCCCAACATGAACCTGCGGTAGAAATTGGCAAGACCCAGAAATTTGCGGAGCTCTGTTAGAGTGGTTGGGGCTGGCCATTCCAGAATGACTTGTATCTTGGCTGTGTCCACATGCACACCTTTCTCATCAATGATGTACCCCATATATTGAACTTGGAGGGAAGGCGACACTGTTGTAGGGAAGGAAAAACTTTTGGTTGACGTGGAGGTCTCGTCCTTGGTGAAGCCACCCGATGGTCTCGCTTCTTATGTTTAAAGTTCTGCTCAATCTTGACAACGTATCGGTATGCCGTGCCGAGCGAGGAGATGTCCAAGAACTCCATCTCATCTTGGATGTACTTGTGTAAACAGCTGTGGTACTTGAGTACCAAATGCCACTCATAATACTTAATAACCAACTTCGTTAGGAGGGTATGGAAAACATTTGTGAGCTCTGACATATCTTGGTCCCTTCCCTATCGTAGCGTGGTCCACTTTATGTATTTATCTTCATAGCTCTCGACAAGGTAATATTGTTCCTTGATAGCACCTCAGAAAGAGTCCCAAGTGGGTGCAGCTCAAAACAGTGAGAATTCCTTCTCGTCTTTTTGTTCATAGTAGGTTTCCCACCAGTCCTTGACGTGTCGGGCGACTTTGAGAAGTACAAAAGCAATCTTTTCCCGATTGGAAAATTCATGAACTTAAAAATATGCTTCCAATATATTCAAAAATTTATCTACGGTGTCTACATCTATCTGGCCCTCTAATTTGGGAAGATCAAAGTTAACTTGTACCTTAAAAGGAGTGGCTCCTCTAGAATGGTAGCTGGATGAAGATGCGTCAGTTGTGGGTAGCTGTCGAAAGATCTGGGCAAAGTTATCCATCATCACGTTCCTCTATCGCTTGAGGGCTTCCTCGAGAAATATTTTGAAAGGATCTCATGCCCCCTCATCTTTATTTTCTTCCGCCATGGGAGGTCGTCGAGGTTTGCGAGGCTAGTATTGCAAAGGGTCAATGAGATTGAGCCTTAACTGCTTATACCCTAACCTCGTTGGGGACATGCAAATAAAAATAGAGAAAGAGCAAATCGGTCTAATACCACTGGTACGAACTTAAACAATAATGAAACAAATTACACATATAACCATAAATACAGAAATACATCAGAAATAGAAATTCATTTCATTAATATCAGAATACTGAAATTGATCCGAATTGGATTCCTGAAAATTATCAGAGTTCTATGACTGTATCAAATTATGACAAACTTCAAAATCTTGTGAACAATGAGTTATCAGGAAGGACCTCTGGACAGTGGCAGTTTGTAGCTAGCACGGAACGACGGAGACCTCGGTCAAAGCGCACTGACCGAGGCCGATGGATACTGCGCAGTGGCGCAAACTAGCAAAGCCCTAAGCGCTCGGTCACAAGGGAAGCCAAGAAACTGTGGGAAAAGCGCTAAAACCGAAGGCGGGTTCCGCGCTCCAAGACCAGCGAAATATCAGAGGCGTTTTGGGTGGTAAGAGGATTTGGTAGGGGAATGAACGATTCCATACATTGAATGACGCGTGTCCAAAAAATGAGAGAGAAAACCACTCTCATCGCAAGCTAATGTTCGAGCAAGTCAACCGCGTGATAAGAGCGATAACCATAGGATCTGGAGGCCCCAGATCTAACGACGGAGATTGCGCCCAATGGGAACCCGGATTTGGAGGGAGAATTAAGCTACGACATATAAAGGTTTGAAGTCTGATTTGACCGCTGAGCTGGCGGATGAATCATTTCACAGAGTAACCAAAATAATGAACCATCGAGGAAGAGCTGGCATTCAGTTTGTGAAGGGACAAGTGGCCACCTCCCTGTGAAACGTTACACAGTGGTGATGACACAGAGGCAGGGAATTCCAAGCGAACAACAGTAGGCGATCTGAAGAGGCGGAAGAGGAAGTGAACAATCATGAGACAGATTGGATTTAAGCCATGAACAGAGAGAGAACACAGAAAGAGAGAAGGAGAAGGAGACAATGAGACAGAGAGACAGAATAGAGAGCGAAGCAAGTAGCAGAGAACAGAGAACCGAGCTGACTTGGAGAGCTAAGGCAACATCGAGCAGATAGAACTAGGCTTGAGAGGTTCAAGCAATCCTTGAGAGGATATTTGTCGGGAACGGGGTACCAAATTAGACTCATCCCATCAAGACCAGTTGAGGTTGAGACTTGGTAAGGGGGAGTCTGTGCACTCTAGTGGCTTGGGGAATCCAAGAACCACCCTACTAAGCATCATCTGTTTCAGGAGACTCAAATTGAGCTCCTCATTGTAAAAAATCTATTTAAAAGACACAATAAGAAAAGGCCACCACTGAATACTGGACCAGAGACGTAGCCCAGAAGGATTGGGTGAACTCCTTACTAAATTGTTTTGTTTTGCATTTGCTTGCTGTGTTTCTCTTACTGTTTTCCAGTGTGTGTATTTTGCAATCTTATCGATCCGTTGCCTAAGATAACATAGACACACAAAAACACATGAGTTTGTAATACCTTCATTAATTAATTAACTGAGATCACTCACAAGTGATTTTCAGATCAAGTGGTATCAGAGCTCTAGGCTGTTAAGGTTAGACAAGCTTGTGCTGGATTTAGCTGTTGAATGCTAACTAGATCAAAGCTCAAATTAGGAGAAGGAGAGTTGGTCGAAACTAATCCTAAAATTGGAAGAGTCTATCCTCAGAAGACAATGTCAGAGGAAGGTTCTGTGGGGCCAAACCCTCAATTCATAGATAGTTTCCTAGCCATAAGGTCCATGGTAGAGGAAATGTATAAGGACTTTAGAAAACACAAGGATGAAGATTCATCAGGCTCCAAACAAGATAAAGGAGAAGATGAGTCTCTCCTCCATGACCACTCAAAAGGAAAAGGGAAAGAAGAAATCTTTCTCACACCTCCTAATAGCCCTGAACATAAAAAGAAGACATCTTTGATTAAACTAGATGTTAAATTTGATTTACCAATATATGATGGAGAGTTGAATGCAGAAAAGTTGGACAATTGGATTAGACAAATTAATGTTTATTGCAGAGTATTGATTCAGACAAGAGCAAGATTCAGCTGGCAAGCCTATGCCTTGGAGGCACTGCCTATATTGGTGGGAAGGCAGGACCCAAGATGACATGAAGAGACATGGTAAGACTATTTCTGTCTGGAGTGAATTTGTTTCTGCAATCAAAAAGTAGTTCTATCCATTGGCCTACATGCAGCAAGCCATGATGAACTAGAAAACTCTTTGACAGTTGAAGGGGCAAAGTGTACAAGGTTACACCCAAGAATTTAGAAAGAGAGCATTGATTCTAGGAATCTCATTAGACTCACCTGAGACTTTGTTGAAGTACATTGGTGGTCTACACAGCTACATGAGGCACACTATCCTCATGTTTAATCCCACTAGTATAGATGAGGTATCTGTTCAAGCTACTCATCTAGAAGCTAGAGGAAAGAATGGAAATCCAGAAGTTGGGGGATCATCCCAACCCACTGCAAGCAAGAATAAGGAGAAAAGAAAATAGAAATGGAAAGCAAGGAAGGCCAATACTACACAGAAAAGCAAGGCTTCATGCACTCATTGTAAGAAGGATGGGCATGATGATGAGCACTGTTGGATTCTGCATCTAGAGCTGAGACCTAAGAAGTTCGAGGGCAAGAAGAAGAAGATTGTTGCAGCTATTCAGAAAGATTTGGGGTCAGACTCAGGAGATGAAACAACCATTGTAGCCATAGGTATAAAAAGTAAGAATTCTGAAGCATCTACTAGTAATTATGCATAATCTACTATTGATGAAGAAAATGAGAGAAAAAGACATGAGCTTTTCCATATTCAGGTAATTTCCAAACACCAAAAGATTGATACTTTTTTTGATAGTGGCTCACATATATTTAATTTCTGAAGCAATTGTAAAGAAGTTGGGATTACTGACAACACCTCACAAGAAACCATACCCATTAGGATGGTTAAATGATAAAGCACAACTACAAGTGACTAGACAATGCAAACTCAAGTTTTCTTTTGGGTCAGCATGTGTAGATGAGGTTGAGTTAGACATAATTCCTTTGGATATATGTGGAATTGTTTTAGGAAGTCCTTACTTGTATGACAGAAAAGCTATCTTCTATAGAGCTGAGAACAAGTATCTACTCGTTAAAGACGGAATCGAATACTTTGTAAGAGCTCATAAGCTAAAGTATAATTATACTCTCATAAACTCAGGGCAGATGAAATGAATGATAAATTCATGCAAACCATTTTTACTGATGGTTGTAAAGGAAAAGAAACCTGATAAAACCAATGTATTTGAGGGTTGTAATGCTAAAAAGCAAGCTGATTTAGAAAAGGTTGTTTTAGAGTATGATATCTTGTTTCAAGAACCTAAAGGTTAGCCACCCAAAAAGGAAATAGTGCATGAAATTAATTTGCAGCAAGATGCTCCATTGCCTAACATTAGAATGTACAGGTTGTCCGCTTTAGAGAATGCAGAAATCAAGAAGCAGGTGCAGGAGTTGCTCGAGAAGGGGTTCATCAGACCTAGCACATCACCATGTGGGTCACCAATCTTTTTGGTGAGAAAGAAAGAAGCTCGTGGAGAATGCGCATTGATTACCGAGCACTGAATAAGATAACAATAAAAAATCGTTATCCCCTTCCTCGCATAGATGATCTTTTGGATCAATTGAAAGAAACTGTTTATTTTTCCAAGTTAGACTTGCATAGTGGATATCATCAGGTCAGAGTTGCAGAACAAGATGCATGGAAGACTGCTTTCAAAACAAAGCATGGATTGTATGAGTGGCTGGTTATGCCTTTTGGCTTAACTAATGCTCCTGCTAATTTCATGAGAATAATGAATGATGTACTCAGACCTTTTCTTGATGATTTTGTTATTGTGTATCTGGATGACATTCTGATATTTAGCAAAACATGGGAAGAACATTTAAAGCATGTTAAGCAGACACTAGATGTTTTGAAAAGAGAAAAAATTTATGTTAAACTCTCAAAATGTGAATTTGGAAAAACATCTTTGAATTATTTGGGACATATAGTAGGGGGTGGTGAATTGAAGATAGATCCCTCTAAGGTGGCAGTCACTGTAAACTAGCCTAAACCCAAATCTGCTACAGAAGTTAGGAGCTTCTTAGGAGCAGCACAATATTGGAGAAAGTTCATTTCTAACTTTTCCTTAATTGCAGCTCCCTTACATGCTTTAACAGGATTGAACAAGGTGTTTCAGTGGGGAGGCAAACAGCAGAAAGCCTTCGACACCTTGAAAGAAAAGATTAGTACAACACCAGTACTAGCACTGCCTGATCTTCAAAGACCGTTTGAGATCCAAATGGATGCCAGTGACTATGCCATGGGAGCAGTGTTGACACAACACGGTAAACCCATATGTTATCATTCTGAGACATTTAATTCTGCAATAGTTAACTATCCTACATATGATAAAGAATTGTATGCACTAGTACAGAGTGTGAAAAAGTGGAAGCATTACGTAATGGGCAAAGAAACAGTAATACATACTGATCATAAACCACTTCAATATCTACACTCCCAAACTAAGTTGCAACAATCAAGACACTATAGATGGATGGGTTTTCTACAACAATTTCATTTAGTCATCAGATATAAAAAGGGCATACACAATAAAGTTGCAGATATGTTATCTAGACCCATTATAAATGCATCTACTATACCTAAGCATAATTCTATGTTATATGAGAGCTATATTGAACAATATGCTCAAGATACAAACTTTAAAGATGTATATGCAACTTTAAGTCAAGGTAAACGAGTAGAAGAATTGGATTATCATGTAAAGGACCGACTCCTATATCATTGTGGGAAGTTATGCATTCCACAAACTGATAGAGTAAAGATAATTCAAGAAGCACACACTTCTCTAATATCAGGTCAATTTGGGGTAAGTAAAATAGTTGCACAGCTGCAAAGATTTTTTTCTTGGCAAAAAATGAATGAGATAGTTTCTAGATATGTAAGAGGGTGTACAATGTGTGCTAAAAGCAAGCCCAACAACAAAAAACTAGGCTTGTACACTCCATTACCAGTTCCTTCTGACCCTTGGGAAAGTGTTTCCATGGATTTTGTTGGAGGACTGCCTAAATCTAGGAAAGGTCATGATTATCTGTATGTTGTTATGGATAGGTTCAACAAAATGTGTATTTTGATACCTTGTAATAAACAGATTACAGCTGAACAAACTGCAAAACTGTTCTGTCAACATGTATGGGTTCATTTTGGATTACCCACTTCCATTGTATCTGATCGAGACACCGGATTTGTGGGAAAGTTTTGGTCAAGTTTGTGGGAACTGATGGACACCAAACTGAAGAAAAGCACAGCTTTCCATCCACAAATTCATGGCTAGACAAAAGTAGTCAACAGGATAATGATCCAGTTGCTCAGGGGATATTGCAGCAGGCATCCTAAGCTTTGGGATGAACATTTGTGTTATGTGCAGCATGCTTAAAACTGAGCCAAACATTATTCTACATAGAGATATCCTTTTGAGACCTGTTTTGGTTTCACACCAAGGTATCCTTTGGATTTTGTCTTTGGTAAGGACACAACAGTTGAGGGACACAATGATGTGGACAAGGCAACTAGGTTCATTGAACAAATCCAAGAGATCCACCAGGCAGTACAAGACCAGCTGGAAAGGAGCCAAGCCAAATACAAGGCAAGGCATGATAAGCATCAGATGGAGCATAGTTTCCAAGTTGGTGATCAAGTCTGGCTATATATCAGCAAGGACAGGATGCAAGGTGAAGGTAAAAAGCTAAAACCTATCAGGTATGGACCTTTCAAGATACTTGAGAAAATTGGTGAGAATGAATTTCGCCTTGATCTACCAGCTTACATGCACATCTACTCAGTCGTGAATGTAGATTGCTTGAGATTGTTTGAACCCTCACTAATTGAGGATCCCGAAGAGCAGAGTCAATTGCCTTCTATTGATGACCTGTTACCTGAATGTTTTAATGAATTGTAGGAAGACACAATTCTGGACAGGAAGGTGAGGATGACACGCAGGGGAGATGTTGAGTACCTAAGCATTGGGCTCAAGGGTTCAAAGCCGAGCAGTGAAAAATGTATAGAGATTAGACAAGTGAGACAATTGTACCCTCACTTAGTCGATGCTTGAAAACCAAATTTTGGTGGTCCAATTTTTTTTTCAGTGGGAAGGCCGTGATCCGAATTGGATCCATGAAAATTATCAGAGTTCTATGATTGTATCAAATTATGATAGACTTCAAAATCTTGTGAACAATGAGCTATCAAGAAGGACCTCTGGACAGTGGCAGTTTGTAGCTAGCACGAAACGACGAGGACCTCGGGCAAAGCGCGCTGACTGAGGCCCATGGAGACCGCGCAGTGACGCAAACTAGTAATTGGGAAGCTTAGATTAGAAAACAGAGGCCATTTCTTATGCGTGATTAGCACTAATCGCGCATCGCTGGGCAAAACCATTGAGAAGGAAAAGCCCCAAGTGCTCGGTCACAAGGGAAGCCAAGAAACTGTGGGAAAAGCACTAAAACCGAAGGCAGGTCTCGCGCTCCAAAACCGACGGAATATCAGAGGCGTTTCGAGTGGTAAGCGGATTTGGCAAGGGAACGAGTGATTCCATACGTTGAATGACGCGTGTCCGGCGGATGAGAGAGAAAACCACTCTCATCATAGGCTAACGTTCGAGCAAGCCAACCGCACGATAAGTGTGGTAACCATAGGATCTGGAGGCCCCAGATCTAACGGCGGAGATTGCGTCCGATGGGAACTCGGATTCAGAGGGAGAATTAAGCTACGGTAGATAAAAGTTTGAAGTCCGATTTGACCGCTGAGTTGACGGATGAATCATTTCATAGAGTAACCAAAATAACGAATCATCGAGGAAGAGTTGGCGCTCAGTTCGTGAAGGGACAAGTGGCCACCTCCCTGTGAAACGTTACACAATGGCAACGACGCAGAAGCAGGGAATTCCAAGCGGACAACAGCAGACGATCTGAAGAGGTGAAAGAGGAAGTGAACAATCATGAGACAGATTGGATTTAAGCCACGAAAAGACAGAGAACAGAGACAAGAGAGAAGGAGAAGGAGACAATGAGATAGAGAGACAGAATAGAGAGAAAAGCAAGTAGCAGAGAACAGAGAACCGAGCTGACCTGTAGAGCTAAGGTAGCATCGAGCAGACAGAACCAGGTTTGAGAGGTTCAAGCAATCCTTAGGAGGATATTTGTTAGGAACGGGTACCACATTGGACTCATCCCATCGAGACCAGTTGAGGTCGAGACTTGGTAAGGGGGAGTCTGTGCACTCTAGTGGCTTGGGGAATCCAAGAACCACCCTACTAAGCATCATCTGTTTCAGGAGACTCAAATTGAGCTCCTCATTGTAAAAACTCTGCTTAAAAGACACAATAAGAAAATGCCACCACTGAAATCTGGACTGGAGACGTAGCCCAGGAGGATTGGGTGAACTCCTTATTAAATTGTTGTGTTTTGCATTTGCTTGCTGTGTTTCTCTTACTGTTTTCCAGTGTCTGTGTATTTTGCAATCTTATCGATCCGTTGCCTAAGATAACATAGACACACACTAGCACATGAGTCTGTAATACCTTCATTAATTAATTAACTGAGATCACTCACAAGTGATTTTCAGATCAAAAATATGCTTACAAACAAAATGGATATAAACTAGCTCGGGTGATGGTAGCTTATCTCTGAGAAGAGATGTGCGGCTACATGCCTATGAACTGTGTTACAATGAGGCTCAAAGGCATATTTATTATTGAGAAACAATGGAAAACCCTAAACATCCAAAAGCCTAACCCTAGGAGTTGAAGTGCCAAAATTGTGGGCGTTGTTTGGGTAAATTGGTACATCAACTTCCTGGGGTCGTAACTTTGGCATACAATCTCCGTTTGGCTATCATAATACCTCGTTTCGAAGATTTCAAAGAGGAGGCCTAAAATAAATTGAAAATATGGCTTGTGACATTTTTTGTCTCTTTGTTTTCCATAAACACGTCATTTAGGGCCTCAAAATGACTCTAGAAGTTCAGGACTCGAAAAACTGCCAAAAATAGTAAATTGTGCTACAATTAAGGAAACCGAAAAAATGAAGGAGACAATGTTAGGGATCTAAGTGGAATAGGTGGGTGGCCACCAATATCCACCTGGATCATTCCTCCTTCCTTAGGAAGCAATGGTCCCCATTGTGTTGAGTTCCTCAATGAGATGGGGAAACTTCTACTGAACTTGGTCCCTGGTGAGCAACTTGCCTTGGTGAAGGAGTTGGCCAGCTTTGACAACCCTATATAGTTGGATCTTCTGTTGGTGAGTGTTCTTGATCTATGTGTCCATGCTTCGATTAGTTGTGGCATGTTCCATGCAGTGCGGGTTTAACTTTGATGGTGTGAGTTGTTCTACAACGTCGGATGTGCCCAACAATGGTGGAAAGTATGGCCGAAGGTAGTCTACATTGAACACTCGGTGTAGAGAAAGGAATAATGGAATGCTAAGATCGAAGGCATTGTCCCCTACAACCTTGGTGATGGTTTATGGCCCATATCAAAGTGGGAGAAGCTTGCGATGGGGTCCAATGAGGCACTCCTTCTGCAAATGTAGCCAAACTTTGTGCCCACTTGGAACTTATGTGACACTTGATGATGATCATGGCGTTGCCTATACTTAGAATTGGCTTTGTCCAATATATCATGGACCTACTGGCGGATGTATTGAATGAACTCAATGAAGCTTGTCACACGGAATGAGTCGTTAGTGCAGACACAACCGACCTCCCTAGAAGCCTAAGACTTTCTAGTGACAAACAAGACAAATAAGAGCAATCCTTCTCTAAATATGCTTTTACAAAATGAGAAATCAAGTGTTTAGATCCTACCTGTAACCCAACGTTGTTGTAGTAGTCCAGCTTCGTTGATCCGGATGAGCTCCTCCTTCCCTTCGAAACCTGCATTCACTAACAATCAAACGATTAAATAGCACCTAAATATCACATAAAATAAAACATATTTAACATATAGACCAAGGAGTATATGAAACAACTCATAAATAACAAATTGTTGAGAAGAATGGACTAATTTGTATTAAAAGGTAACAAAAGGAACCATTACAACCTGAGCCTTGGTGTTGTGCAAGTCCCTCCCGGGGTCCACAAGAGTTCTCCTTTACTCTGATCAGCTCACCCACTTCCAAATAGAACAAGCAAAGATGGTAATCTCTCCTCACAAGCTTCGACAAGGAAGTCCTAATTCCAGCAGCATCTACCCTTAGGAATGTTCAGATTTCAACCTCTCCCTCCCTTTGGCCCAATGCCTGTATTTATAGTGCTCTAGAGGAAGTTATTCAGGTCCACCATCAATGGGATAAGCCCCTCTTTGGATGGGATAGCTCCCCTCTTGATGGGATAAGTTCCTCTTTGGTAGGGATACATGTAACATGAACCATCTGGAGGCGCTTCATACACGTCAAACAAGCTTCTAAAAGACTCTAGAAATGACCACAAGTAACTTTTTTAGAGTGAAACTTGCGCCTTTTGACCTTTACAGGAGTACGCACCCACCCCTTTACATACAGAGCATACAAGTATGCAGGTATTGTGAACTTGGGTTGCGTACACGCAGGTAAGGCTAAGAGAAACTGCGTACCAGAGATAATTGACTTTAAATGACTTTTCTCTCTTTCTTGAAGTTTGACATGAAGAGTAGAGGCATGAGACTTGCCAAGGAGGATAGTATGACAGTGGATGGAGCCATACTAACTACAAATAGTCATGGTGACATTTTTTAGTGTAACAGATTGCCCCCTAAAGTGCGAAGCCTGTAGTAGATTAGGGTTTTATATGATCTAGGAAGGGTGAAGTACTTTATCATTTCAAGGAGTATCTTGCGGAGAGCCTGGTTAGAACCTGCAAATATTCAACACAAAATACATATATAAGATGATATAATCGCTGAGGTAGGCATTCCCATACTCAAATTGAAAACTTTAACTAACAATCTAACTACTGCTCTAATACAAGAATGATTTTGCAGTACATCAAAATCGTAGACTTTTATAGACACAGTATGGACGCAACCATCTGTTTATGGTTAGTCTACTATGTAATGAATACAAAACTCCTCACAGCCTGGATTGTGGAAACTAGATCCAGGGTCTTCATCTCTACTTCCTGAATTGGTACGATTCTATCCATGCGAATAAATGAGTTGATGTCGAACATGGTAGAAACCACTTGATTACCAGTCGATGATGTAAACTGTTAACAAGTGTGAGAGAGACCACCAGTGATGTCAATGGTTCTCAAAGTACCCAGTACAATCCATGAAATGTGAATGAATGGGTTGATGTCGAACACGTCACGGAGTCCTTTGATCGAAATTCAATGATGTAAACTGTCGTCAAAGGTGAGAAACCTGCCATTGATGCATGCAGACTTCAAGGTACTGACGATTTCTAAGTCATCTTTCTAGATAATGTGTTGATGTCGATAGAAAGCGACCCGTCGCAGGCAAGCCCACAACACGAAATCATTGTTCAAGTTGAAGAAATGTTGCTGTAAGGACTGACTCAGGGATGGTCAAATGGATGACAAGTATTTTGCATATGAATGGTTTATTTGCAGAGACCTCTTGAACACATAACGACACGACAGATGGCTTGGTGACAATTGACCCAAAGTTAATACCCAGAAACGGTTGAAGACTTTCAGAGTGGTTTTATCAGCTTTAAGGCAAAGGATTTCCCAACCCAGGTGAATGAAACGTGTCGTGTCCAAGAGTGGTGATAAGGTTCTTCTGTAACAAAGGATAACAAATAGGTTCATTCTTCTCTCTTTTCCCCCACCATTTCTGGCAAGTACCTCTTTATTTTTTACAAGCTTGAGGAGGATAACATATGCTTGATTATAAGCTCATCCTTCGGATGAGTCCAACTTAGTTTAGATTCGGACCCTAAGAAGGAGTGGTCCGTTCCTGTTTGTAATCGAACAGGTCCTTTACTGTGAAATTTTAACGAGTCCAGTATAGGAGAAACTCAGCGTTTTTCAATTTTAGAGAGTCTGAAAAAACTAAAGAAGACTCCAAGGTGAACTTCTTCGTAAATTTGTGTCTCCCAAGCCCGAAAAAGTATAAAATAATACCTGAGAGAACCGCTTAGCCTTGCGACCAAGGAGTACTTTCATGATTAATGCCTTTGACCTGAAAGGTAAAAAGCGATCAGAGGCATGTCGTTTTATTTCCAGTATCGAATTTGAAACGACAAAAATACGGCAATCTTTTCGTGTTTTTACGGTCAAAAAAGGGCTGTAAGAGGACTGTCTTTTAATTTCATTTTAACGAGTGTAAAAGAAACACTCGGCAATCTTTTCATGTTTTAGGAGTCAGAAAAGGGCTTAAAAGATGACTCTGATGTCTTGGTTCGTGAAAAATGATGATTTTACCCTAAAGTCCTTTTGTCCTGCACAAAAACAACACATTACTCATACCTTTTTAAGATGGGCAAAAATACATTGAAAAACATCCTTTCATGGTGAAAAATAAACAAACTTAGCATTCATTTATCCAAAAAACCTATAAAAAGACTTTTTACCATGTCATTTTTACCATTTTACTGTTGAGGGTGAGAAAAGGGCTTTTGGCAAGAAACTTCCCGTGGACTTTGCGGAGAATCCGACCGTCGGAATCGAGCGCCGTCTCTTTCAGGTATTTCACAACATCCTCCTCTTCAATTTCATCCGTTTAGAATTCCATTTTAAGTTCTAGTTTGATTTTTTGGAGGGTTTGGGGTTTTAGGGTCCGCTTTTCGGGGGACGCAGGTGCCCCATGGGTGACCTGCGTACCCCGACATTTTCGTATATGGGAAAATGGTCGGAGTACGCAGCCCACCTTCAGAACAGCTGCGTACCCACGCTCTATTTTCTGAACGTGGGGTGCGTACTTCGCGCAAAGCGGATTTTCAAAACCCAAACTCAAAATCTAACCATCAAAATTTGATTTAATGAATTCTAATCAATATTTTTTGGTGTGTAGATTGCCCACCATGCTAGATTGGCGTGAAAGAGAACACGAAGATGTCGATTTGGCTACAATAGGTCATCAACCATCCATTGATGCTTTAAAGGCATGCGGTCTCTACAAGTACTGGGCCATACCTGGCATGAGGGCCCAGGTGCCATTCTTAGAGTGGCTGGTTGAAAGGTGGAACATTCAGGATCAATGTTTCTACATCGGAGAACACCAGCTCGAGATAGAGTCCTCCGACATATATTTTCTCACTGGCTTGCCTAACAGGGGCGAGAAACTCTTTCTATTCGGGACTAGGCCGGGTGGCCAATCCCTTGCTAGTCTCCGGCTAGAGTGGTGCAACAATCAAAACCAGGAGAAGGGGATAGAAATCAAATACATATCCCGACCTGAACTTATGGTAATTGCTTTTACAGTTACCAGACTTTACGGTGCTGCCGCTTTGCACATAGCCACTGGTTCCCAAATGCAGATGGCTATAGATTGCTTCTGAGGCACCATTTTCAACTGGTGCGATGCTGTGCTGGCCAATATGAAAGGCCAACTGACTAGGGCAAAGAACGGACAACTGAAGACCTTTGGATATGGGCCTTTAGTTGTGAGCTTTGCCCTAGAGAGAGTTCCAATGCTGATCCCCCAGCATCTTACTGTTCCAGTTGGGCCTCCTTGGGAGCCTAAGTTGACGCGATGGGTTTCGGTAATGGCCCGACATCCTGATGAGGGAGCGGGAGTTGTCCGATTTCCTGCGGGTTACTTTCACTGGTTGGAGAGCCAGGTCTTTGTGATTCAGGATTTTCCTTATGCCGGAGTAGATTTTCGCAATGATCCGGACATGGTTCTTCCACATGGAGAACAATGGGATGACAGAGGTACTTCATTTTTCATAAGTTTTTAAATTATCTACTTTTTTTTGCTTTTTATATATCGTCTCAAAACTGACAGCAAATTTTTTTCAAAATGCAGATGTAGGTCCACGGCGTCCGACCAATCTCTAGGCTTTTGAGAGAAGAGTACCAGCTGTACCAGCACCAGCCCCACAGGATGCGGCCGCAGAGACCTTAGCCGAGCTGGAACAGGACTTAGAGCGTCTCACGGCAGGCATACCAGAGATGACTATAGACGATATTCCTATCCGACTTCAGCGCTATGTGGTCGCAGTCCCAGGACCTTTCAGGAGGTTCCTGTGTAGGGTAGCGCGGGCAGTGGTCTCATATAGAGAGCACCACCAGTGATTGGCTAGTCACTTTTTGTAGACACATGTGACATTTTTGATTTTTTGTACTTATCATTTTTGCCGATCATAAGGTGTTTTTCAACCTATGATAGAAGACGATGTATATTTTTTGACACACTCCTATCTATATATATCATTATTACCGGCTTATTTTGTTAAACATGTGTGATGAAATGTTTATAAATTTACATTTATGATTGTTACAAATGTCTATTTAACATTCGAGACGCCATTGCATCTGCTAATGTATTTAAAGACCTTGGAATATGCTGATATTCAATGTAATCAAATTCACGTTCCAAGAGACGCACCCTCAAAAACAATCTTAATAACACTGGATTTCTAATGGCATAGACTCTATTAAGCTGTAATACAACGAGTTCAGAATCTAACCTCACTATCAAACTCTGAATCCCAAATGAAATAGATTCAAATAATAATTCAATCACTGCACTGTATTCTGCAATGTTGTTTGTTGTTTGACCGAGGCTCACCCCATGCATAGAAACTAACTCGTCAGAGGGCGAATAGATAACCCAAGCTGCGGAAGAGATATTTCGTGTACTATGACAAGCACCATCAGCAAATCCAATGTACGTTTGGAGAGGCGTCGACATCTGCAATATCAAAAGTAAAACCAAGATAATCCAGAATAACGACGGAAAACACACTCTCTAAGCTAAGCACACTGTCTAAATTAACAAAACACACCAGCTAGAAAGAAAAATTAACCTAACTAAACTAACTGAATCTCCATACCCACCATTTAAGCATAATACCTCTTTAGGTAAAGTCCGTTTCTAGGCTTACCCAAAGAGTACCCATCAAAATCTACCAGCTCATAGGCCCCTTTTGCTAGCTTTCGCTTGACAATGTAGGGCCCATGCCACATGGGAACGAATTTTCCAGCGCCTAATTTATCGTTAGCTTGATCATATAATAGCACTAGGTCTCCTTCCGAAAAATTACGAGGGGTCACGTTACGATCATACTGAGCTTTCATCCTTTTCGCGTGAGTCTCGATTGCCAAAGCAGCGTCACGTCGAGTCTCATGTAATTTAGTTAAGTATAACAGATGCTTCTCCTCTTCGGAAGTAGCTGGGAGTAATTCGATAGCCATTTGAAGTGATGGGATTTCGCATTCAATGGGAAACACTGCTTCCAAACCATAAACTAGTTGGAAAGGAGTGAACCCTGTTGATGTTTTCACTGAGGTTCGGTACGCCCAAAGCGCTGAAAATAACATGTTATGCCAATTCGACCGATGAATACCGATGATTCGTCGGATCATGATAACTAGAACTTTGTTGATGGATTCAGCCAAACCGTGAACTTGGGGATAATAAGGAGTAGAACTATCATGACGTAAACCAAGCTGGCTTGTAAGTTCTGTCATCATAATGTTTCGAAAATGGCGCCCATGGTCAGTGATTATCGCTTGTGGGACACCAAACCTAGCAATAATATGATTGAATACGAATATTGCTGCTGTCTTGCCATCTGCCTCGAATGTAGGCATCGCCTCGGCCCACTTAGTAAAATAATCAACCGCAAGGATGATATACGCATGCCCCCCGGCCGAGTGAGGGTTACATGTAATAAAATCGATACCCCATTTAGCAAAAGGACCAACGACAATTATAGGGTGGAGAGGAGCAGGTGGTGCGCGCATCTTGCAATCAAACACTTGACAGTTGTGGCATTTTCGGATCGCAATGATACAATCTTTAAACATGGACGGCCAGAAATATCCAGCACGCAACATCTTCTGAGCTGTGGCATACCCAGACATATGACCACCACATGCTCCAGAATGATAGTCATTCAGAACCCTTTCTGCTTCTTCATGAGTTAAGCAACGACGAAAAACCAAGTCCGCCCCACGACGATAAAGAGTATCTCCAATAATTTTGTACTGTTGGGACTGGAATTGAAGTTTCCGACGTTCCGACTTTGAAGCTTCGGGCCGAAAGGATTGGGTTTGGAGATAGACGATTATATCCCCATACCACGGATCTAAAGTGCTGATGAGAAACAGAGATTCATCCGCAATGGGTTCCTCTACCACAGTTTCCGTGTCAGCACGCAGGAAGTCACACATCAATTCCGCAAAAACTAAGGATTTCTTAGACTTGGACTTCTCGAATTCCAAATCGAACTCCTGCAGGATAACAATCCATTTGGAGTACTTGCCCCCTAGCAATTTTTTAGTCAAAATATAGATCATAGGGTTGCAATCCGAAACGACTGTAGTTTTACGGAGAAGAATGTAATGACGAAAACACTAGACAGCCTGAATAGCTGCCAGGGCCAATTTCTCCACATGCGAATATTTTAGCTCAGTGGGATTTAACGTCCGACTAAGATACTATATCACATGTTCCGTTCCGAATTCGTCTTCCTGAACTAAGACCATTCCAATGGTGGAGTGGGAGGTGGCGAGATACAAAAAGTAGTCCTGGTTGTGGTTGGGAGGATGCAGCAACGGTGCATGGGTCAACGCGTGCTTAAGCGCATCAAAAGATTTATGAGCTATCTCATCCCAAGAGAATTGAGCGTTTTGCTTCAACAACCGGGTGAAACCCTTTGTAACCTCGGCGTAGTTGGGAATGAATCGACGTAAAAAGTTCACTTTCCCTTGCAAACTTTGGAGTTGGCGCAAACTCGAAGGAGGAGGAAATTTGATGAAAGCTTCAACCTTCGAGGGATCGACGCGGATACCGGCTTTTGAAACGACAAATCCTAGCAATCGTCCCACTTCTATGCAGAAGACACATTTTTGTGGGTTCAACCGAATTCGATAATGCCGACACCTCATAAAAATAGCGCGTAAGTGGACAAGGTGATCAGCTCGATGTAAAGAATGAGCAGGCAAATCATCGAGATACGGTTGCACAATGTGTTTGATGTCATGAAACGCGTAAGACATTGCCCGTTGGAAAGTGGCTCCGGCATTCTTAAGTCCAAAAGGTAATTTTCAGTAAGCAAATGTCCCCCAAGGACAAATGAAAGCCGTTTTTGGTTGATCGGCAGGTAGAATATTGATTTGGTTGTAACCGGAAAAACCGTCCATAAAGGAAAATATTTCACTGCCGGCACAATCATCAATTATTTGATCGATATAGGGCGTGGGATAGTTGTCTTTTGGACAAGCACGATTTATATCCCTATAGTCGATACATATTCTTATTGTTCCTTGTTTCTTGTTAACCGGAACAATATTCGATACCCAATCCATTAACGGGATCGGATAAATGAAACCTGCTTTCAACAGCTTTTCTACTTCTGCTTTAATCGCAGCCGCTTTCCTAGGGTGTATCTGACGTAGACGTTGCCGAACGGGTTTAGCGTCTCGGTAAGTCTTGATTTCATGAACAACAATGGAGGGATCAATTCTTGGCATTTCCTCATAGGACCAGGCAAACACGTCGTGGAATTCTTGTAATAGGACCTTGTATGTTTGAATTTCGTCATCTGTACACGAGCCACCTATATGAATGTTTTCAATAATTCCGGTTTTGACTGAAATGTCAATGGCAATAGTTTGGGAAATGTTTCCCAAATTCAACTCTGAATCAGGATGTTTCATGGGATTCTGAGCGTCCTTGACATATTCAGCTATAAAAATTGATGAAAAATCATTTTCAAATTCATCACCCTCAGGTAAAAACGAAGATCTATGATGAAGATCTTCCCATGGTAGATCGTCTACACTTAGGATTTTGCGAAGTTGTTCGTCAGATGACACAACTTCAGGAAACGTTATCCGTTCTGAGGTTGATGTGAAAAGTGATTCCTCACAGACCACATTCATTTGGTCGAATTGGGTTGAACTTGAGTCGGAAAAAGACTGCACGGCCTCATAAGCAATTTCATATGGACTCAAAGGCATTGCATTACCGAATGAGTCTACCTTAGATTCAGATGGGACAATCCAAGGATCATCATAGATAATAGTGTCTGAAGTAATCATATGAATGGTTGCGAATGAAGGGTCTGCATTGATTGGAGGGAAAGGAAAAGTTCTGAGTAAACCAGAATCTTTAACTAATCCTACACCAACATCCTTGTAAGGGATAGTCGTTTTACCGACATGCTGGATACTCTCTGAAGAGGCTGGGTCGGATGAAAAGTAAGCCAACTGGTCTATCGTCACGATCTTACCATTGTGTGGAAACTTTATAACTCTGAAGACCGATGACACGACCGCTGTCATAGCGTAGGACCAACTGCGACCCAAAAGAAGGTTGTAGTCTAGAGGGGCATCAACCACCTCCACATCCAGACTAACGGTTTTTCCTTCAACCCCTATAGGCAATTCCTGTAGAATGCCAAACGGATGGAACCCACGACCATCAAAGGCCTTAAGAATCGTTGGGGATTGGTTCAGTGAAGGAGAACCAAGCGATCTCCAACACTGAATCGACATAATACATGTAGAAGCTCCTTCATCAATTACAGTCCGATGAATTGGCCTGTTTTTTACTATCACTGGAATCTGGAAAGCCATCTGATGAGGGAGACGTGGTGTACTATTTTCTAGATCAAAGATTATCAGGTTCGGGTCCTGAACATCAATAACTCCTATAGCCGAAAAAAGTAATTTTCTCTGTGCTGGGCATGATTGCAGCACTTCCAAAGCCGACATTGCTGAGGGTGAAACAGCTAAATCCTCAACAATGTTGTAATTCTGGGCTGCTCTCGCCTAGAATATTATATCCTCCTGGAAAACCAGGATTAACCGGACCATACTGGGGTTGTTGAGGTTGTTGATAAGTGTACCCAGGATACGGTTGATACTGGTAAACTGGTTGTTGGACAACATGACCGAATTGGTACTGTCCCTGGTACTGTTGGTAGGTAAATTGAGGTTGACTTGTTACAACAGTACTTAAACCAAGCTGCCCTACAGGCATCTGGACCGTGGTTTGAATCGTAGATCCGGACAACGGTAAAGATGTCTGAGGAGTGGTTGTAGAGACAGTAGAAACAGGAGCTGTCGATACTCCAGAAGTAAGTGCAGTAGATGCTGCGGTAGTTGCAGCAGTCGTTTGAGATGGAGTACTAGGTGCAATTGGCGGCTGAGTAACTACCGAAGTTGCAGAAGTTTGAATATTTGACTGGACAGGTTGCGGTTGTTGGGGTGAACCAGAAACTACGGGTTGTCCAGTTTGAGGTAACAACTGTATACTTGGCTGCAACACCTGTTGACCTTGTGATGGATCCCACACTATCATTCCGAGGTATTGACCCGTAACAGGTTGAGGATACTGAGATCCATAACCGGATTGAGGATAGGATTGATAACTGAAAGGCACAGTTCCCATACCTTGAACATATGACTGACCTTGAGGTGGTTGATAACCTTGACTCGAGTATTGACCTTGAGGTTGATAACCTTGGGGTAAATACTGATACTGAGGTTGACCTTGACCTTGAGGTTGATACCCTTGAGGTAAATATTGATACTGAGGTTGACCCTGGGGTACATATTGAGGCTGGGGTTGACCTTGAGGCATGTATTGTACTATGGGTACATACTGTCCTTGAGGTTGCCCCCCAGACGCAATTTGTGTACCTTGAGGTTGCCCCCCAGGCGTTAATTGAGGCTGCCCCCCAGGCGGTAATTGGCCACCTTGAGGTTGAGAAACGGGAACTGAACCTGAAATCATGTAAATGTCCCCTACACCCAACGGTTTATTACCATTGTTTCCAGCTAATAACCCATGATCAATGGGTTGAGGAGATGCCCCCGCAAAGGTACCAGAAAGTGACTAATACCCGGCGGGAACAGAAGGACCACCGTGCAAGAAAGATTCAGGAGATTGAGTGAAAACGGACGACTGACCAGACATATTTATAGGAGTATAAATACCTCCAGGTGGAAAAGGAGTACGAGGTGAAGAAAAACTTATCCCTGAGTTGTCTAAATAATTGGTTAACGAAAGGTACCAAGTAGTACTTCTAGGAGGACTATAAAAGATAGATTCACGCTCCCTTAGATCAATAGTAGGTTGATCTTCAAGGATAGATACGCCTAATTCTTCCTCTGGAGCAAGTTCTTCAATAGCTACCAAACCAGAAGGAAGATTTTCGGTGATGACTCTTTCTACCCTAGGTGAATCTGGTGCACTAGAAGTTGGAGTAACAGGTTCAGATACTTCAGGTTCTTCGCCTATATCACTAGTAGATGAAAAACTACCAGCAAGCTCAGAAACTGCAACAGCTTCAGGATTATAACCTGTTTCTAGACCTTGGTAATCTGGATGGACTACCAATGACGACTCTCCTTCTTCAGGTGAACCGACTTTACTGCCACTAGGAGTAACAAGGACCTTTAAACCTTCGTAATGACTTGGTACGTCTTGAGGAGGCTCACCCCGAAGTCTACGAGATTTCCTCAACAATTCGTCCACAGAAACAACCTCAGGAGACTTTCCCCGAAGTCGACGGGACTGTCTCGGTAATTCCGCCACAGTTAAAAACTTTTAACTACTGCACACGCAAACAAAGTAAAATCTCAAAGCAAACCACCTAAAGTCTCTAAAGAACCAAACAAATTTGAATCACACGCCTAAAGAATCTAGGGCGTCAAACCAAGCACAAACAGTAGCCTTTCGGACCAAAAACACTAGTTGGAGATGAAACCCAACATCGCCGGATTCAATACAGAAGTGGCGGGTGGAACAGTTACCCCGGCAACCTGCTTAATGAATAGACCGACACAAGTTCCTCCACTTTAACCGTCTCGAGTGAAGTGAACCCCCCGGAAAATCTAAGTGAGTCTAGCTGACGTCTGCTCCAGGTACAGTGGGATCTTCCCTCCACCGTCACCTCGGTGGAATCCTAAAGATAATGGCCACTAAGGTTACCAACAACCACAAATGCACCTGGGGGAATAGTCTACACTCCGACAGCACGCAAGGGCAGAGTATCAAGCTCAATCCCCTTGTCGTCTCCTTGACAATAATCCAAGGTTTACCGACAAGTGACCCCTGGCTCCTCGACAACCACTACAAAGATGCACCTAAGATGATTTACACTACTTTTCTTTTTCAATGAATCTCCTAACTAAGAGAGTTGGAAAATGAAAATTTTATAGAAAACAACTTTCTTAGTAAAGACAATCAAAGAAACAATCTTTTTATCTTTTCAAAACACACAACTCATGACCACTAATTACTTCACGAAATTTTCTTTTTCTCCCAAAAGACTACAAATGCTACCAAAGCAAACTTTTTCCAAAAGAATTTTTTGTGTTTTTTCTATATTAATAAAGCATGTAAAAACTATTTATCAAATGAAATTTAACAAATCTAAAACAATCAAATCAAATTCACTCAAAAGCAAATTAAAAGGAGATTTACCTAAAAGCAAAAAATAATGAGGACAAAAGCCTACAAGGATAATTCCCGGATGTTTTACTCAGTCAAAATGCAACTAAGGATCAGTTCATGCAGAACCATAAACTAATCAAAAAACAAAATCGAAATCTTTTTGTTCTTTTTTCTCAAGAATGAAATTCAAGGTTTTAACAAACAAACTTTTCGAGATTCGCAAAAGAGAAGACACAAAGGTAGGTCTCTCACAAGGGTGACTTCTATGACAGGCCTGACTCCTAAGAGGACTAACCAAAACCAAGGAGATCCAAAGTTTGACAACCTCTAACGCCAAAGTCACTACAGGACCAGTTAAAAATCAAACCCTAAGGCAAAATCCCTATGAATTCCACCAAAACCCTCGACACTAACGGAACAAGTTCAGGTGAAGATCTCTGACAGTAAACTAATGGATCTGGGCAGTAAAAACAAAGTAAAAACAAAATCTAAAGAGAAAAAAGAGGAAAAATGAAATTTTCTCAAATTGGACAGAGGTACGCAGGTGATCTGTTGACACAGGCGCGGGGACGCCCTGTGCACAAAGACGCAGTGCGTACAAGTACGCACTGTGCCTAACTCAGAGACTGCGTACTACTGGAAAATCTAAGAAAAATAAAAATCTAAGTTGACTCTAAGCTAGCCCACCCAAATACACAGCTAGACAGCCAAAAATCAGAAAACAAGCGAGTTTTCTCAAACCAAAATATCAAATCAAAAAGAGCTCAAACACATTCATGGAGTCCCCAGTGGAGTCGCCATTTTGTCACACGGAATGAGTCGTTAGTGCAGACACAACCGACCTCCCTAGAAGCCTAAGACTTTCTAGTGACAAACAAGACAAATAAGAGCAATCCTTCTCTAAATATGCTTTTACAATATGAGAAATCAAGTGTTTAGATCCTACCTGTAACCCAACGCTGTTGTAGTAGTCCAGCTTCGTTGATCCGGATGAGCTCCTCCTTCCCGACGAAACCTGCATTCAATAACAATCAAACGATTAAATAGCACCTGAATATCACATAAAATAAAACATATTTAACATATAGACCAAGGAGTATATGAAACAACTCATAAATAACAAATTGTTGAGAAAAAAGGACTAATTTGTATTAAAAGGTAACAAAAGGAACCATTACAACCTGAGACTTGGTTTTGTGCAAGTCCCTCCCAGGGTCCACAAGGGTCCTCCTTTACTCTGATCAGCTCACCCACTTCCAAATAGAACAAGAAAAGATGGTAATCTCTCCTCACAAGCTTCTACAAGGAAGTCCTAATTCCAGCAGCATCTACCCTTAGGAATGTTCAACTTTCAACCTCTCCCTCCCTTTGGCCTAATGCCTGTATTTATAGTGCTCTAGAAGAAGTTATTCAGGTCCACCATCAATGGGATAAGCCCCTCTTTGGATGGGATAGCTCCCCTCTTGATGGGATAAGTTCCTCTTTGGTAGGGATACATGAACCATCTGGAGGCACTTCATACACGTCAAACAAGCTTCTAGAAGACTCTAGAAATGACAACAAGTAACTTTTTTAGAGTGAAACTTGCGCCTTTTGACCTTTACAGGAGTACGCACCCACCCCTTTACATACAGAGCGTACAAGTATGCAGGTATTGTGAACTTGGGTTGCGTACACGCAGGTAAGGCTAAGAGAAACTGCGTACCAGAGATAATTGACTTTAAATGACTTTTCTCTCTTTCTTGAAGTTTGACATGAAGAGTAGAGGCATGAGACTTGCCAAGGAGGATATTATGACAGTGGATGGAGCCATACTAACTGAAAATAGTCATGGTGACATTTTTTAGTGTAACAAAGTTGTTAGCCCTGCCGAATTCCGATTGGACATGAGCCGAGTCTGCCTAAGTAGTTGCAAATGGTATGGCCACATCAATGGGACATAATGGCTGAAATTCCAACCCTATTTGAAAGGAGTTGTGGCCCGTTGAGCTGTGGAGAGTTCTGTTGTACCTATCCTAGACATAGGGGATGCTTTGATCCCATGTGTGTGGTGGATGCTACGAGTTGTACATGTGCATAATGTGTATGATCATCCTGTTGACGACTTTTGTTTGGCCATCAGTTTGGGAATGGAGAGCCATGGAATTAGTGAGTTTGGTATCTAGCATTGACTAGAGACTTGACCAGAATGCACTTAGGAATCTTCTATCCTGATCATATACAGTGGATTGTGGGATCCCAAAGTGTACCCACACTCACTCAAAGAAGAGCTTAGCAGTGGCCGTTGCTGTGATACTCTTCTTGCAGGCTGCCATAATGGCCATCTTAGAGAATCTCTCGATGACCACAAAAACATAGTCATTACCATGCTTAGTAGAAGGAAGGATCGACATGTAATCCATGGAGACAGATTCCCAAGTTCGACTAAGATGAGGGAGATGAGTATATAGGCCTTTCTTCTTGATGGCTAGTTTGGCAATGGCACAGGCAGTGCAGGATTTAATGTACCTCCAAACATCTTAACGAAGATTCAGTGAATAAAAATACTTCTGCAGTACTACCACTATTTTCTTTACTCCAAAATCACCAGCAAACTGACTGCAATGCGCCTCCAAAATCATCTTGGCACCCTCGCTTGAAGGAACACAGGTGTGTCCCAAGTGGCATAACAATGCATCCTGGAGGTAAAAATTCCGAGCTTACTTACCTTCTAGGAGTGTCTGGTATGTGATGCCAAATTCTGGATCACTCTCGTGAAGATGTGGCCACCGTGAAGTCTCGTGCCCATATGAGTCAAGCACAATGATCAGTGCCATGAAAGGTGGTTGGATGAGGCAGTCTGCAACATTATCGGTGCTTCTCTTCTTAAAATTAATGTTCAAATGGTGTTATTGTAGGTATGTGTACCGTTTTCGATGGTGATCGTTCTGCAACTTCCCTCATGTTTGTATGAACTGTAGGGGTTGGTGGTATGTGTGGATGATCGTTTCCTTCCCCATAATGTAAGACTTCCATTGATGATAGGCTTGCAAAATGGAATATATTTCTTTGTCTTAATTGGGATACTTTCAGGCTGTGTTTGAAATTGTCTCACTGTGGTAAGCCATTGGAAGCCCCTGCTGAGTAAGAACTGCACCAATAACATAGTTGGAGGTGTCTGTCTCAATCTTAAATAGTTGTTTCAGGTCTGGTAATGTGAGAATTGGTGCAAAGAAGAGGCGATGCTTCAACTCAGAAAAAACCTTCTATTGGGTTTCAGACCAAAAAATCTTTGCTTTCGCTCTGCCCTTGGTGACTTGACTTAAAGACCAAGTGATATCAGAGAACCCCAACATGAACCTGCGATAAAAATTGGCATGACCCAGAGAGTTGCGAAGCTCTGTTAGAGTGGTTGGGGCTGGCCAATCCCGAATGACTTGTATCTTGGCTGGGTCCACATGCACACCCTAATCATCAATGATGTACCCCATATATTGAACTTGGGTAATGAAAAAAGTGCATTTCTCCAAATTGGCACACAACTTGTGTTGTTGTAGGGTTTGAAGGACCCGTCGAATATGGCAGAGGTGTTCTTCCCAACTCTGGCTGAAGATCAAGATTTCATCTAAATACAACAACACAAATTCATTGGTGAAGGGTCGGAAGATGTTGTCCATCAATCTCATGAAGGTTGCGGGGGCATTTGTCAACCCAAAAAGCATGACTAAAAATTCGAAAATGCCCTCCTTGGATTTGAAGGTAGCCTTCCACACATCAGAGGGTTCGATAGGAACCTGGTGATAACCGGACTTCAAGTCAATATTGCTAAAATATTTGGCCCCCTTGAGTAGGCCCAGAAGGTCATCAATCTATGGGATTAGGTACCTATTTCAGACAATGATCTTGTTCAACATGCGATAGTCAATACAGGGTCTCTAGGTCCCATCCTTCTTTTGTACCAATACAATTGGTCTCCCATAGGGTGATGAGCTTGGCATGATGTGACCTTTCTGAAACAACTCTTGAATCTGCCTCTTGATCTCATCATTCTCCAGAACAGAGTCTTGAGATATCGGTCCATTGGGTAGCATCACTCCCAGGGTCAGATTGATGGAGTGCTTGACCTGATTGTGCAGAGGTGCCACTGTAGGTGAGGCTGAAATTTCCCTTACTCCTCCATGACCTTGTCCATCTGTTGCTACTGCACGGAGGAGCCCTGTCTTGAAGTCATGGCCACCACCTTCTTCTTGCCTTGAGGGCGAATCATAAGGAAAATAAATTTCATGGTCTGGGAAAGGATTTCATTGCATTTATTTGTAGTGATCAAAGAGATGGAAGTAGACGGGGCTACCTCCAGTATCCTGTACAACGCATTACCCAAAGTAATAATCAAAGAGTGAGGTCTAGACTCATATACAACATGTCTCTTCCATAAGTATTGTTGTCCTAATAATACATCATAAAATTCAAGAGGAGCAACATCACACAGTACCTCATCCGTCAAGGGCATGATTTTGTAGGAAAGGCGACATTGCTGGCTGACGCGGAGATCTCGTCCTTGGTGAAGCCACCTGATGGTGTACGACTGCAGATGTGTTGTCGTCGGTAGCCCAACCGCTTCACGAACTCTACTAAAATGAGGTTCTTTTGGCTCCTGCTGTGGATAATGAATTGTAGTGGAGAGCCTTTCAGCCACAATTGTGAGTGGAAGAGGCATTCCCTCTCCTATGGATCTTCAGACTCATTTTTCTAGATATTTGTGGTGGTCACGATGGCACTGGGCTTCACATCAATGATCTACTTCCCTTTTTCATTCCCCTTGTTGGGTTCTGAATCAGAATTGGGATATGTGTTTGATTCGGAAGCCTTCAGCTCGACCACCAGTGATTGCTTGGCTCGACACTCACTTCTATTGTGAGTGGAGCTCTTATGGAACTCACATCATTTTCCTGTGTCCTTCTTTGTCTTCATGTTGTTCTTTTCTTGCAACTTCTATGGGTTTTCCTTTGTTGCCCCACCTTAACTTTGGCCTTTTCTTTGTGGTTTGGTGGTGCCTTTTCGTTGCTTCAGATTCACATATCCAAAGTCTCACTTCTTCTATTTAAATTTCTACTCAATTTTGACGGTGTATCGATATTCCATGCTGAGCGAGGAGATGTCCAGGAACTCCATCTCATCCTGGATGTACTTATGTAGACAGTTGTGGTACTTGAGTACCAAATGCCACTCAGAATCCTTGATACCCAACTTTGTGCGGAGGGTATGGAAAGCATTTGTGAACTCCAACACATCTTGGTCCCTTCCCTGCCATAGTGTGGTCCACTTTATGTATTTGTCTTCATAGCTCCCGACAAGGTAATATTGTTCCTTGATGGAATATCTGAAAGAATCCCAAGTGGGTGCGGCTGAAAACATTGAGGATTCACTCTCGTCCTCTTGTTCACAGTAGGTTTCCCACCAGTCCTTGATGTGTGGGGCAGATTTGAGAAGTGCGAAAGTAATATTTTACCAATTGGAAAAGTCATGAAATAAAAAAATATCCTTCCAACATATTCAACAGTTTATCTACGATATATGCATCTATCTATCATTGAAATAAAAGAATATCGAAGTTAACTTGTACCTTAAAAGGAGTGGTGCCTCTAGAGTGGCTTGCTGATGAAGATGTGTTGCCTATGGGTAGCCGTTGAAGGATTTAGGAAAAGTTATCCATGATCGTGTTCCTCTATTTCTCAAGGGCTTCCTCGAGCAATATTTTGAAAGGATCTCTTGCTCCCGTGTCTTTCTTTTATTCCGTCATGGGAATCCATTGGGGTTTGTGAGGCTGGTCTTGCAAAGGTTCAACCAGATCAATCCCTAACTCCTTATACCCTGACCTTGTTGGGTACATGCAAAGAAAAATAAAGAAAAAGCAGAACACTCTAATACCACTGATCCAAACTTAAAAAGGAATGCAAAAAATTACACATATAACCAGAAATACATAAATGTAGCAAAAATAACACTTCATTTCATTAATATCAGAATACTGAAATATGCTTACAAACATAATGGAAATAAACTAGCTTGCGTGATGGTAGCTTATCTCTGAGGAGATATGTGGCGGCTACATGCCTGTGAACCGTGTTAAAATGAGGATCAAAGGCCTATTTACTATTGAGAAACAATGGAAAACCCTAAACATCCAAAAACCTAACCCTAGGAGATGAAGCATCAAAATTATGGGCCCCGTTTGGGTAAATTGGTACATCAACTTCCTGGGGTCATAACTTTGGCATATAGTCTCCATTTGGCTATCATAATACCTCATTTCAAATATCTTAAAGAGGAGGTTGAAAAATAATTGGTGACCCAATTTGGGATGTTTTCGGTCTCTCCATTTTCCCTAAAAATGTCATTTAGGGCCTCATAACGGCTTCAGAAGTTCAGGACCCGAAAAACTGCAAAAAATAGTAAATTGTGCTACAATCAAGGAAACCAAAAAAATGAAAGAGATAGTGTTGGGGTCCTAGTGGAATAGGTGGGTGGCCACCAATATCCACCTGGATCAGACTAGCCCCACGCGCAATATAGGGGGTAAGAGGTGGGTCTGTATCCCCCCCGTCAATGTGTTGGGTGCAGCGAGGTGTCGGCGGCCCTCCCTATTAGGGGGTTTGCATGGGGGCGGTAGCCCCCCTACACGAGGTCTGAGGAAGCACCTTGGGAAAATTTTTTTGGACCCTATATTAGGTGGGTGGACCTACCTATGGTTTTGTGCATGGGTTTCAGACATGGTTTTGGGCATGAAGGCTTTTTGCCCATGGTATTTTGTAGATCCGGTCAAGAGAACTACAATTATGTTCTAATCTAGGGTTAATGGATTGGGGTTTATGAATGTTTCGACATGTATATATATGTGTTATAAACTTGAAAGGAATATACTGAAAAATCAATCTAGTAGTCTTGGTTTTGGGATCCGGGGAAAAAAATTGTGTTTTTGTTTTGTGTTTCTCGCCATTGTATATTTTTTATTTTTAAGAATTCGTTTGCAGGTAGTTTCTGTACAAGGTTGAAACCTACATTTGGTATTAGAGTTGTTTCAGCTTCAAGAGGACACCTTTGCTATTGATGGGTTTGATTGGGCCTGTGGTAGACCCTGTTCAATGCATGATCTCTGAGATCAATTCTTGCATGAAAGAAGATGGCAAGCAGTGGGAAGATAGAGATCGAGAAATTTAATGGTTAGAGTTTTGAGTTGTGGAAACTCAAGATGGAGGGTCTTCTGGTGGATAAATATCAGTGGATTGCGGTAGATCTAGGTATTAAACCAATGGAAATGTCAGATGAAGACTGGAAAAAGTTGGATCGGAAAGATAAGAGCACAATACGGTTGTGTATCTCAGATTCAATATTGTTGAATGTATCAGGGGAAGCTACCACGAAGGCTTTGTGGGATGAGTTAGGGACTTTGTACCAATGTAAGTCTCTAGTGAACAAATTGTTCCTATGGGAAAAGCTGTATAACCTGAGGATGAAGGATGGAGACTCAGTGACAGAGCATCTGAACGCCTTTAATACTATGGTAAGTCAGTTGTTATATGTTGATATTAAAATTTCAGATGAAGATAAGTGCATCAGTTTGTTGTGTTCTCTACTAGATTTGTGGGATAGTCTGATTGTTGCAATAGGTAGCAATACAACTACCTTGAAGTTTGATGAAATAGTCTCATTTTTTTGGTCGGAGGAGATGAGATGGAAAAAAATGGAGGGCCATAATGGATATGCCTTGTTTATATGAGGACGGTCCCAAAACAGAAACAAAAATAAGTCCTCGAGTGGGAGATCTAAATCTAGAGGGAGATCTAAATCTCTAGGAAAACTTGTAAAGGTGTGATGGAAATGTGGAAAGGAAGGGCATTTCAAAAAGGACTGTAGATCTAAAGCTCCTAAGAAAGGAAAGGGATTTGATGATTCTCCTTTTGTAGAGGCAAAAACCACCTCAGATGAATGTGGGAATGTGTACTTGGCTTCTTCTTCAAGTATACATGTATATCATGAGGCATGGTTGATTGAATCAGGTGTATCCTTTCACTTCACTCACTACATGGAGTGGTTCTGTGAGTATGAGAAATGTGATGGTGGTGATGTATTCTTAGGGGATGAGAGGAAGGCTAGAATATTTGGACGCAAAGAATTCAAGATAAAGTTGCAAGGTGGAAGGATTAGAACACTTCTAGGTGTTCTGCATATTCCTGGATTGGCCATAAATCTGTTTTCTGTTAGCAAGATGGATGATGCAAGTGTAAAAACAATGTATGAGAAATATACCTACAAGATGGTTCAGGGAGCACTGGTATTGATGCGTGGAGTTCAGATTGAAACTCTCTACAAGCTTCCGGGTAGTATTATTATTGATGGGTGCAACAGCTTTGTGGTTCCTGAAAGTGGAGCAGAAAATCTAGTGGTCTCTCGATAAAAGACCATGTTATTGGAGAGAAGGTCCTTCAAATGCTTCATGGTAATGTTATGGTAGAAGGTATGTCTAATTTTTCTCAGGATTTTGATTTATGTGAACATTGTGTATATGGGAATCATAATCAGGTGAGTTTCCCCTCTCGTGCTAAGAGGGCGAAAATGATATTAGAACTTGTGCATAATGATGTGTTTGGACTCGTGCCAGTTCCATCACTGGGTAAGTATATGTACTATGTATCATTTATAGATGAATTCTCAAGGAATACATGGATATATTTCCTGAGGAATAAATCTAAGGACATTGACAGGTTTAAAACTAGACAACAAAAAGATAAAGGTGTTGAGGACAAATAATGGTGGAGAGTTCTGCAAGAAGGAATTTGAAGAGTTCTGTAAGAAGTGTGGTATAGAACGACAAAAGACTACTTCATACACACCTCAAAAAAATGGAGCTGTAGAAAAAATAAACAAAACATTTATGGAAAAGGGAAGAAATATGCTCAATGGTGCTGGGTTAGGACAAGAATTATGGGTAGAGGCAGTGGAGACTGCATGTTACTTGGTTAATAGATCACCTTCATCAACATTGGAGGATAAGTCTCCACATGAGGTATGGACTGGTAAGAAACTCTCTCTTTCACATCTAAGGGTATTTGGCTATGATGCATATGTACATGTTCCAAAGGAGAAAAGAACCAAGTTGGATAGTAAATATGAAAGGTGCATCTTTATTGGGTATAAGGATGGTTTAAAAAGTTTTAAGATTTGGAACGCAAAAACAAGGAAGGTTGTGTAAAACCGAGATGTAGTGTTTAGAGAGGTGAAATATGTTATTAAACATGAATTCCTACCAAAGGAACTTGAGAAGATAGAGTTTGAGCTAAAGGACGAAGAACCAGACTCTACAATAGAAATGAAGAGCCACAATTTCCAGCTGTGAGAAGATCAGTTCGAGAAAGAAGGAAATCCGAAAGGTATAGTCCATTTGCTTTCTATTCAAAATTTTCTTTATCGATCACTGATGATGATCCCAAAAATGTCAGTGAGGAAGTGGATTCAGAGGATGAAAAACTCTGGAAAGAGGCCATGGTTGATGAAACAACATATTTGTACAAAAATGAGGCTTGGGATCTGGTGGAGTTGCTGACTGGAAGGAAACCCATTGGAAGAAAATGGGTGTTTAAGAAGAAGATGAATGCAGAAGGAAAGGTGGAGAAATACAAATATCGATTGGTAGAAAAAGGTTATTCCCAGGTGTAGGGAATTGATTTTGGTGATATTTTTTCTCCTGTTACCAAGGTAGATTCTATTAGATTACTTTTATCTATTGCTACTACTTTTGATTTTGAGCTAGAACAAATGGATGTGAAGACAACATTTCTTCACGGGGATATGGAAGAAGAGATCTACATGAAGCAACCTGAAGGCTTTGCGGTGAAGGGTAAGAAAGAACTGTATGCAGGTTAAAAAAGTCTCCGTATGGGTCAAAATAGTCACCAAGGATGTGGTCATAAATTTGATACATATATACATGGACTTGGATTCACTAGAAGAAAAAAAGATCAATGTGTGTATTTTAAATATGACTGTGTTATTTATTTGGTATTGTATGTGTTTGATATTATGATGATTGGAAATAACAAATAAATTATCTGGGATTTGAAGACCCAATTGTCCTCCAAATTCGACATGAAAGATATTGATGTTGCAAAATATATTTTGGGCATGGATATTAAATGAGATCAGGCAAAGAGAAAGCTCTGGTTAAACCAGTGGAAGTATGTCAAGACAATACTGTAGAGGTTTAATATGCAGGATAGTAAACCGGTGAAGGTTCCTATTATTGTAGGTGTAAATTTATCTACTAAACAATGTCCCAAGACACAAGAAGATGAAGAGGACATGTCCCATGTTCCATATGCAAGTGTAGTTGGTAGCCTGATGTATGCAATGGTATCTACTAGAAAAGACATTGCACATGCAGTGGGAGTATTGAGCAAGTTTATGTCAAAACTAGATAAGGAGCATTAGACAACAGTGAAGTTGGTTTTTAGATATTTGTGTGGCAGTAGTGATTATGGTTTGTGCTACCAAGGAAGACCAGGATTGGACATCTGTGGCTTTTTTGATGCATATTGGACTAGAGATCTAGGTCATAGAAGATCTACAAGTGGGTATGTGTTTAACCTATTTGGAGGTGAAGTCAGTTGGATGAGCAAGAGACAATTTGTAGTGGAAATTTCAACTACAAAGGCATAATACTTGGTAGCCAATCATGCAAGCAAGGAAGTAGTTTGGCTGCAGAGATTGTGTTCAAGTATGGGGTTGGTACAATGAGCTATAAGGATAGATTGTGACAACCAAAGTGCAATTTTTTTGGCAAAGAATCCTGCTTATCATTCAAAGACAAAAAACATTAATGTTTAATATCACTTTGTAAGGGATATGGTTGAAGACAAAAAGGTGTTGCTAGTAAAGGTGGACACTTTGAAGAATGATGCAGATGCATTGATGAAGTTTGTGAGCAATGAGAAATTTACTTGGTGTAGAGAAACAATGGTTATTGTAGGGATGGACCAATGCCTAAGCTCTCTTGTGGCTCCCTGTTGAAAGAAGACAAAAAGTGGGAGAATGTTGTGTGCGTTATATTCTTTCCATGACTATCCTCAAGCATGAAGTGCGGGGGTGGTAGCCCCCCCATACAGGGTTCGGGCCAACGTCACAATTTTTTTTTTTTTGGACCCTATATTAGGTGGGCGGAACTACCTATGGTTTTTTGCATTTGTTTCACACATGGTTTTGGGTAAGATGGTTTTTTTCCCATGGTATTTTGTAGATCCAATCAAGGGAACTATGATTATGTTCTAATCCAGGGTTAATGGATTGGGGTTTATGAATGCTTCAACATGTATATATCTGTTGTAATCTTGAAAGGAATATAATGAAAAATAAATCTGGTAATCCCAGTTTTGGGATCTAGGGGAAAATCTATGTACATTTGTTTTGTGTTTCTCGCCATTGTATATTTTCTATTTTAAAGAATTTGTTTGCAGGTAATTTTTGTACAGGGTTAAAACCTACATATCTCATCTGCAAAATTAGTCCACATTAGCATGAAACATATATAATCATAATCATAACAACATCATGCATGAGCATACCAACTATATACCATGACCCCATGCATGACAACCATAATGTTAACAACATCATACTTTACCTAAAGAGAGCACAACCCACTTTGATACCACCATGTAACCACCTCCTTCCACATTCACTCACTTTCACTGGTTTTCCCAAGGTACACATGAGCTGACGGTCATTATGATAAGACTCAAGCTCCTATATGACCTTAAGGAAATGTAGTTGACAACTTATGACCTTACTGCCTTTGCCCAGGTGCTACAGGACCTACAGGAGAAACCCAACCACTCCAGGTGTCTGACTCTGAGTTAACTCATTTTTTCACTTAGAAAAACCCTTAGTCACTCCCTTGCAAAGGGATGAAAGTGACTGTAAACCTCCAGTTTCTCCCATAGGCCTTTGTGTCAGTAGTTTTGGACTTTTTTATTCAGTTCTATGCCAACGACCCTGAATTCTGAGCCACGTTTTCAAGGCTAGGACTCAAGCCTCTACATAGAACTCAATGAAACTTCCAAAAATCATGAATGACATAAATAAAGCTTCCAAATCAAAACTTGAACCATAAATTTACCTGAACCCTCCTAACTAGGATTGACATTTCGTAAAACACATGGAAAACATGCAACTTACAGGTCATGAATTCAAATATGAACTTAAGGATCTGAAAATTATTTTGAGGTTTAACAAGAAGGACCAATGCCTTCTCAGAATAGTTGTCATAACACTGAATTGGTCGTGCATTCATTAACCAAACATTCATTAATGAAAGTATGATAAGAGCCATACATAAATCTTTCATATAACCATGCTTATAACCAAAATATAACTAGATAGATAACAATGATAGAACAACCATTAAAACCACATAATAAAAAGTATAATTACTCATAAAAGATAGTATAAACTTATCTCTTATTAACCATATGCAAAATAAAACCAAGTAAGGAACTTCCACATACCACTCGACCATATATTGGGTTGAACCAAATATTTCTTTCAACCAATCACCCTCATGCCATATTCCAATCATGAATATGGGATCTCATGGGATAAACCAATCCATAAAAAACCAAGGGAATCCAAAGGTTAAAACACCTCCACCCTTACCATATCGTGATCTCACCTAAACCAGTCCTGAGATCACAAAACCAAATTGAGCTTGGATGCCTCAGAAATCCTTCACCATCCTTTGAAGAATTTTCCTATATCGATCCACTTGTTGAGGGCTTCCTGGAGAAAACCATCTCCACCCCAAACCCTTGGGATTTTCCCAAGACCACCTCACTCGGATCTAAAACCTTATGGAAATCCAAAGCTCAACCGAGAATGAATCCCATCACACCATGGCTATTTAGAAATGGAAAGGCAAGGCTAAAAACACTGTCAAAACCCGAAAAAATCCATGCCACCGAAAGCAAAGAAACAATATCTGCACATGCATATTCCATGCATGCCAAGAACAACTAGGAAATCACACATGCAGTCGGTTACCTACAAGTATTCCCACTGAAGCTGCTTGATCCAATTTTTCCTTGCTTGATCCTTGCCTTCCTTTTCTTTCCTTGTCCTTCCTTTGCTTGCTTTATTTCCTTCTCCTCTTGGTGCTCTACTCCTCTCTGAAACCAATTCTGAAACTGAACTAACAAAAGGCTACAAATTGATTCTCTGATGTCTTTTTATTCTTTATGCCTCTAATTTATTCATTTTCCATTAATTTTTGTTCAATTTCCTCCTCACATGCAACCTATGACCTTTCACCTCCCTTTTCTCATAATTTCCTTTATTTTCATAAAATAAAGTGCCAAAAATTCCGTTTTGCCTTTTCAAGCCTTTGCCATTTCCTTTTCCAATTTCCCCTTAGCCATAATTCATAACAAGTGATGTGCACTAGGATATTTTTCCCAACATTGAGCTTGGAATAAGTGTCCCATGACCTTGGTCTCATTTTTCATTTATTAACTTTTATTACATGAACTTTTGACTCAGGGTTGTTACAAAAATAAATTCAAAAACCTAGAGTACCCTTTTGAAGAGGACTCATAAATGAAGAGGTTGGTATTTTTAGATTTTTTTTTCATTTTGTATATTTTATGTTATTGATTTTTTATTCAACCCCTTTGAAACTGTCCAAAAAAAATTCAAGCACTATGTTTAAAATAAATTAGATGAAAAATATCAAATGAATTTGAAAATGTCAAACTTTTATGCCATTGGATATATGATTCCTTCACAAATCCAACATGATAAACTCCGCTACTCAAGGAAAAATTCTGCATAATTTCATTAGGACACAAAATGGTGTTGCAGAGAAATCTGTAGAAAAGGTGCTAAATTTGTTTTTTTAAGGACCTCAAGAGCTCGATCGAGTGATTAATGTGGTAAATAAGGGGCTCAATCGTGCCCCTGGAAACATAACTCCCATCTACTGATCACCAACTATTATTTACGGTACTTATGAGAAGTGACGCGCTTAGGAGATCCATTGAGAATATAACTCTATCAAGCTCCTATTATCGGGTTAAACAAAATCTCGATAAAGGGTTTGTTTTTAACCCTTGATTGAGCTATATTTTAATGCTTAAGGAGATTTATCGAGGACTTAAAAATGGATTGATCGAGTGCTTAAAGTGGCTCAATAGAGCTCTCTTTTTTCACCTAAACATGCCCTCCCTTTGCTAAAAAGTGTAACCAAACTTCATGCTTTTAACCCACATATCTCAAGGTATTTTGATGTGATGCATATGTACATGTTCCAAAGGAAAATAGAATTAAGTTGGATAGAAAATATGAAAGGTGCATATTTATTGGTTATAAAGATGGTTTAAAAGGTTTCAAGCTTTGGAACCATGAAACAAACAAGGTTGTGTACAATCGAGATGTGGTATTTAGATAAGTAAAATATGTTATCAAATAGGAAGTCCTACCAAGGGAGAAAGAACCAAAGAATATAGAGTTTGAACTAAAGGATGATGATTCAAACCCTACATAAGAATACAAATAAGAATAAGAAGAACCACATACTTTGGCTTTTAGGAGGTCAGTTCGGAAAAGTACACAATCATAAAGGTATATTCCACTTGGTTTCCATTCAAAATTTACTTTATTTATTACTGATAATGAACCTAGAGCTATTAGGGAGGTAGTGGATTCAGAGGATGGAAACTATGGATAAGGTCATTGTTGAAGAAATGATGGCATTGGACAAGAATGAGGGTTGGATCTAGTGGAGTTGTCAGCTGGAAGGAAAACCACTAGTAGAAAATGGGTGTTAAAGAAGAAGTTGAATGCAAAAGGAAATGTGGAGAAATACAAAACACGGTTAGTAGAAAAGGTTATTCCTAGGTGTAGGGAATTGATTTTGGTGATATTTTTTCTCATGTTGCAAAGTTAGTGTCTACTATATTTGTTTTATCTGTTGTTGTTGCTTTTGATTTTGAGGTAGAACATATGGATGTGAAGACAACATTCCTACATGGGGATTTTGAAGAAGAGATATATATGAAGCAACTAGAAGGATTTATTGTGAAGGGTAAGAAAGAGTTGGTATCCAGGATGAAAAAGTCCTTTTGTGGGTTGAAGAAATTACCAAGGATGTGGTATCAAAAAATTGATACATATATAGAGGGACTTGACTTCACAAGGAGAAAAAAAAATCATTGTGTGTATTTTAAATTAGTTGGTGATCATCTTATTTATTTAGTCTTATATGTAGATGATATGTTGTTAATTAGTAATGACATGAAGATCATCCTTGAAGTGAATTCCAATTTTCTTCTAAATTTGATATGAAGGATCTCGTTACTAAAAATTTAATTATGGGCATGGAAACTAAAAGAGATAGAGAAAAGAGGAAACTCTTGTTAAATCAAAGGAAGTATATCGAGACAATATTGCAGAGGTTTAATATGCAGTAAAGTAAACTAGTGATGGTCCCTATTCCTAGAGGTGTAAAGTTACTTGGAGATCAGTGTCCTAAGACATAAGAAGAGGAGGAGGACATGTCCTATATTCCATATGCTAGTGCAGTTGGAAGTTTGATGTATACAATGGTATGTACAAGACTAGATGTTTCACATGCAGTGGGAGTATTGAGCGGGTATATGTCAAAACTAGGGAAGGAGGATTAGACAACAATAAAGAGGGTTTTTAGGTATATGTGTGGCATAATGATTATGGAATTCGGTACCAACAAAGAATAGGACTAGATAAAGTGTTGGACATACATGGCTTTGTTGATGCAAACAATGTTGGTGATATGGATCATAGAAGATCTACAAGTGGTTATGTGTTTAACCTATTTGGAGGAGCTATCAGTTGGACAAGAAATATATAGTCTATAGTTTCACTTTCAACTACAGAAGTTGGATATATGGAAGCTACTTATGCAAGAAAAGAAACATTTTGGTTACATAAATTATGTTCAAATATGAGGTTGGTATAACAACTTATAATGATATATTGTGACAACCAAAGTGTAGTTTTCTTGGTGAATAACCTTGCTTATCATTCAGAGACAAAGCATATTGATGTTCAATATCACTTTTGTGAGAGATATGAACGAAGACAAGGTGTTGCTGGAAAAGGTGGACACTTTGAAGAATGTTGCAGATGCATTAACAAAAAATGTGAGAATTGAAATTTTCTCTTGGTGTAGAGAAAAAATGGGCCTTGCTACGTTGAGTTGTTGATTGTGTACTCCTAAGGCCCACTATGTGCAAAGAAAAGAACAAGTGGGAGAATGTCAGGTATTAATTTGTTATATTATTTGTATGATTTGTATGCACCATGAAAAAAGGGGGATTTGAGGGAGGGTTGTTTAGCTCCCTTGTTTGGGGGGTATGCATGGGGACGGGAGCCCCCCTGTACAAGGTTTGGGGCAACACCCCAAGAAAAAAATGGGTGGTTTTTTCATCTATTTTTGGCCATTTTTTGGCCCATAGTTTTGTTAAAATAAGTTTTGTGGCACGTGATGGTTTTTCCCATGGTTTTGTAGTTTTGGTTATGGAACTACAGTTCGATTGGAAGTTCATATGTTATGGGATATATATTGTATTATAATATATTGTACATAAAATACATGAAAAAGAAACTTGTTGGTTTCATGGGGCTGAGTTTCTAGGGTAAAATATCTATGTAAATGTGCGTGTTTTCTATTGTATCTATTATTTTTATTAAGAATATGTTTGCAACAATTAATTGTAAGGGTTAAAACCTATATAAAAAATATATCCCATCAAAAATGTTCATCAAACATATATAATCATTGATTTTTTTAATAAGTGTATTCAAATATTATTATTGCACGAAATATTCATTTCAATTGCATGTTGGTGTTGTAAAAAAGAAAACAAATGAGAACCCATTAAACAATAAAATGACACAACAACATAAAAAGGGTTTATCACAAAATTTGTGAGTACTTACTTTTTCTTTGCTTAGCATCTCATATTATTGTGATTTTTATATTTTTCATAATTTACAATCATCAATGGAAGTTCTCTACCATGGACTCATGTAGAAAGTTTGATTGACATTGGATTACGTAGGGTTGTGAGTATATGTTGAGTACCAAGAGCATGATCAAGAGTTAATTAAAAAAGTTGTAAGTAGTTATGTTATTTTACATCCCTAAATTTTGTAAATATTGGAACAATATTTTTTTTAAACTTAATGGAAACAAAGCACATAATGGAGCCACTAGTAAATACACTAAGATATGACATGATGCACAACTTAGAAAGAACATGTATTATTTATGAAGCACTTGCTACTATGGTATACTATGGTACGCTTATCAATTTATACAATTACATATATTATTCTATAAATGTAGATATACATATTACACTTTATTTCCATGTTTGTTACTAAATGAAACATGAAGTGGAAAAACTTAATCAAGTTTATAAATAAAATAATAAAAATAACCCAAGTACAATATCCCCTACAAATGATGACAAATGATGATGAAATGAGGCATGTAAGTAGCTCAAATAATTATAACAATTTGAGTAATGAATGATAATCAATATAATTGAATGTTTCAAGTTTTATATTTTGGAATATTTTTCCAATTGGTATGATGATACCAAAACAATTATTTTTGTCATTTTGTTTATCAAAAACATTTATGTTGTCCCATTTTGTGTGATGAAGAGTTCCTTACTCATATATAATATGATGGTTTTTACATTTTGCTGCAGTGTATGTTTTTGTAAATATTGTCAACTAAATATATGAATGCTTTACATTATTACAATGAACATAAGTGTAATAAGTGAGTATATTTTTTTAAATGATTAAACACACTAAGTCAATGATTATATCCAAACACATTAAATTATTAACATAGAAAATATTATTCTTATTAAAAAATGTTTTTCTTACCAATGATTAAAACGTTATATAAAAGAAAATTTTGCATTTGCATACATACAAAATATTAGATAGCATGTGGGGAAATTAACATTAAAACATATTCTTTCATTGCATTAATTTTCACACATGGTGTGTTTACATTTATATTTTTAAATATTGATTCATTTAAATCATTGTTATGCACATTTTCATGTCAAGCGCTTTACCATTGATGCACCAAAATCATTGTTTTATGAATTAGTGTATTTTATTTATATAAATGCACCATTGCATGCTTGATATATATAAGCATCAATATGCACAATATTATAGCATGTACTATGGAATATTACATGTAGGCATGCTATAGTTATAATAACTGTAACAACTGCATCAAAGTTCCTAAGTATGACATCAACACCATTTCCCTGACTGTTATCATTCTAATTGTCCTTATTGTTACCATTACTATTACTATTACCTTTACCATTATTTTACAATATGTACGGATATATATGCACTTATGCATAACCATACATAGAGAATTAACAATTTATAATATATATAATGTACATTGATGCACATATTAAATAGTAGTTCACTAGTGCACCTTATTATACAAAGAGAATTGGTGGGAAAACTCTGTTAAAACCTCTAGCCAGCTAGAATTTCTAGTTATAATAAACGTCTATTAAAACTTATGCAAAATCCTTTACTTTCATTAGTAAATAATTTTCTTATAATTTTGCCCAATCTTGTAACACTAAAATCATTCCCAAATAGTGTTTTGCTTGTAGTGACAGTTGCATAAACCTTCCCACAAAACAATATTGAATTCTATAAAAATGAATCATATTCATATGCCTCCAAAGAATTGGGTACCACTATCATATTAGTTTTAGTCATAGTTTATATCTCCTCATGGTTTCAACCTTTCAAAAGCACTACAAAATACCAAAGCAAAAGCTATATAAGATATCATTTAAAAATCTCATGCTCCTTCTAAAATTGGCCAACTAGTGAGAAATTTCATTTAAGATAACATCGCCCCCAATCAAATAAGATATTTTGTTCTTATACTCAGTGTATAAAATGATATGCAAAACATACATTGGCACTTGTTGTGTGGTTTCTACCCAATGAATCAAGTCAAACATAAGATAATTATTAGTAGGGCTTTATCAACTTACTAATATTAACCTCATATGCCTTAAGAGTCTCTTGCATCGAGGAATGCATAAAATTATTATATATTGATAATCTTAGTTGGCTATAGAATGGGCATCATTATTTTGAATGTAGAGGGTGTTGAGTGACATGCCTTCTCCCTTATTGTTTCAACCTCACTAGCCATTGTTTGGAATTAGAACTCTTAGCACACTACTACACAAGCTATCTAAAATATAAAAACCTCTACCATGCATTGAGTGTTCACCAACCATAAAGCACATGCTTTATTATCCTTCCTATCTTTCTCATGCATGTTTGAATACCATCTATATGAAGGATACCAATGTAAATATCTATAATTCTAAGCCAACATGTTACTAATGTATCTGCAAAAAAGTCCACCTTGCCTTCTAAGTGACATATTTCATTTTACATTTCTTAATATTTCTAGTGCGAATTTCAAGTCTTTAGCAAAGTTATTTATGATCTTTTAAGAGTCATGACATATGCCAAAATCATTAGATCTCAAGTTATGTGCACAAATTTTCCCATCAAAAATATCATTTTCATTTAGCTATAGTCATACACCATTTATTGATAATGACACGTATATCAACATGTATACTAAAATATTATGTAAGAATTAGGTGGAGATATAAGGTGGGTAGAAAAATGGATTGGATAGAATCTCCACATCCATATGCTAAAAAGTGATTTGGGGAAGTGGAGTGTCAAGATGAAGGCTAATGTGAACATGGGACACAAATGTAGAGGTGTGGAGTGAAGTGAAGATTATGGGCCTTCTTTCCATCAACCTAGATTGACATTCTCAAAGAAATGTAGAATGGGAAAGAGGGGAAGGGGGAGAAATAAAGAAATTTGAAGGTAAATCCTTCACATTCACATGTTAAAATAAATGTGGAGATGCATAGTGTGGAATAAAAAATTATTTGATACCCAAAATCAATTTACTATACATCGAACACTTAATTGATTAAGCAATGTCTTGATATAATGAAAGAACATGTTTGAAACACAATTTCACAAATTACCTTGATTCTCAAGGGTAATTTCAAGGAAACAAAGGATGCTTGGAAATACTAAACAAAAGGTAAGGCTTATATTGATGGATATACATAGGGGGTGAATAAATATCATCAAGAAGTGCATAAATTTTTTTAAGGATAATCCTCATGGGGAATAAACTCCATTATTATGAAAATCTTAAATAATATCAATTAGTGAGTATTTAAAATTGTAAATTTGCACAACCTTTAGGATTCCAAATCCATAAGACTATGTTTCACAATGACTGATACACCTAGTAACAAAGTCAAGGACTATCCTTTCTATAAGGAACTTTCTTATGCTATGCAAAAAAAACAACCCTCTAAGTCGACTAATCGTTCAATCCACTTCAACATTCAAATTGAGAAATATCCAACCCCTATTATATTGTCATAGTCTACCTTATTTTTGGCCATCTCTAGGAGTTAATTAGATCAATTAAATTCCCCTTGCATCCCCTCAATCATCAAACATGCCAACTTCCCTTTGGTAAAGACCACCAAATTGTCCAATTGACTTATCCTTGTTTCCCAATGCCTCATACAGAAACTCTTCATTAACATTTGCATGAGTTACTTAATATTCCTAACATGGCTCATGCCAATCCTTCAATCCACATGTATCAAATTTGAGCGCATTTCTCTACTTGATTGTCACCATATTCTCCCAAGTCGATCCAATCTAGTTGATTATGCTATGTTAACTTCATCCTTGATTTTATTTAGTGTGTTTTTATTTATAGGTCAAATGACTTGGTTTAATTGAATTTCTTCATTAATACTACCTACCTTCTTCCAGTCAATCCAATTATGGATTAAGGAGAGAAATAGGTTCCTAGAAGATTTGAATCTTTTTTGTGATATAACACAATCTTGCTTAAGCATTAAATCATTACTCTATTAATAATGCACATATAATTTTATCATATTTACTTATTAATTCATTCATTTAACAAAATAAATTATCTTTTTCCAAATATTCTCTTTATTCTACTAATTAATATCAAATCAACAATTGTATTAAAGTGTAGTGTGTTCGCCCGAATGGATGACAAAGAAGCGTCAACCAATAAACTATCATATTATGGACATCTAGTTGTAGTTTTGTCACCAAGTATAATCCTCACATGAACACTCTAGTGACAATAATTCTATAGTAAGGGGAGAGTAAAAGTGACCCAACATTGTGCTACATGGAAGGACACATTTATTGGCTGAAATGAAATTTAATCCCATTAAGGGAAGGCCCTCTTCCAATGATTTATCTTAATAATGCATCGATATATGAAGCATAGTATTATTGTACAAAGAAGGTAGATGTTGGGGGTAGATCTTCTCTAAATTTGTTGTTTTTTATAGGAAACATGGAATACAATCCTCCTAGTTTGGTTTGCAAAGTCCCTAAAGAGAGTGAGGGGAGGATAGTAAGAAGAGGATGGGTAGGCCACCAAAATCCTAGAATGAAAAGAAGAATATTGTTCATTATCAAAATCCACCAATTATGTCTCCTTCCAAAAATAGAATGAGGAGAGTAGGATGGTTTCCATACAAAGAGGCTATGAAAGGCACCACTGATAAAATACCAAAAAACAAGGTGGAGCTCATTGAAGATATAATTAGGAAAAATATGGATCAAAATCCATATTCAATGGAAAATGAGAAGGTCAATAGAATCACTTCTAACCTAGGGCACTCAAAAGGTATAAATTCAAAATATGTTAAGATAGTGGACCTTTATTACCCTATCAAGAAGATGGTCGACTCCAAGATTTTTTGGTAAGTAAAAGAAAAGTTGTATTATAAAATAAAGAGTCAAAAAAGGTTCAAAAAAGGTTTGGCCAAAAGATAGAAGCAAAAATTTACGAGGTGCATCCTTCAAAGTATTTCAAACAACATATTGAAATGGAATTTAGGTTAAACTATGGGTATTGTATCCCACCCAATAGTAATAGATAAACATAAAAAATCGGCTCTATTAAAAAAATTAAAAAAACTTGTTCATATTTTATGATATAAGCACCGAGAAAACATAATAAATAGTGTTTTCCTAGAGGGATATTAACTTGGTCTTAAGCCATAATGATTGTGATTCCTAATAAGAAAAAAAATGCATTAAATGGAAAACCATAAGTGCAAAAGGTATGACAAACTCCAAGGGTTACTCAAAATAATTAATGATTATGGCCTACTCCAAAGACCCACGATATTCATCTGAAAGAATATCCATGGTTAGAAATAACATCTCAATTACTTCCTTTACCTCTATCACGCCCCTTCTATAGTGGCTCGTCCTAGCTTGACTTGAGATAGACACATCCAATTTTATGCCAACTTTTGAGGCAGATACAATGGCGTACATCTTATTCTTTGAGGACATTAGACATTGATGATCCGATTATTATTTCATGTGATGATGACTCATATATGCTTTTTTTCATTACTAGTCTAGAATATGTTTACGATTATGATATTAGTGTGATATTGATGATTCAGTGTTGTTTATCATGCATATATTGTGATTGTAGTATACCTAGGAGGGATAGTATGGGGTACAGAGGGAGTTACCCAAGGGAATAATATAATAATGGGATGGGCCATAGTAATAAATAAAGTGGTTAACCCATATCATGTAAGGGACCACAAGTAGTTAGCAATAATGTAATAAGCCCATGGTATTAGATAGGAAGGAGATCACTCCACAAGCCATATGCTTGTCCATACAATATTCGTTGACATCTCTCAATGAGGAGTCTTTAGCCTCTATATAGGACTCATACATACAATACCATGGGTCATTACCATGGTTCCCTCAATACCATCTATCTAATACCATGGGCTTATTACATTATTGCTAACTACTTGTGGTCCCTTACATGATACAGGTTAACCACTTTATTCATTACTATGGCCCATCCCATTATTATATTGTTCCCTTGGGTACCTCCCTCTGTACCCCATACTATCCCCCCTAGGTATACTGCAGTGATGATTGATCATTGTCATCACATGTTAGTGAAAATTGTCCAAGTGTGGTAGGAGACTACCATGGTGCATAGGTGCATGATTATTTAGTGGTTATGGTTTGGTTATTGAGTATAGTTGATGTTCAAATTTGAATTAATAAATGATATATTGTTGAAAAATGTTGATGACATGTTAGTGAATGCATGAATAGGTTACCTACTTGTCGAATGACTCACACATTGGTAATGGGGCTAGACGGAGAAAATTGGATCTTCCTTGGAGGTGGGATAATGTCCCTAATTCCAAAAATTGGCACTCCAACCATGGACTAGGTTGGAAAGTGTTGGGAACTTTCACCTTGAAGTTTCACAATGTCATGAAGGTTGTACTACAAATCCAGTCACTCACACGATTTTACTGAGGGGTGTGCATTAAGGTAGACACCTTAATCCTCAGTCAACATTAGTATCACAACAAAGTGTGAACCTAAAGTTAACAATTGTCTCCATAATCATTTCCGTGTTTCCCTCAATTAGTCACAAATACTTGAAGGCCAAGTGTTGTGGCACACTTGGAATTTCATGAGGAAATTCTTGAAGGGTGCAACCGACTTAGCACCCTTGGTATTAAGAATTAAAGAGGTAATTGTAGTCCAAGTTAATGGACTAAAACACTTAAGTTTAGGAGAATAAATAAAAATAATTTTTAGAAGTAAAATATTAAATACAAATTTAGAAAACTTGGGAAAATGGGAATGGGATAGACTTAAGTCAAACCTTAGAAAAATCAAATGAGGTAAAGTAACTTAATAAAAAATTACATCCCTTACAAAACATGTAGAGAAGATATTTTATCTAAGTAAAATGGTAATAAGAGATTGACTAATGCCAACACTCAAAGGGAAGGTGTGCATGAATTAAAAACAAACTATTTAAAAAATTATAAGAAAAATGATATTCATGAGAATACTCCATGTGGAAGAAACATAGGATGGGAATCTATGACGAAATTTTGAAAATTGAGAAAAAGTAAGGGAGGAAAAAGGCATAAACATGACAACTAATAGTTAACTCAAGTTAGAAAAATACACGAGCATCAAAATAGGGGAATTTGAAATGGGATCAAGGGACGATTAAGAGAAAATTTAGGAAATGTGTTTTGGGGTGAGAGAAAATGGTACTTTAAAGAAAATAAGAAATTGAAATTCACAAGTGTAACAATCTCAGGTTAAAATTTCATGTAATAAAGGTTAATGAAGGGAAAATAAGACCAAGGTCACGAAACATGTATTCCAAGCTTACATTTTTACCATGTTTGACGAAATGCCTAGTATATATGGTTGTATTTTTTGTAACACCCTCCTCCCAAATCTACCCAAGCAACTGGAGAGTCGGGGTAAACATGTGACGAGAGGCCACTATGATAATATTCAACCTCCTAGGAAACCTTAAGGAAAGGGAATCGACAAAACAAGACCTTACAGACCTCCCTCGGGTGCTTCAGGACCCCCAGGAGCTAATCCACCACTCTAGGTGCCCAACCCCTGAGTTAACCTAGCATTTCAATGAATTAAACCCCCAGTTTCTCCCATGACAAGGCATTCATGTGACTGGAACCCTATAGTCGCTCCCACAATTCTTGCAAGGGAGAGATTGCAGTCTTTTTCAGCTAGTTCTATGCCAAAGACTGCGAGATTTAAGCCACTTTTTCAAGGCTAGTTTCCAAACCAATGCCTAGAACTTGATGAGACTTTTCAAGAAAATAGATGACACCAAGGAAAAGACTCTAACACAAAACTTGATCAAGGGCTTGACCTAACCAAGCCTAACCATGAAAAACATTTTTTCAAACACTTAGTAAATATGCAACCTACAGGTGTAAATAATAGATTTGAGCATAGGGGTCTCATACTTATCTAAGATTCACCATGAAGCATTTTTTCCTTATCACTTTAACTACCATTCCATCCATTAGGTAATAGATACATTTTTAATTCATTTAGAAGTAAAAACGTGATGCGAGCCATAAATAATTGTTGTCATAAAACATACATATAACCAACATAGTAACAATAGAAATAAAATAAATATAAAAACCATAGAGTCCACATATAAACCAGTACATTTACACATGAAAATCAAGGGAATGCATTTCTCATTAATAAAACCAACCAGATATGGGAGTACCATGTTCCACCTAACCATAGATTGGTTGAGCCAAGTCTCTCTTCAGCCAATCACCCTCGTGCCATATTCCAAGCATTAATGTGGGACTCATAGAACACACCAAGAGGAAATAAACAAGCATGGATGCCACCAGAGTTCTTCACCTACACCGTGAGGAATTTGAGTGTCTCCTAGTCTCTTAGGATTTATCGTATTCCACAGTCTAATCCAGGGATCACTAGGCCCTACACCAAGACACACTCTTTAGGCTTTACCATACATCCCATCCAGGGACTACTAGGCCCAACGAAGAGAAATCCACATCTTGGCTTTCCTGTATATCTAACCATTCACCGGAAAGGATTCCTAGGCCCACCAAGGCACACAATCCTAGCTTTACCACAACCCACATTCTGGATTAGGGGTTACTAGGCCACTACCTTTACCGTGATCCACAGTCCGATTTAGGGACCACTAGGCCATGTATTTGTCATTTCGGAGATCCATCCCACTCAGATTTGAATCCATCTGGCCATCCCATCTCAACCGAATATGAGAACCCATCTCATCAAAACTATCAGGAAATGACAAGGCTAGGCTTAAGAACACTGGCACACCTGGAAAATCCATGCCATGATAGAAAAGAACCACATGAAATACCATGCATGCTAAATATAGAAAGAAAAATACACATGCAAATCGATACCTGCAATGAATCATGTTGTAGTTGCTTGATGCTGACTTTCCCTTCTTGATCTTTGCTTCCTCTTTCCTTATTTGCCTTTCTTGCACCAATTCCAAAGTGATCCAAGAAAACTCTAAGAGTCCAAGAGTGAGTGAGAGAGAGAATAATGAGAGAACTCTAAAATTGAACTGACAAAAAGGTTGCCAACTGATCCTCACAAGCCTTTTTATGAATGAGGCCTCTATTTTCTTAATTTTCCATTATTTTCCTTCAATTTCCTCCTCACATGAAATCTCTAACCTTTTGCCTTCCTTTTTTCCCAATTTCATTTATTTTCATAAATAAATGTGCCAAAAATGTCATTTTTCCTTTCCAAAGCCTTAGCCATTGTCTTTGCCAATCTCCTTTAGCCATAATAACCGAAATGAACACCCATTAGGATGTTTTGCCCAACATTCAACTTGGAATAAGTTTTGCATCAACCATGGCCTTATATATTTTTACATGGAATTTTCATCAGGGTTGTTACAGAACCCTCCCCCTTGGGGGAACACTGTCTGCAGTGTTCAATGACACCTATAACCAACAAGACTGCTAAAAACAAAACATACTACCCATGGAGCTTTATAACATAACTCGTTGCGGTATTTACAATAACAATGTGCTAAGACATGACAAATATACCATTTTCTGGAGCTTTATAACACAACTCGTTACGCTATTTACAATAAAAACAACATATAATCATTTGCTTCCCCCAACAAATAATCATACTGTCTAGGGATATTTATAAAATCTATCTCGATACAATATTTACAATAATACACACATATGCACATTTTCTTAACCAACAAATAAAAGGATACGATGCCTGCATCCAAAACAAGGGAATCCATAGGCTCATGCCTCCACCCTCAAGGTAATACCAGGATTCACCTCCTTCCCAAGAAGTCCAGAATCCACTGCCAAAGTCAAAGCTTCATCCAATGTCCAACGCTACAATTCTGTGCCACTTGTCTTCTCTATGAACAGTTACCGACTCATTGTTCTAGTGCACACTCCTAATGTGCATCTGATTCCATCTGGAAATGCTAATGACAAAAAAATATATCCCCAACCTTCCCTTCTCTGCTACACAGTCCCTCGGGCAATCCGGTCATCCCCTTCTGTGCAGTCACTCACATTCCAAGTTCCACTGGCACCCCCATCCTGGGCAATCCATCCCTTGGCAAGGCAACCTCGCATCAGAAGATACAGAAACCAAGGCATATCCCTGCTTTAATACCATCATACTGGCCATAGCATTCTCGTGGAAATAAATGGACAATATTGGGTACCAGTGTCCCACAATGGCCATACTTTTGAAGCTCTTTACCAACATACCGCTGCATTTTCCAATTCCTTTTGCTGTTGCAATTTCTTGCAATTGATTCCAACTACCCAACCGAGAATTTTCATGTTTCCTGTACCAAGCACATAACTTCCATTAGATTTAAAATAAATTGAAATAAACTCAAATCATACCTCGTTGATGGTCGTCAACAAGGTACACTTGCAATCCTATTTACTTCCTGCCACAACAAGTCAAACTAGCTTCGTTGATCCAAATCATCATGTATAACATATCACATAAGGTCAACTAAAAACACAACCATCATAGATCAAAATAATGAATCACATGTAACCATCATAAACCAAAATCATAGATCACATGTAATTATTATAGACCAGAATCATAAATCTCATGCATAATAAAACTGAAATAGAATATTGATACTTATATTTTATTCAATCCTTAGCTTCTACCTTTGTCTATATTTCATACACACACCAGATCGGTTGCCCCATTAGACAAACACCCAGTGCCTTCTCCTCAATGATGTGCACATACACATAGTGTGCATCACACCCATACGACCACACACAGTATACAATGCCATGCTCCTACACTTGACATACAACACATATGCCTACACTCGGCGTACAACACAATACAATACATACTCCCATATTCGGTGCACGAAACAACACAACACATATACATACACAATTTACATCACAAGACATACATCCGTACACAATTATGTGCAACACCACACAATGCATACACATACACCTGATATACAATACAACTCATACATCTATACCCGATGTACAATGCCACACAATACATGTACCTACACCTGGCGTGAAACAAAACAAATACATGTACTACACGAAGTACAACACAACGAGTACACATGTCACGACACCACAACTACACAATACACATACATAGTATCACATGTGCACAAAACAACATGTATGACATGCACATAATAACACATGTACACGATACCACCTATACATCGCACCACTGGCACAACGTGTACACAGTATCACATGTACACGAAACCACCTACAAAACGTGTACACAATGCCACATGTACACCACACCACCTATACATTGTGTACACAATACCACATGTACACAGTACCACATACACGACATGTACATGACATCAAATGTACACAATGCCATATGCACACCATGTACACAACACCACCTGCAAACAACATGACTTATACCACATGTACACAACACTGCATGCACACAACACTACTTGTACAATCATGATCATAACACCATATGTACATAGAACCACATTTACAACATGCACACAACACCACATGTGCATAGCACTACATATCCAACATGCATAGAGCATCATATGAAGACAATGCCACGTATACATCATTTATGCAATACAGTATGTACACAACACCACATATACAACCTGTAGATAGCACCATCTATACCTAGTATGACATATGCAACATTCACACAACACTATCTATACCATCCTTTACACAACATTGCATAAACAACATGTACACACGCTATATATGCACAACAATAGTACCACACATCCAAACCAGATTGTCTCTATGAAGCAACCTTGCTTCCAGAGTCTTCCCATGCTTATCCCAATATGCCACAGACCACACTACTTTTGACTTCACTAATGTATCCTTTAGAGTTACTTGTCATAACATAAAAATATACATATTATAATCACATAATATCAATTCACAACCACATGATACTGACCTCATAAATTTGTCATGACTACTCTTCCCACTTGATTCCCATAAGACCAGGAACCTCATCATGTTAGATAATTATATATTACGGAGCAATGGAACACATAAAATATTGCAGAAATATAAACACAGAAAACGCACAAAACAAGAGAGACACAGATATACGTGGTTCACCCAGTTTGGGCTACATCCACCCCGAACAATCAGTCCTTCCTTTCTATTATCCAGCAAAATGAATAGATACAACCTACAACAAAACGCTGTAATATCCTCTGTTTTCTCTCACAGTCTCACCTCTATGTTTCTCGCTCACCGAATACACATCTATCTCACAGCCTCAAATACAATGCCCTCATATAAAGAGAGGGGTTGCCTTCTAGGGCAAAAAACCCTAAACTAAACATAAGTTCTACCGTCAGATCATCCGCCTAATGAACGGCCCAGATTGACTAGAAATTACTATACTTTTACAAGGCAATTTTACAGCTGTTTTTAGCTTCGGGGGCGCTGCCCCCGAAACCCCCCGCCAGGGGGGGGCTCCCAAAAGTCACCGCCGGCCCCCCCTGGACCCCCCACGGCAGCGATTATTTTACGGGCGGCGTTGCCACCCCATTTTGAACTGGGGTCCAATATGCCGGTACTATAGAAGATAATCAGGCTCCACACCCAACAATCTCCCACTTGGAGACTGATTGTAGCAACTCCACTGCTGCTCCATTTGCTGGACAATGACTCCTCTTTGGACCTGGCTGTTTCTCATCTTCATCGTCATCCTTGAAGACCAACTGAAACTGAGCATATTCTCAGTTTCTCCCTGGTTACAACTTTTGTTAGCATATCTGCAGGGTTCTGGCTAGTGTGTATCTTTTCCAGCTTCAACTCTCCATCTTCCAACACTGATCGTATGAAATGGTACTTGAGCTGTATGTGTTTTGTCCTGGAATGAAATGCTGAGTTCTTTGCAAGATGAATGGCACTTTGACTATCACTGTATAACGTGCCCATATCATGCTCCTTACCCAATTCACCCATAAACCTTTGTAACCAAATCATTTCTTTACTAGCCTCTGTAGCAGCAACATACTCTGCTTCTGTTGTTGAAAGTGCAACAACACTTTGGATTTTTGAAACCCAACTGACAGCTGTTCCTCCGACAGTAAATACATATCCTGTAGTGCTCCTCCTATTATCTCTGTCACCTGCCATATCTGCATCAACATATCCTTGTAGGGATATGTTTGAACCACCAAAGCATAATGCCTGATTTGTGGTACCTCTCAAATATCTGAGAATCCATTTCACTGCCATCCAATGTTCCTTTCCTGGATTGTTCATGTACCTGCTAACAACTCCCACTGCATGTGCAATATCAGGCCTTGTGCAGACCATTGCATACATTAAACTTCCAACTGTTGATGCATATGGAACTTTAGACATATAATCCATGTCTTCTTGGGTCTTTGGGCACATTTCTTTGCTAAGTTTGAAATGGCTAGCAAAAGGTGTACTAACTGGTTTTGCATTTTGCATGTTAACTCTTTTCAACACCTTTTGTATGTACTCATTCTGAGACAATGTTAATTTTCTATTTTTCCTGTCTCTAGTTATTCTCATACCAAGGATTTGTTTTGCAGCACCCAAATCCTTCATTGCAAATGAATTTGCCAATTTTCTTTTGAGCACATTTATTTCCTGCATGTTAGATCCTGCAACAAGCATGTCATCTACATACAATAACAATATAATATAGCTGCCATCATTTTTCTTTTTTCAGATAAACACAATGATCAGAGTGACATCTAGTATAACCTTGTTCAGACATAAACTTGTCAAATTTTAGATACCACTACCTTGGAGCCTGTTTTAAACCATACAAGCTCTTCTTCAACCTGCACACAAGTTTCTCCTTCCCTTTCACCTCATATCCTTGTGGTTGCTGCATATATATCTCTTCCTCCAAATCCCCATGGAGAAAGGTTGTCTTTACATCTAACTGCTCAAGATGCAAATCTTCAGCTGCTACAAGACTTAAAATAGTTCTGATTGAAGTCATTTTAACAACAGGAGAAAATATTTCATCAAAATCAATACCTTTCTTCTGTGCAAACCCCTTCACCACAAGTCTAGCTTTGTACCTTTGCTTTCCTCCATCTTCTTCCTTCAGCCTGTAAACCCATTTATTCTTCAATGTAGTTTTTCCTGTAGGCAACCTGACTAAATCCCAAGTCTGGTTATGCATTAAGGAGTCCATCTCTTCTTCCATGGCTACCTCCCACTTCTTCTTGCTTTCAACCTGCATTGCTTCTTCATAACATTCAGGTTCACCGGAATCAGTCAACAATAAATAATATAATGAAGGAGAGTATCGTTCAGGAGGTCTACTTGTCCTGGTAGATCTTCTAACACCACTTTCAGGTGTTTGGGGTGCCTGTTGTTGTTGTGATGGTTGCTGTTGTTGTGGTTGTTGATTATTATTATTTTCAGGCACCTTTACTTTTTCAGTAATTTCATCAAGAACTGCGTATTCCTTGTTTTCTTTTTCTTGTTTCTTTTCCTACAACTGATTCTTATACAAGACCTTTTCATTGAATATTACATCTCTGCTCCTAATGATTTTGTGATTTTCATAATCATATAAGCGATCACCAAAATCATTAACACCATATCCAATAAAGGTACATTTCTTTGAATTTGCCTCAAGCTTTGTTCTATTTTCTTTATCAATATGGACAAAGGCCTCACAACCAAAAGGTTTTAAAATAGAGTAGTTTACCTTTTTCCCTATCCATGCTTCCTCTGGAACACCACCATCCAAGAAAATTGAAGGTCCTCTGTTTATTAAATAAACAACAGTATCTACAGCATCTGCCCAAAACTGTAAAGGCAATCCTGCATGCAATCTCATGCACCTTGCACGCTCCATGATTGTTCTGTTCATCCTTTCTGACACACCATTTTCTTGTGGTGTTCTTGGAACTGTCTTCTCTCTGCGAATTCCATGCTCTGAACAGTACCTATCAAACTCTTTGCTGCAATATTCACCTCCATTGTCTGATCTAAGACACTTCAATTTCTTTCCTGTCTCAATCTCAACCAAAGCTTTCCATTTCTTGAAAGTATCAAATACATCAGATTTATTCTTAATACAATAAATCCAAGTTTTTCTAGTTGCATCATCAATAAAGGTAACATAATAACGAGAGCCACCGAGAGATGATACCTGAGCAGGTCCCCATACGTCTGTATGCACAAGCTCTAATTTTCCGTTCTTCTTTTCTTTCCCAACTCTGAGAAATCTGACTCTCTTCTGTTTTCCATAAATGCAGTTCTCACAGAAATCCAAATCAACATTCTTCAAACCTGGCAACAAATTCCTTGAGTGAAGAATCTTCATCCCTTTTTCACTCATGTGTCCGAGCCTATGATGCCATAATGCTGCATCTTCTCCTTTGGAAGTCAAAGCATTAACAGAGTTAGAAATACCATTGCATAAATACAATGTACCAACCTTTTCACCTTTTGCTATTACCAGGGCTCCTTTAGTGACCTTCCAAGCTTTATCTGTGAAAGTTGTCACACAACCTTCACTGCCTAACTGCCTTGTTGAAATCAGATTTTTCTTTAGATTTGGAACATGCCTTACATCCTTTAGTAGCCATTGGTTTCCATTCTGCTGTTTTACAAGAACCTTACCCATTCCAACGATTTTACAGGGTTTATCATCACCTAGACGAACTTGTCCAAAATCTCCTTGAACATAGTCATGAAAGTATTTCTTATCAGGTGTGGCATGGAATGAAGCCCCTGAATCTACCACCTAGGAATCAGTAATATTTTCGAAAGAAAGAATCAAAGCATCTTGTAACACCTCACCTGTCACATTTGCTTCATGGTTGTTTTCTTGCTGTGCATCTCCTTCTTTTCCCTTCCGAGATCTACAGTCTTTCTTTAGGTGTCCTTTCTTTCCACATTTCCAGCACACTATCCCCGATCTAGACTTGGATCTGCCTTTCCTTGATTTACTGCGATATCCTGAGCTCTTTCCTCTTTCCATTTTTCTTCCTCTAGACTCTGCACTCAAAGCATTTCCCGATGTCTCACCGGAGCTTTTCTGTCGCATTTCCTCGCTAAGGATAGCACCGACAACATCATCAAACTTTAAAGTACTAGATCCAGAAACAGAGTTACTGATGGCCATTACCAAACCATTCCAGCTTTCTGGTAACGAGCACAAGAATAACAGAGCTCTAATTTCATCATCAAAGTTTACCCCTACAGAACTTAACTGACTTGTAACTGTATTAAAATCATTTAAATGGTCTGCAACAGATCCACCTTCCGACATATTCATATTAAATAACCGTTTCATAAGAAATACCTTGTTCGAGGCCGAGGGTTTTTCATATAGTTTCGACAACGCCTCCATCAAACTTGCTGTCGTGGTTTCCTTCGAAATGTTGAAAGCGACTGACGCAGCAAGGCACAACCGTATTGTTCCGAGTGCCTTTCTATCGAGAAGGTTCCATTCTTCGTCTTTCATACCCGTCGGCATCTTTGTTTTTCCGCCCAATGGTAGGTATAGATCTTTCTGATATAGATAATCTTCCATCTGCATCTTCCACAGCGAGAAGTTTTGGCCGTTTAATTTCTCGACCCTAAACTTACCATCTTCCTCCATTGCTCCCACTCGAACCAAGAACCCTTCTTTCCTGCGAGTTTATCAGCCAAATAGACCTTCGGCTCTGATACCAGTTGTTAGATAATTATATATTACGGAGCAATGGAACACATAAAATATTGCAGAAATATAAACACAGAAAACGCAGAAAACAAGAGAGACACAGATATACGTGGTTCACCCAGTTTGGGCTACGTCCACCCCGAACAACCAGTCCTTCCTTTCTATTATCTAGCAAAATGAAGAGATACAACCTACAGCAAAACCGCTGTAATATCCTCTGTTTTCTCTCACAGTCTCACCTCTATGTTTCTCGCTCACCGAATACACATCTATCTCATAGCCTCAAATACAATGCCCTCATATAAAGAGAGGGGTTGCCTTCTAGGACAAAAAACCCTAAACTAAACATAAGTTCTACCGTCAGATCATCCGCCTAATGAACGGCCCAGATTGACTAGAAATTACTATACTTTTACAAGGCAATTTTACAGCTGTTTTTAGCTTCGGGGGCGCTACCCCCGAAACCCCCCGCTAGGGGGGGGCTCCCAAAAGTGACCCCCCACGGCAACGATTATTTTACGGGCAGTGTTGCCGCCCCATTTTGAACTGGGGTCCAATATGTCGGTACTATAGAAGATAATCAGGCTCCACACCCAACACATCATGCCCTTCACCTGCATAAGCAATCATTCCTCCACAAGAATGATTCCTAAAGACTCTGTCAGACATTGACATAGATACATGGACACATACATACATATACATAACATTAGCATAAAACAATCATGGTCCTATCAGAAAACGACATACATACACACATATATATACATATAAATTTTAGCCTTAATAATCATGATCCATGATGACCCTGTCAAACATGACATACATACAACATACATACATGTATACATATAAAAATCGACATAAAAAAATCATGATCCCAACATAATTACTAGATATCAAGGTCAAGGTTTAGAGAACTTCCTTTATTCATGCAACACATGCACAACATTGAGAATAACGATTCCCAACATAGTCAAGGCATCCGACACCTTAGATCCATTTACTTTACCTTTTATGGTTACTTTCCCCATGTTTATACTGCCACCATCCATTTACCACAATGGACCCAACCAGTCTAACCAACTATCAGAGCCTTACCTTCTGATGCGCTTACTAATGGACCAAGCTTCATCTGTGTCTTACATTACTTGTTGGGTACGACACAACTCTCCCTGAGCTCCATTAAATTTCCTCTTTTCACAACCAATTCCCAAGATTCTCAAAACATAAAAGGAAAGAAGAAACCATGAAAACCAATACAATACGACACCATAAATAAAGCGGTAAGGCCTTGCACCAAACATAAACAAGTCGCAATCAAACACAACAAATCACAAAAGACCAAAAGAACAAGACTAAAAACATACACCATGACTCAATCCCCATGGTTCCCAATGATTGCAAGGGAAAAGCTCAACCTGAGCCTTATTCAGAATCTCATGGCAGTTTCCTTGTCACGCAATCCACTTGTTGTTCCAAGCACGTTGCTTGCAACTGAACACATCCCTGCCATCTCTCAAGGGGCTCCAATTCCCTTGACAGATCCACCTGCAACTAGAGACTAACTAATATGATTGTCAAATACATGTTCATGAATCTAACACATATACACATAATGTCAAACAAGATTAAGGTTAAGAAGACTTCCTGTATGCAAAGCACTCATTCATTTGGAATTAGGGTTTCCAAACATAGCCAAAGGAATTCTTACCAAATTCCTTTCTTTTACCTTTTGACTTTTTTGCAATAACGTATTACTATGCATTGTCACATCACCAAACTGTTAGTTATATAAGCACATCCATGGTTACCTTGTCACACTAATACCAAGCATGTTACCCTGCAACTACTCACACATGTCAACCACATGTTCAAAATATCAAAACAATCATATCTATCAATTTGAAATCAACCTTTGCCAAGACTAAGAATCATGTCATAATCCTGTTGTGACCAGCAACAACCCCCCCTTCTCATTTAAGTGTTATCCAAAATACTAAATGTGTGGGGACCCTTAGTTAAAATTTAGGAAAAGCAAGAGTAGGGCTTAAATTTCTTTTCCGCAAAATAAAGTTACCATCGTAAGCCTAGGAAACTCCTTCGAATACTTAAAACCTAAGTTTATGATAAGGAAGAAATATTTAAAAACGCATCGTAAAACGGTAGTAGAATGCCACCATACAAGTACAATCCCAGCATGTGCGAGATTGTGGTATTAAACAACTATCGCGTCACAATAAGTAAAACTTATAAGAAAAACTTCAAGATTTACCGATTTACGATGACGCCGATCGCAAGATCGCATATCGCAGGAAACAGGTTAACGAAATTTGTTATACATAAACTTCTGCGATCTGCGATATTGCGATATTGCGATATAGCGATGGTTGTGATGTTGAGCCAGACCAACGCCGCAATGTTATATTTGTGCGATGGCGCGATCTGCGATGTTGCGATCTGCGATGTTGCGAAGCAAATTGCAAAATCACACCATCATAGATTGTTCGGGCACAATATTCAAGAAAAGCGACTTGCCATAAGCTGACACATAATTACGCCCTTTAAATGCTAATACAGGAGTTAGTTGCCAGTTATTAATAAAATATGGACACGTGCTTTTCAAAGAATCACTTCACGTAAGGTGGTGTATTTGGTATGTCTGTGGCATTTAAAACTCTCCCATCACACGTCCGGGTCATTCATTTCTATTTCACTTGTGAATTGCAGGAACGGAGAACGGAGGACGATACAAGGCAATACGCAGGTTGAAATGGGGAAGAAAAACAAAGCCCTGAGCTCCGAAGAAAAGGAAATGGCACCTTTATATACAGACACGGCTTGTAACAAAGACGTAGGAATAGCTACGTGGGAAGGCATGTATAGACTGCTCGAAGAAGAGAATCCCAGAGTAATGAAAGTTACTGTTGTCGCGGGCTCACAGAGCTCTTCTGAAGCATCCCTAGAAGAGCTAGCATGCTCATTCCTACATCGGATAGCAGCGAGGCCCAAAATTCTCCCATACACAGACATGATCAAGTGGATACTTGATAGCGCAGAAATGAAAAATAGACAGTTCAAGGTTCATGGTCAAGGGCTCATCGGGTCATTCGCTGCGTAGGATTTAAAGCTTATGTATCATCTGCCTGAGCCACAGGCAACTTATAACACGTAATTCATAGAAAAATTTGTGGCGGAGAACCCGAACCTGTCGGAAACCACCAAAGACTGCTCCAGAAAAGATGAACCGCTTAAGAAAGATAAACACAGTATGTACAGTACTGGTTCCCTTACCTCCCCATATTGCTCTGCTGCTACCATGCTCTGTAGATTATTTGGAATGCCAGATATCAACAAATTTTCATCCGAATGGTTACCATTACTAGATGCTGCCACAAATGCCACTATTGTAGATTGGGCCAAGATTTTATCTGATAACCTAATCGCGGCTATTGTCAGTTACCGGTCCAATAGATCCACATCTCAAAGGATTTATCCTCCTTTTTACCTAGCCGCATATGTTATGGATTCAATATGTTATGTTTCTAAGTTCCCTATTATGGGTTGGAAGTGGACAACTCAAGACCCCTTACCCATCCATGTCTATCATAAGATATTGTGGGACTCTCAGTTCACTCCACATTTCTACCAGATTTTTCACGGACTTATGCTGCCCTTGTATAGAATGTTGTATGATAAAGAACCCCCGAGGTGCTCACCTGAAGCACAGATAGATATCCTCCCCATCGCAAGATGGTTCGGAGAAGAATTGTTCACTTATGTTAGAGTATTTGGAAGTACTGCACCCCCTCATGTTCTACCCTTGTATATCCCTGATAAACTCCTAGCTCGAGAAATTGCATACCAAACCTGTTCAGAAGGCGGCCTAACTAAAGAATTAAAGGACAAAAAGAAGGCTATATGGCCACAGTTTCCTGTGGCTTGTGGGGCCTTTTCGCTGTTTGATGTAGGTCATGCGTTCACTGAAGTACAGAATATGACGTGTTTACAACTATTTAAATTCCCGGGAATACCATTTGACCTGAATGAGGTTGCCCAAAATTTCACAACTACAGTCAAGATAAAAGTGTTCTTTGGAAGAAAGGATTTATTTGATGATATATTCCAACATAAAAGCTCACTTCAAGAGATTTTATGTGAAGCCCAATTGCAATTGTCTCTAGAAGACTTTAAAAAGTTCATGGTATACAGAGAAAGAAGACTAGCCAGTATTCCTCTAGAAAAGCTACGACTGTCTGCAAGAGAGCCAACTCCAAGCGTTAGTCTCAGTGGGAGTTCAAGCACTAACGGATCTAAATCTAAGTCTGTACAAGAAATGCCTGAACATTCTAAAAGATCCGGAAACGACCAAGATAGGAGCGAAGAGTCAGCTAAGGACACCGCTCAGTCAATGGAACTTCCACAACAGCAGGTTATTACCTCCCCGCAAAGAGATCCTCCCCCTCTCGTCATTGAAGCACCACCCGTCACGACAGAATTAGATAAGGAATGGGAAACCTTCAACGAACTGATCAATCTTGAAGGACAAGCCCCAAAAACACCTGTGAGCAATACACAGGTAGCACAGGAAGTAGTCACAACCTTAGCCAGCAATGTCTCAGAAACAGAGCATATTCCTATTGCTCCATCTTCTGAGCTTATACTTAATGTAGAAGAAATTCCCCCTCTGGACATATTTTATAGTCCCCAACATAAAGCAGTGGTAAGAAGACAGAGAAAGAAAAGGAAATTAGAAAATACACTCTCTCAAGATGCAGAGAAATTAGACGTTCTGTGGAAAGATCCCACGAGTAATCCGACTAAATCTCACCAAACTATCTCAGATCGCAGGAGCATATGCCTCTGCGACTATTGAAAAAGCATCAGAAGTACAACAATTGTTGAAAGAGCGAGAAGATCAAATATAGGTACTGCAACTACAATTGCAACAAGCCAACACTAATAATGAGGCACACAAACAACTTGAAAAGTTGTAGGAAGACTTCCAGCAAATGCAGATAAGTTATCAGAGAAGTTTGGATGAGAAGGGAAAACAGTTACAGGATTTACAAGAGATGCACAGAGATGACCCTAAGCTTACAGAGTTTATTTCAGAATCTATTTCCTTGAATGAACAACTACTGCAGCAGCAAGAAGTGTTGGGCCAAAAGATATCACAGTGGAATTATTATTGCGAAATGAGTGATAAGATCACTAATCAAGTGGTCGACTTACGAAGTGACTATGATCTGATTGACAAACGGGTGACTGAGTACTTGGCTTGGCAGGATGAAGACGAGGGAAAAAGAGCAGGCGCACCCAGGATAAATGAGAATCATAAAGAGCTGCTCTTTAACAAGTGGGACGATCAAATCAGGGAGGCAGAACAAGCGGCAGAAACAGCAGCCACGACAACAAGCATTCTTATTGACTGTGTAAATGAGAATTTGCACAGAGAAAATTTGATCGCAGAAACCACCCCGAGATATTTACCAAACAAACTACAACTAGAGGCGGAATGGAAGCAGAGAGCACAAGAAAAGGGAAGAGAAATCCAAGCACTGAACAGGTTAAATTGGGAATGTTACTGGACATACTTGGTAAAGTCGCATAGTCAGTGGATGACTGTGAAGTGTATCATAAATGTGGCCGAAAATATGGTACCAGCTCTCATCGATTCCATTTTCTCAGCCCAGCTCAAAGCAGAAGTCAGCCAGCCGACTCTCCTTAAACCAGTGCTGAATACATGCAGTTTTAAAGACCAGATACAAAAGTAGTTTAGTTTTGAATTTAATTTTCACTTTAAATCTTGCTTAGAAAAAGGGCGGTCATTTTAAAACCACATCCTGAATTTTGTAAATAAACTATTATTAGATTTAGGAAGTAGTATTTTAACCCTTCTCATGCATTTAGAGAAGGGTCCAGAAATTTATCAAAAACTTGTCCTCAGAACATGCACTTTTGCACCCTCAGAGGAGGTTTTGGTGAATGAATGGATCAAGATTTGTTGATGTTTGCATTTGATATCTGCTACTAATGTTGCACTTTTGTACTCTTAGTAGATGTTAGAGCAAGGAGAAATAAATCATTGTTGCTTGAAGCTTATGAGTAGGACCAGTCATAAATGGTACTTTTATCTCTTGACCATTTCTGCTTATATGTTAAAGTGATATACAGTTTTTAGTTGTTTATATGTTATTGCATGAATGCTTGAGTTATCATTTGGCACTTTTGTACGGTGGTAGCTATTTATTTATGTTTAATGTATGAATAGCTCATTATGCGATATGCTGTTCACAACTGTTTCGCCTAAATTTTTATGCGAAGTGGTTCATCTTAATTGATTTCCTTTCTTATAATTGCTGAATGATCTTTATTAACAGTTGTTATTTGAAATCTCTTTAGATCGCACAATAGAAGAATTACATCCCAGGTTAGCATAGATTTAGATGTGTTGTTTATTAGATTACAATAGTATAGAATTAGATTAAAGTTTGAATTAGAATAGCTTAGATAGGAACTGTTAGATCAACAACATCCAATTCTACACACACACACCCATAGATTGGGAAACTGGTCTCATTATCCCAAGTCGGACCCGCTATACCAAACGGATAAGGAGCTGCCAACCAAGGTCCGTACCGGGCGGGTATCCCCCTTGTTGTTGACCCGATTTTCAGGGCTTCAACATATTTGGCGCTAGAAGGAGGGCTGAACATGTTGTCTGTTGAGGTTTGTTTTCAATTGTAACATTCAAATTAGGATGGCTTCTCTCAAACTTCCCATTTGGAGTTGTATCCATGTTCGTGCCTCTTCCAACACTCCACCCGAAGTGGTAAGACTCTTGTCTCAGGTAAAATTCAATGGTAAGAGAAATTATTCTGCTTTTAATCGTGCCCTTCAATTTATTCAAAATGTTTCAAATTCAAATTTTCAAGGAATTTATGAAGGCATTTTATGCAGAATTTTTACTCTCACATTTGTAGCGGAAGCTAGAAACTGGTGTAGAACCCTCCCAGTTGCCTCAATTCACAGTTGGGACCAATTTGTCATGGCTTTCATTTGTAAATTTGATTGCTATGATTACGATCAGGTATATAATGAAATTGAATATCTACGCAAAGAAGATGAGTCTGTTAGAGATTTTAATATTCGATTTCATCTTAATTGTTTGAAATATGATGTTGAGAATGAACTCATGAATGAAGAATCATTAGAATGTGTTGATCATAATTATTCTCTGCCTCCTATCCCCGATCCAGTAGAAATTAGTCCAAGCTTTGTTCCATTTTCTTCTAATGTAAATGAGAATTCCAATTTGGATGTGCGAATAAGTCATGATGAAGAAACTTCCCAAAGCTTAGGGGACATGCCTGATCCAATACAAGAAGACAAAAGTGGGAATGTTGGAAGAAAGCTTGCCTTGGAACCAGAAAGCAACTTTGAGACAAAGTCAGATAATATGATCGCAAGTCGACAAATGCAAATGCCAAGGTTAGAACAACAAAGTAATCCTCTTTCAAAAAACATGAGCACACAAAGGTATGATCTAAAGCCCGAAGCCTACGATGAATGTGATGAACAAGAGTCTTCACACGAAGATATTTTCAAATGCATTATTTCAGAGTCTCATTTTTCTCTTTATCCTGATGTTTTTAATGATGATAATTTCCCCCCCTCAGTATTAACGATATCTCAGAAAGTACAGAGGATCATCCAAATGAATCACCATTAGGTTTTCAAGATAAAGAGGCAGCTATAGAACACCCTTTTGTCATTTACAAACATGAACGGCTTGACCCTCCTTGTTTAAATATACCGGATGAAAAAGAGAAATCTAGGGAATCTTGTGAAGTCATTTATGATAGCTACTTTGATGATGAAGATGTTGATTTATCTCGAGTAAATCAACAGAAATATGAGAATGAGAGATATTCTAATTCAAGAATTATTTCAGCCGATCCTCATTCCAGAGTAGCAGATCATTTACATGATTTCACTACCCAAGAGAGTATTCCAATCTATGATTCATATCATGAACAAACCTTCACGCCTGTTCCCAATCATAATTTGTTTTCTAATTCACAAGATGGAATTCGAAATTACTCGAATCCCATAATTCTGGCCAATCCTTGTGAAAGAGAAAATATTTCAAAACAATCCCAGTTGTGCTATAACACTAGTTGTACAGATAGTCATTGCATTCTTTTTCGCTTGCACTCATTTTGTATAAAATCAGATTTTTCTTTAAATTTTAATTTTCAGACTCTTGGTAGATTACTATGGCATACTGAGCACCTTACCGACAAACATTTGAGTGATGTTTTACCATTTTGGAAAATTGAATTGTGTCAAAGAAATGTAGAACTTTTTCAATTCCAAGTCCAATCAATATCAGCTTTTCTTGAAAAACTTCTATCTTATCCAAAACATCATCAACAAAAGAAGGTATTTTTGGAGAATTGCCAACAATTCAGGTTAATTGATAATTGTCTTTTGAGAAATTTCCATCCATTCTTCATTGATTCATTCAGTGAGATATATTTGGAAACTTTCCTTTCATTAGAAAAAGTCGAAGGCCTAACTTTCACACATAATAGAATACAGGCTATTAAAACCAAAAACTCATATTCACAACCCAGCCTGTCATCTTTCCTATTGCACGATTACCAATCCATAATGGAAACTCATCCTGATTTTTATGATCCAATAGGTATCCAATTGGAAAGAAGATTTCATAAGAAAGAGATTTCAGGCAGAGTTCTGACCACAGTTACACTTTCTAATTCCACATTCAACGTTTTCAGTCCAGGAAAAAATTTATTCTTAATACTGATATTTGAAAGGTATACACATGTAGGAATAAAAATGGAAAGATGGTTACATTGGAAATATCATTATACCTAGTTGATTTTCTGTGTATAGTTAAAATAGGAGTAGAATTAATTTAGCTAGGTTGTTAGGTGGATAGTTTATTTTTAACAGTTGGCAGGAAAAATAAGAGAAGTAATTATCCCTATCATGTACATAATCCAAGGGAATAGTTACCTCTCATTTCCTTAAATATGTTTTTCCCTAATAAAATCTGCTGTCGTTGACAGCATTTGACATTTACTAAAAGATGCCAACTCTCTTTCAGATTTTGAACTTTTCACTTGTATAAATAGCAAATCTTTTGGAAAAGTGATCTTTATTATTGATAGACACAGTTAAAGACTCTAGTCTGGATATAATACTAGTTTCAACTTCATAAAGTTTGACGAAAGCAACATTTAGTGAAGAAATTGTTTTATCTTAGTACATTGAAAGGTATCAATAACAAAATAAAGATTCTCTGTAGAACAGCTGTTTCCAAAAAACTCTATTATTGTCGTCCAGAGCTATCTTAAGGAAACAATGACTTCCTCCCTGCTAAGGAAATCACAACTTTCAGAGGAGTAACCCAAGCATACACTTTATCTTGAAGAATAAGAGGTCTCATCACGAGCCGACTTATCATTATCACAGATATTATAACTTGCTGACTTTGCCAATACTGTACACCACAACAGGTCAATGACTCAAGATTGTTGCAATCAAAAGACAAGGGGTCTCATCATGAGCCAGCTTGTTCAACAAAGTTATAAATCTAGTGAATGACTGTGTCATAATTTGGCTACCAAACCAAGACATTTTTCTTTAAGAATTAAAAATAAAATCAAAGCAATAAGTGTGGATATGGATTTTTCTTTGAAAGTTGTAGGTCACCTTAAGTAGGATACAGGATCATTGTTAGGTAACAGGTAACTCTGTCGAGGCTATAAACACCTGCTGGCAGCAGAGGCTCTACCTACGACAAATGAGCATATTTAAAACTGGTATACAGAGGAGACTTTGTTTTATCTTTACAAAACCAAGTAATGGCTGATATAAATACAAGGACTAGCCTGAGGAAGCTAATAGTCGAAGTAGAAAAAGGTTGAAACAAAATATCATTGACAGTTTAGAGCATAATGTACTTTATCTTTCCATAATAAAGTTTAATTTTCTAAAAATTTTCTGTTTTGGAAGTTTGAAAAATTCAATAGAAAAACAGAGATAATTGGTTCTCCCAAGTGAATCGCCAATTGTTGTGACCAGCAACAACCCCCCCTTCTCATTTAAGTGTTATCCAAAATACTAAATGTGTGGGGACCCTTAGTTAAAATTTAGGAAAAGCAAGAGTAGGGCTTAAATTTATTTTCCGCAAAATAAAAATACCATCGTAAGCCTAGGAAACTCCTTCGAATACTTAAAACCTAAGTTTATGATAAGGAAGAAATCTTGAAAAACGCATTGTAAAACAATAGTAGAATGACACCATACAAGTACAATCCTAGCATGTGCGAGATTGTGGTATTAAACAACTATTGCGTCGCAATAAGTAAAACTTATAAGAAAAACTTCAAGATTTAGCGATTTGCGATGACACCGATCGCAAGATCGCATATCGCAGGAAACAGGTTAACGAAATTTGTTATACATAAACTTCTGCGATTTGCGATATTGCGATATCGCGATATAGCGATGGTTGCGATGTTGAGCCAAACCAACGCCGCGATGTTATATTTGTGCGATGGCACGATTTGTGATGGCGCGATCTGTGATGTTTTGATCTGTGATGTTGTGATCTGCGATGTTGTGAAGCAAATCGCAAAATCGCTCCATCACAGATCGTTCGGGCACAATATTCAAGAAAAGCTACTTGCCATAAGCTGACACATAATTACGCGCTTTAAATGCTAATACAGGAGTTAGTTGCCAGTTATTAATAAAATATGGACGCGTGCTTTTCAAAGAATCACTTCACGTAAGGTGGTGTATTTGGTATGTCTGCGGCATTTAAAACTCTCCCATCACCCGTCCGGGTCATTCATTTCCATTTCACTTGTGAATTGCAGGAACGGAGAATGGAGGACGATACAAGGCAATACGCAGGTTGAAATGGGGAAGAAAAACAAAGCCCCGAGCTCCGAAGAAAAGGAAATGGCACCTTTATATACAAACACGGCTTGTAACAGAGACGCAGGAATAGCTACGTGGGAAGGCATGTACAGACTGCTCGAAGAAGAGAATCCCAGAGTAATGAAAGTTACTACTGTCGCGGGCTCACAGAGCTCTTCTGAAGCATCCCTAGAAGAGCTAGCATGCTCATTCCTACATCAGATAGCAGCGAGGCCCAAAATTCTCCCATACATAGACATGATCAAGTGGATACTTGATAGCGCAGAAATGAAAAATAGACAGTTCAAGGTTCATGGTCAAGGGCTCATCGGGTCATTCGCTGCGCACGATTTAAAGCTTATGTATCATCTGCCTGAGCCACAGGCAACTTATAACACGCAATTCATAGAAAAATTTGTGGCGGAGAACCCGAACCTGTCGGAAACCACCAAAGATTGGTCCAGAAAAGATGAACCGCTCAAGAAAGATAAACACGGTATGTACAGTACTGGTTCCCTTACCTGCCCATATTGCTTTGCTGCTGCCATGCTTTGTAGATTATTTGGAATGCCAGATATCAACAAATTTTCATCCGAATGGTTACCATTACTAGATGCTGCCACAAATGCCACTATTGTAGATTGGGCCAAGATTTTATCTGATAACCTAATCACGGCTATTGTCAGTTACCGGTCCAAAAGATCTACGTCTCAAAGGATTTATCCTCCTTTTTACCTAGCCACATATGTTATGGATTTGATATGTTATGTTTCTAAGTTCCCTGTTATGGGTTGGAAGTGGACAACTCAAGTCCCCTTACCCATCCATGTCTATCATAAGATATTGTGGGACTCTCAGTTCACTCCATATTTCTACCTGATTTGTCACGGACTTATGCTGCCCTTGTATAGAATGTTGTATGATAAAGAACCCCCGAGGTGCTCACCTGAAGCACAGATAGATATCCTTCCCATCGCAAGATGGTTCAGAGAAGAATTGTTCACTTATGTTATAGTATTTGGAAGTATTGTACCCCCTCATGTTCTACCCTTGTATATCCCTGATAAACTCCTAGCTCGAGAAATTTCATATCAAACCTGTTCAGAAGGCGGCCTAACTAAAGACTTAAAGGACAAAAAGAAGGCTATATGGCCACAGTTTCCTGTGGCTTGTGGGGCCTTTTCGCTGTTTGATGTAGGTCACGCGTTCACTGAAGTACAGAATATGACGTGTTTACAACTATTTAAATTCCTGGGAAGACCATTTGACCCGAATGAGGTTGCCCAGAATTTCACAACTACAGTCAAGATAAAAGTGTTCTTTGGAAAAAAGGATTTATTTGATGATATATTCCAACATAAAAGCTCACTTCAAGAGATTTTGCGTGAAGCCCAATTGCAATTGTCTCCAGAAGACTTTCAAAAGTTCATGGTATACAGAGAAAGAAGACTAGCCAGTATTCCTCTAGAAAAGCTATGACTGTCTGCAAGAGAACCAACTCCAAGCGTTAGTCTCAGTGGGAGTTCAAGCACTAACGGATCTAAATCTAAGTCTATACAAGAAATGCCTGAAAATTCTAAAAGATCCGGAAACGACCAAGATAGGAGCGAAGAGTCAGCTAAGGACACCGCTCAGTCAATGGAACTTCCACAACTGCAGGTTATTACCTCCCCGCAAAGAGAACCTCCCCCTTTCATCATTGAAGCACCACCCGTCACGACAGAATTAGATAAGGAATGGGAAACCTTCAACGAACTGATCAATCTTGAAGGACAAGCCCCAAAAACACCTGTGAGCAATACACAGGTAGCACAAGAAGTAGTCACAACCTTAGCCAGCAATGTCTCAGAAACAGAGCATATTCCTATTGCTCCATCTTCTGAGCTTATACTTAATGTAGAAGAAATTCCCCCTCTGGACATATTTTATAGTCCCCAACATAAAGCAGTGGTAAGAAGACAAAGAAAGAAAAGGAAATTAGAAAATACACTCTCTCAAGATGCAGAGCAATTAGACATCCTGTGGAAAGATCCCACCAGTAATCCGACTGAAAATCTCACCAAACTATCTCAGATCGCAGGAGCGTATGCCTCTGCGACTATTGACAAAGCATCAGAAGTACAACAATTGTTGAAAGAGTGAGAAGATCAAATACAGGTACTGCAACTACAATTGCAACAAGCCAACACTAATAATGAGGCACACAAACAGCTTGAAAAGTTGCAGGAAGACTTCCAGCAAATGCAGATAAGTTATCAGAGAAGTTTGGAAGAGAAGGGAAAACAGTTACAAGATTTACAAGAGATGCACAGAAATGACCCTAAGCTTACAGAGTTTATTTCAGAATTTATTTCCTTGAATGAACAACTACTGCAGCAGCAAGAAGTGTTGGGCCAAAAGATATCACAGTGGAATTATTATTGCGAAATGGGTGATAAGATCACTAATCAAGTGGTCGACTTACGAAGTGACTATGATCTGATTGACAAATAGGTGACTGAGTACTTGGCTTGGCAGGATGAAGACGAGGGAAAAAGAGCAGGCGCACCTAGGATAAATGAAAATCATAAAGAGCTGCTCTTTAATAAGTGGGACAATCAAATCAGGGAGGTAGAACAAGCGGCGGAAACATCAGCCACGACAGCAAACATTCTTATTGACTGTGTAAATGAGAATTTGCACAGAGCAAATTTGATCGCAGAAACCACCCTGGGATATTTACCAAATAAACTACAACTAGAGGCGGAATGGAAGCAGAGAGCACAAGATAAGGGAAGAGCAATCCAAGCACTGAACAGGTTAAATTGGGAATGTTACTGGACATACTTGGTAAAACCGCATAGTCAGTGGATGACTGTGAAGTGTATCATAAATGCGGTCGAAAATATGGTACCAGCTCTCATCGATTCCGTTTTCTTAGCCCAGCTCAAAGCAGAAGTCAGCCAGCCGACTCTCCTTAAACCAATGCTGAATACATGCAGTTTTAAAGACCAGATACAAAAGTAGTTTAGTTTTGAATTTAATTTTCACTTTAAATTTTGCTTAGAAAAAGGGCGGTCATTTTAAAACCGCATCCTGAATTTTTGTAAATAAACTATTATTAGATTTAGGAAGTAGTATTTTAACCCTTCTCATGCATTTAGAGAAGGGTCCAGAAATTTATCAAAAACTTGTCCTCAGAACATGCACTTTTGCACCCTCAGAGGAGGTTTTGGTGAATGAATGGATCAATATTTGTTGATGTTTGCATTTGATATCTGCTACTGATGTTGCACTTTTGTACTCTTAGTAGATGTTAGAGCAAGGAGAGATAAATCATTGTTGCTTGAAGCTTATGAGTAGGACCAGTCATAAATGGTACTTTTATCTCTTGACCATTTCTGCTTATATGTTAAAGTGATATACAGTTTTTAGTTGTTTATATGTTATTGCATGAATGCTTGAGTTATCATTTGGCACTTTTGTACGGTGGTAGCTATTTATTTATGTTTAATGTATGAATAGCTCATTATGCAATATGTTGTTCACAACTGTTTTGCCTAACTTTTTATCCGAAGCGGTTCATCTTAATTGATTTCCTTTCTTATAATCGCTGAATGATCTTTATTACCAGTTGTTATTTGATATCTCTTTAGATCGAAAAATAGAAGAATTACATCGCGAGTTAGCATAGATTTAGATGTGTTGTTTATTAGATTACAATAGCATAGAATTAGATTAAAGTTTGAATTAGAATAGCTTAGATAGGAACTGTTAGATCAGCAACATCCAATTCTACATACACACACCCATAGATTGGGAAATTGGTCCCATTATCCCCAGTCGGACCCGCTATACCAAACGGATAAGGAGCTGCCAACCAAGGTCCGGACTGGGCAGGTATCCCCCTTGTTGTCGACCCGATTTTCGGGGCTTCAAAAAATCCATAGGAAACCCATGTTCCTTAGACACAATGCTACAACTGTCACCTACTACACTCAAGTACATATAAACTCAAACATAAATAAGATTATTATATCCAAAATAGTCACTAGCTAGCATGGTTACATCATAACTCATACACATGCAAAGTCAAACTAGATTATTACAACACCATATCAAAAATATATTGGCTCATACCTGAATATCATAACCATAACCATCTGCATATGCCAATCCAACTTAGTATGATACATATAACATCAAGATCTTAATATAATAACCCTAATCATCAACCTAACTATCATATATCAATAACAAGTTAACCTATTACATACTCAACAACAATACATAACATAATCATAACAAGTCACTAACATATAAAAACAATAAGCTATGTATCATGCTCATCAACAACATATAACCTAATCATCAAATTATATAACATAAAACATCAATAGCAATGCATACCACCACATGTTACTATCATTATTGACTATCCGACACATGTGCATATGACTATACTAATCAACTATCATCTATCATGTATGTAACCATAACATCAAAAGACATGTGCATAAACCTAATGCATATAACCATAATGCATATAACAATCCTTAACCGACATACATGCATGCCAAATATACAATACATTTATGATGATCTTCTCTTGCCCCAAAGTCTAATGCCGCAACCTCATTATGATAATCTGCATATCCTACTTTATCTCAGTCAACACATTAGCATCATAACATACCAATAGCATCATGATAAACTAAATTGCATACCATGACTTCACAAGGCATGTTTGACCTACTATTCATGCATAACTATAACCAATACCATACATGCATAAAAATTGCATATAGACATATAACACATGAGTATGAAACCATATACACATCATTCTAGATAGAGTCCAGTCATCAATGCATGACAATATCAACTACACAAACCATGACCTCATGCATGACAACAACAACCACATCACGTGCACTTGATAACACGTGAACACTGACATGCATAACAATGCATAATCAACCATACACAAATGAAGACATACTCCACGACAACACCTTCAACCTTCACATAGCGACATCACTACAGCCATGATCAACACCATGTAAATGAAACAAGAACATATACTACATGCATAAGGAACATACATGCAACCACATGAATGCATGACCAACACACACCCCAAGGAGAGCGCAACCATGCTCTAATACCACTATGTAAAACCCTCCTCCCATATCTACCTAAGAAACTGGCTAGCCGAGGTAAACATGCGATGAGAGGCCACTATGATAAGACTCAACCTCCTAGGTAACCTTAAGGAAATGGAGTCAACAAAAAAAGACCTTATAGACCTCCCTCAAGTGCTTTAAGACCCCAAGGAGCGAATCCACCACTCCAGGTGCCCAAACCTTGAGTTAACCTAGAATTTCAATGAATTAAATTCCCAGTCACACCCATGACAAGGCATGCAAGTGATTGGAACCCTATAGTCACTCCCATAATGCCTGCAAGGGAGAGACTGCAGTGTTTTTCAGCCAGTTCTATGCCAAAGACTACGATATTTAAGCCACTTTTTCAGGGCTAGTCTCCAAACCAATGCCTAGAACTTGATGAGACTTTCCAAGATAATAAATGACACCAAGGAAAATCCTCTAACACAAAACTTGATCAAGGGCTTGACCTAACCAAGCCTAACCATGACAGACATTTTGTCAAACACTTAGTAAATATGCAACCTACAGGTGTAAATAACATATCTGAGCATAGGGGTCTCATACTTATATGAGATTCACCATGAAGCATTGTTTCCTTATCACTTTAATTGTCATTCCATCCATTAGGTCATAGATACATTTTTCATTCATTTACAAGTAAAAACATGATGAGATCCATACATAGTTGTTGTCATAAAACATACATATAACCAACATAGTAACAACAAAAATACCATAAATATAACAGCCATAAAGTCCACTTATAAACCAATACATTTACACATGAAAATCAAGGGAATGAATTTCTCATTAATAAATGCATAAAACAACTAGATATGGACTACCACATTCCACTTAACCATAGATTGGTTGAGCCAAGTATCTCTTCAGCTAATCACTCCCGTGACATATTCCAAGCATGAACGTGGGACTCATAGAACACACCAAAAGGAACCAAACAAGCATGGATTCTACCAGAGTTCTCCACCTATCAGGAAATGCCATGATTGAACAGAATCACATGCAATACCATGCATGCCAAATCTAGAAAGGAAAATACACATGCAAATCGATACCTGCAATGAATCTTGTTGTAGATGCTTGATCCTGCCTTTCCTTGCTTGATCTTTGATTCCTCTTTCTTTCTTTGCCTTTCTTACTCCAATGCCAAAGTGCTCCAAGAAAACTCTAAGTTTCCAAGAGTGAGAGAGAGAGAGAATATTGAGAGAGCTTCAAAATTGAACTGACAAAAGGTTACCAACTGATCCTCATAAGCCTTTCTATGAATGAGGCCTCTATTTTCTTAATTTTCCATTATATTCCTTCAATTTCCTCCTCACATGCAATCTGTGACATTTCACCTTCCTTTTTTCCTAGTTTCCTTTATTTTCGTAAATAGATGTGCCAAAAAAGTCATTTTTCCTTTCCAAAGCCTTAGCCATTGCCTTTCCCAATTTACTTTAGCCATAAGAACAGAAATGAACACCCACTAGGATATTTTTCCCAACATTCAGCTTGGAACAAGTGTCCCATCAACCGTGGCCTTATTTATTTTTACATGGAATTTTCACCAGGGTTGTTACTGTTTTAATCCTGTATATAAATTATCTGCAAACAAATTCTTAAAAACATAAAATATACAATGGCGAGAAACACACAACAAATATACAGATATTTTCCCGTAGATCCCAAAACCGGGACTACCAGATTGATTTTTCATTAGTTTCCTTTCAATATTACAATACATATATATACATCTCGAAGAATTCACAAACCCTAATCCATTAACCCTGGATTAGAACATAGCCATATTTCCCTTAACTGAATCTACAAAATACCATGGGAAAACAACCATCATGCAAAAAGCCATATGTGAAACCCATGCAAAAAAACCATATGAAATAATATAACACACACCCAACGTTGGTAAGTATAAATAAAGTTTCTAACTGAAGTTTGTATGTTTAGAATTCTCATTATGTCATTTATGATTCTAAGAAGTCTCAAGAAGTTCTAGACAGTGGTCTGGAGGCTGGCATGAAATTGGTTCTCAAATCTTAGGACCACACCCTCTCAACTGGGCAAGTTGGGTCACAACCGCACTTAGGTAGTGTTTTGTGTGAAGTTGGAGGCCTTCAACCGCACCCATACCTTTTCACGCGTGTGGTTGTGATCCTAGGTCAGTGAAAAGGAGCCATAGCTCATGGTTTGGTCACCTAGGGTGGTTCTTTGGCCCCGAGTGTCCTGTAGTTCTTAGGGATGTTGTGAGTTCTTAGTCGGTAGTTAGTTTGTAGGCTCCACTTCCTTAAATGGAGCTTGGAAGTTGGGTCATGTCATAGTGGCACTCCATAACATTTCGTATCAGAGCTTTGGATTCTAGGGTTTCGATGCTCCAAACAAGTCATCATGGTATTTTCGCTATAACCTTTTCGCTACGAAGTTTCAAAAGCTAAAGAAAAAACCCATTTGAGAAGAAATCATTCTGAATCTCGGGTCCGAATTTCAGATCTTGTCTCGCTATATTTTCGGATATATGATCTGAGGAAGTTAGGGTTTTTGCAGACTCCCAAATTACATCCTAAACAGGTGACCTTGGGAAAATCGTCATAACTTTCTCTCTGAGCAAAAAATTGAAATTTCATCAGAAATCATAGAAATAAGAACCCGACAGTTACGAAATCGATTAATTTCAAAGTATCTCATCAAGTGGAAGAAATTACTAGCTGAACATTCCACATTGGAGGACAAGAATTTTATACAAGAGCATCAAGAACTACTCAAGCATTGAGGACAATGCTTTTTGAAGGAGAGGGGCATGTTAGGTCCCTATACTACTAGTGTAACGCCTTATTGTTATTAGTACAACCCCCTTATTATATAGTTTTTCCCATGTAGTCCCCATACTGTTATTATTGTACCCCATAGAAGCCCACTATTGTTATTATTGTGCTCTTACATTATTATTGTTATGTCGGCTTTGATTATATTATGACCACTTAGACTCCTATATATAGAAAGGAGGTCTTGTCATTTGTATCATCCAAGAATTGTTCATTTGTGTAATCTAAAGGAGGTTTCCCCCTCGAAGAGGCTTATTTCTAAGGCGTTGATCTATCTTTTCTATCTTTTTGTGAGCTGGTTCCATAACAGTAGGAGAAACTCTACATGACTCTAGTTAGAACTTCAATTCGAATTAATTGAACCAAATAAGTCTAATTACAATTAAATGAACCAACAAGTTGTCATGATATGTGGAATTACAATTTTATTCTAATTTAATTCAAGGGAAAATTAAATTAGAATCTTTCTTGGTTCCATTTTCAACACTCCCTCTCAACAAGAAAGAGATTATATGATACCTCAATCCTGCCTCTATGGAAATCGAATTTTCCTCTTGACAGTGCTTCATCAAGATGTCTACATCCTGTTACTTTGTAGGAATATACTCTAGCAACATGATCTGTCTTTGTACAAAATCTTTGAGATGGTGGTACTGAATGTTGATATGCTTGGACCTATCATGAAAAACTAGATTAACTGAGATTTTGATGTGACTCTGGTTGTCACATTAAATCACTGTAGGATCCATCTGTTGACCAGACAACCCAACAAGGATCTTCCTCATCCAAATAGACTCACAAGATGCTTGACTAGTAGCCATGTACTCTGCTTCTACTGAATTGAGTGAAACTGGTCTTTGCTTCCTATTGTACTAAGAAACTGATGCTGACCCAATATTGAAGATTCCCCTGATGTACTTTTCCTGTTGGATGGAATCCTTGCCCAATATGCATCTATGAAGCCTTGAAGCTTCACTCCCTCTATCTGTTTATACCAAAGAAAAAACTGATTAGTACCTCTGAGGTATCTCAATACATGTTTAGTTGCCTTCCAATACAATTTGGTTTGCTTAAATAAGCTAGCTAACTAAAAAGCACATGCTCGGTTGTGTGTTCACCAAATACATAAGTGAACCCACAAGTTGTCTATAAATAGTAGCCTTCACTACCTCACCTAAAGTAGCATCCTTCTTCCTCTAGTTACCAGCTAGAGGAGTGTCCATGGGTTTACTTCTCTACATGTGGAACTTCTTCAGTATCTTGTTGGTAATATACTTTCCCCGAGAGATAAAATTTTCCTCATCTCCTTTCCATACTTCCATACCAAGAAAGTATTGCATGGGCATCAAGTTCCTCATCTCAAACTCTCTTGCAAGATCCTCTTTTTAAGATTTAATTAGCTTCTCATCACCTATCAGAATCAAATCATTGACATATAATACTATAATCATCATTTTATCTTCAACCACAATATGGTAAAGGTTTGCATCTGCTTCACTTTTTGTGAAGCCCAACTCGTTGATATAAGTATCAATCCTAAACAGGTGACCTTGGGAAAATCGTCATAACTTTCTCTCTGAGCAACAAATTGAAATTTCGTAAGAAGTCACAGAAACAAGAACCCGACAACTACGAAATCTATCAATTTCAAAGTATCTCATCAAGTGGAAGAACTTACCAGCTAAATATTCCACATGGGAGGACAAGAATTTTATACAAGAGCATCAAGAACTACTCAAGCGTTGAGGAAAATGCTTTTTTAAGGAGAGGGGCATGTTAGGTCCCTATACTACTAGTGTAACCCCTTATTGTTATTAGTACAACCCCTTATTATATTGTTGTGCTCATGTAGTCCCCATATTGTTATTATTGTGCCCCATAGAAGCCCACTATTGTTATTATTGTGCCCTTACATTATTATTGTTATGTTGGCTCTGATTATATTATGACCCCTTAGACTCCTATATATAGAAAGGAGGTCTTGTCATTTGTATCATCCAAGAATTGTTCAAATTTTGTGTAATGTAAAGGAGGTTGACCCCTCAAAGAGGCTTATTTCTAAGGCGTTGATCTATCTTTTCTATCTTTTTTGTAAGTTGGTTCCATAACAGTAGGATAAACTCTACATGACTCCAGTTAGAACCTCAACTCGAATTAACTATCCAGCTAAGTCTAATCACAATTAAATGAACCAAAAAGTTGTCATGATATGTGGAGTTACAATTTTATTATAATTTAATTCAAGGGAAAATTAAATTAGAATCTTTCTTGGTTCCATTTTCAACACTCCCTCTCAACAAGAAAGAGATTATATGATACCTCGATCCTGCCTCTATGGAAATCGAATTTGCCTCTTGACAGTGCTTCATCAATATGTCTACATCCTGTTACTTTGTAGTAATATACTCTAGCAACATGATCTGTCTCTGTACAAAATCTTTGAGATGGTGGTACTGAATGTTGATATGCTTGGACCTATCATGAAAAACTAGATTAAATGAGATTTTGATGTGACTCTGGTTGTCACATTAAATCACTGTAGGATCCATCTATTGACCAGACAACCCAACAAGGATCTTCCTCATCCAAATAGACTCACAAGATGCTTGACTAGCAGCCATGTACTCTGCTTTTGCTGAACTGAGTGCAACTGATCTTTGCTTCCTATTGTAATAAGAAACTAATGCTCACCCAATACTGAAGATTCGCCTGATGTGATTTTCTTGTTGGATGGAATCCCTGCCCAATATGCATCTGTGAAGCCTTGAAGCTTCACTCCCTCTATCTATTTGTATCAAAGACAAAACTGATTGGTACCTCTGAGGTATCTCAATACATGTTTAGCTTCCTTCCAATACAATTTGGTTGGCTTAACTAAGCTGGATAACTAAAAAACACATGCTCGGTTGTGTGTTCACCAAATACATAAGTGAATCCACAAGTTGTCTATAAATAGTAGCCTTCACTACTTCACCTAAAGTATCATCCTTCTTCCTCCAGCTACTAGCTAGAGGAGTGTCCATGGGTTTACTTCTCTCCATGTGGAACTTCTTCAGTATCTCGTTGGCAATATACTTGCCCCGAGAGATAAAATGTTCCTCATCTACTTGCCATACTTCCATACCAAGAAAGTATTGCATGAGCATCAGGTCCTTCATCTCAAACTCTCTTGCAAGATCCTCTTTGTAAGATTTAATTAGCTTCTCATCACCTATTAGAATCAAATCATCGACATATAATACTATAATCATCATTTTATCTTCAACCACAATATGGTAAAGGTTCGCATCTGCTTCACTTTTGGTGAAGCCCAACTCGTTGAAATAGCTATCAATCCTAAATAGGTGACCTTGGGAAAATCGTCATAACTTTCTCTCTGAGCAACAAATTGAAATTTTGTAATAAGTCACAGAAACAAGAACCCGAGAGCTACGAAATCGATCAATTTCAAAGAATCTCATCAAGTGGAAGAACTTACCAACTGAATATTCCACATGGGAGGACAAGAATTTTATACAGGAGCATCAAGAACTACTCAAGCATTGAGGAAAATGCTTTTTGAAGGAGAGGGGCATGTTAGGTCCCTATACTACTAGTGTAACCCCTTATTGTTATTAGTACAACCCCCTTATTATATTGTTGTTCTCATGTAGTCCCCATATTGTTATTATTGTGCCCCATAGAAGCCCACTATTGTTATTATTGTGCCCTTACATTATTATTGTTATGTCAGCTATGATTATATTATGACCCCTTAGACTCCTATATATAGAAAGGAGGTCTTGTCAATTGTATCATCGAAGAATTGTTCATTTGTGTAATGTAAAGGAGGTTGACCCCTCGAAGAGGCTTATTTCTAAGGCGTTGATCTATCTTTTCTATATTTTTGTGAGCTGGTTCCATAACAGTAGGATAAAATCTACATGACTCCAGTTAGAACCTCAACTCGAATTAACTGAACCAACTAATTCTAATTACAATTAAATGAACTTGTTGCGTGTGGAGCCTAATTATCTTCTATATTCAAAGGTATCGCCACATTGGACCCTAGTTCGAAATGGGGCAGCAACGCCGCTCGTAAAATATTCACTACAGGGGGGGTCCAGGGGGGACGGCTGCGACCTTTGGGGGCCCCCCTTGGCGGGGGGGTTCTGGGGCGGCACCCCCGAAGCTAAGAATAGATGTAAAATTGCCTTGTAAAAGTATAGTAATTTCTAGTCAATCTGGGCCGTTCATTAGGCGGAGATCTGACGGTAGAAGTTATGTTTAATTTAGGGTTTTTTGCCCTAGAAGGCAACCCCTCACTATATATGAGGGAATTGTATTGCGTCTATGTAGATTTGTATCCCAAGTGAGAAAGAGAGGGGAGATTGAGAGCGAAGAGGGTGTTACAGCGGATCTGTTGTAGGTTGTATCTCTTCAGTTTGCTGGATAATATAAAAGGAAGGACTGGTTATTTCTCCGTGGACGTAGCCCAAACTGGGTGAACCACGTATATCTGTGTCTCTCTTGTTTTATGCATTTTCTGTGTTTATATTTCTGCAATATTTTATGTGTTCCATTGCTCCGTAATATATAATTTACTATAAGAACCAACAAGCTGTCATGATATGTGGAACTACAATTTTATTCTAATTTAATTCAAGGGAAAATTAAATTAGAACCTTTCTTGGTTCCATTTTCAACACTCCCTCTCAACAAGAAAGAGATTATATGATACCTCGATCCTGCCTCTATGGAAATCGAATTTGCCTCTTGACAGTGCTTCATCAAGATGTCTACATCATGTTACTTTGTAGGAATATACTCTAGCAACATGATCTGTCTCTGTACAAAATCTCTGAGATGGTGGTATTGAATGTTGATATGCTTGGACCTATCATGAAAAATTGGATTAACTAAGATTTTGATGCGACTCTGGTTGTCACATTAAATCACTGTAGGATCCATCTATTGACCAGACAACCCAACAAGGATCTTCCTCATCCAAATAGACTCACAAGATGCTTGACTAGCAGCCATGTACTCTGCTTCTGCTGAATTGAGTGCAACTGATCTTTGCTTCCTATTGTAATAAGAAACTGATGCTGAACCAATACTGAAGATTCCCCTGATGTTCTTTTCTTGTTGGATGGAATCCCTGCCCAATATGCATTTGCGAAGGCTTGAAGCTTCACTCCCTCTATCTGTTTGTACCAAAGACAAAACTGATTGGTACCTCTGAGGTATCTCAATACATGTTTAGCTTCCTTCCAATACAATTTGGTTGGCTTATCTAAGCTAGCTAACTAAAAAACACATGCTCGGTTGTGTGTTCACCAAATACATAAGTTAACCCATAGTTGCCTATAAATAGTAGCCTTCACTACTTCACCTAAAGTAGCATCCTTCTTCCTCTAGTTACCAGCTAGAGGAGTGTCCATGGGTTTACTTCTCTCCATGTGGAACTTCTTCAGTATCTCGTTGGCAATATACTTGCCCCAAGAGACAAAATGTTCCTCATCTCCTTGCCATACTTCCATACAAAGAAAGTATTGCACGGGCATCAGGTCCTTCATCTCAAACTCTCTTGCAAGATCCTCTTTGTAAGATTTAATTAGCTTCTCATCACCTATCAGAATCAAATCATTGACATATAATACTATAATCATCATTTTATCTTCAACCACAATATGGTAAAGGTTCGCATTTTCTTCACTTTTGGTGAAGCCCAACTCGTTGAAATAGCTATCAATCCTAAACAGGTGACCTTGGGAAAATCGTCATAACTTTCTCTCTGAGCAACAAATTGAAATTTCATAAGAAGTCACAGAAATAAGAACCCGACAGATACGAAATTGATCAATTTCAAAGTATCTCATCAAGTGGAAGAACTTACCAGCTGAATATTCCACATGGGAGGACAAGAATTTTATACAGGAGCATCAAGAACTACTCAAGCGTTGAGGACAACAATTTTTGAAGGAGAGGGGCATGTTAGGTCCCTATAATACTAGTGTAACCCCTTATTGTTATTAGTACAACCCCCTTATTATATTTCTGTGGCCATGTAGTCCCCATATTGTTATTATTGTGCCCCATAGAAGCCCACTATTGTTATTATTGTGCCCTTACATTATTATTGTTATGTCGACTCTGATTATATTATGACCCCTTAGACTTCTATATATAGAAAGGAGGTCTTGTCATTTGTATCATCCAAGAATTGTTCATTTGTGTAAAGTAAAGGAGGTTTCCCCCTTGAAGAGGCTTATTTCTAAGGCGTTAATCTATATTTTCTATGTTTTTGTGAGCTGGTTCCATAACAGTAGGAGAAACTCTACATGAATCCAGTTAGAACCTCAACTCGAATTAACTGAACCAACTAAGTCTAATTACAATTAAATGAACCAACAAGTTGTCATGATATGTGGAATTACAATTTTATTCTAATTTAATTCAAGGGAAAATTAAATTAGAATCTTTCTTGGTTCCATTTTCAACACTCCCTCTCAACAAGAAAGAGATTATATGATACCTCGATCCTACCTCTATGGCAATCGAATTTTCCTCTTGACAATGCTTCATCAAGATGTCTACATCCTGTTACTTTGTAGGAATATACTCTAGCAACATGATCTGTCTCTGTACAAAATCTCTGAGATGGTGGTACTGAATGTTGATATGCTTGGACCTATCATGAAAAATTGGATTAACTGAGATTTTGATGCGACTATGGTTGTCACATTAAATCACTGTAGGATCCATCTGTTGACTAGACAACCCAACAAGGATCTTCCTCATCCAAATAGACTCACAAGATGCTTGACTAGTAGCCATGTACTCTGCTTCTGTTGAACTGAGTGCAACTGATATTTGCTTCCTATTGTAATAAGAAACTGATGTTGACCCAATACTGAAGATTCCCCTGATGTGATTTTCCTATTGGATGGAATCTTTGCCCAATATGCATCTGTGAAGCCTTGAAGCTTCACTCCCTCTATTTGTTTGTACCAAAGACAAAACTGATTGGTTCCTTTGAGGTATCTCAATACATGTTTAGCTGCCTTCCAATACAATTTGGTTGGCTTAACTAAGTTGGCTAACTAAAAAACACATGCTCAGTTGTGTGTTCACCAAATACATAAGTGAACCCACAAGTTGTCTATAAATAGTAGCCTTCACTAGTTCACCTAAAGTAGCATCCTTCTTCCTCTAGTTACCAGCTAGAGGAGTGTCCATGGGTTTACTTCTCTCCATGTGGAACTTCTTCAGTATCTCATTGGAAATATACTTGCCCCGAGAGACAAAATGTTCCTCATCTCCTTGCCATACTTCCATACCAAGAAATTATTGCATGAGTCCTTCATCTCAAACTATCTTGCAAGGTCCTCTTTGTAAGATTTAATTAGCTTCTCATCACCTATCAAAATCAAATCATCGACATATAATACTATAATCATCATTTTATCTTCAACCACAATATGGTAAAGGTTCGCATCTGCGTCACTTTTAGTGAAGCCCAACTCATTGAAATAGCTATCAATCCTGGTGTACCAAGCACGAGGTGATTTTTTCAGTCCATAGAATGCTCGCTTGAGTCTTCTGACCCAATATTGAAGATGCCACCTGATGTGCTCTTCTTTTCGGATGGACTCCTTGCCCAATTTGCATTTGTGAAGCCTTGAAGCTTCACTCCCTCTATTTGCTTTTACTAAAGACCAAAATGAGTGGTGCCTCTGAGGTATCTCAACACATATTTAGCTGCCTTCCAATAGATCTTGGTTGGATTAACCATTACTTGACTAAGTTGGTTAACTGCATAACACATGTCTAGTCGTGTGTTCAAAAAGTACATAATTGAACCCACAAGATGCCTGAAAATGGTAGCTTCTACCACTTCGCTTGAAGTATCATCTTCCTTCCTCCAATTCCCTACTAGAGGAGTCTCCATGGGTTTGCTGCTCTCCATATGAAACTTATTCAGTATCTCATTGGCATACTTTCCCTAAGAGACAAACAATTCCCCATCTCTTTGCCAAATTTCCAAAGTAAGGAAATAATGCAAGAGCCCCATGTCATTCATCTCGAAATCTCTTGCCAAATCTTCTTTGCAAGATTTTATCGGCTTCTCATCACCTGTTAGAATTAAATCATCGACATATAATATTATAATCAATAATTTACCTTCAACCACAATATGATAAAGGTTTTCATTTGCTTCACTTTTGGTGGAGCCCAACCTGGTGAAATAGATGTCGATCCTGGTTGACCAAGCACGGGGGTGCTTGTTTCAATCCATACAACACTCACTTGAGTTTGCACACATGCAACTCTCTATCAAAGGTCTCAAATCCTTTCAAATTCTCTATGCACGCCTCTTCCTGAATCACTCTGTTGAGGAAATTTGTATTTACATCCATTTGATGTATCTTCCATCCCATATGTGCTGAAAGTGATAAAATAGATCTGATTGAATAATACCTTTCGACTGGAGAAAAATTCTCTTCATTGTCAATTCCCTCCACCTAAGAGAACCCCTTGGCCACATATATGGCCTTGTGTTTCTCAACACTCCCATATGTTTCTTGCTTGACCTTGTAGATCCACCTTGATCCTACAACTGACTTGTCATCTGATCTTGGGACAACTTCCCATGCACTGTTTCTGATAATGGAGTCACACTTCATTACCATGGCATCAACCCATACTGGTTTCTACATTGCTTCCTCGAATGAGGATGGCTCAGTCTCTATACTCTCGCTCATAAGAGCCATGTAGCTAGTGTACTTCTTTGGGGACATTCTCTGCTTGCGTTGTGATGTGGATGCTCCCACATTTTTTCTAGCATCATTCATCAACATGTCAACCTTTCTAGTGCTCTTCCTTCCATCTCTGGATCTCTTTGCATGAGTGGGTGTTTCCACTCTGTGCTCCTCTTCTCGTGGTTGCTCCACATCTTGAGGTTCTTCTTTTGGAGCTAAAAGCCCCTCATTTGCATGCAACAGAAGCTCCCTCTAAAGGGAAATTCGCATGACCCTCTTCATCAAATTTCACATCTCTACCAACAATTGTCATCTTGTGTTATGATAGGTACACACGATAATTTTGAGGTGTATCAGTGTACCCCACAAATATTCCTAACTCAACTGGTGGTTCTAGCTTTTTCCATGCATCCTTGGAAACATGGTAGTAAACTGATGAACCAAAGATTCTGAAGTACACCACATCTGGTTTCTTACCTAAAAAATATTCCTCTAGTGTACTCATCCTGATAATCCGATGTGGACTTCTATTCAACACATATAATGTTGTGTTGCATTCTTTAGCCCACAAGTGCAACGATAGGCGTTGATCATGTAACATCGCTCGTGCAACTACCACAATAGTTTTTATCTTTATTTCCTCAACCCATTCTGTTGTGGGTTATGAGGTGTTATAAATTCCCATCGAATGCCTTATGAAGCACAAAATTTCATGAATTCATTTGACACATATTCTCCACTATTGTCGCTCCTGAGTGCCTTCACTTTCTTGCATGTGTATTTCCCAACAAGTGATTTGAACTCACAAAATTTTGAGAATGCCTGGTATTTCTTCTGCATGAAGAATATCCAACACTTGTGTGATAAATCATCTACAAAAATCACATAATACATGTGCTTGGCCATGGAGGCTATCGAGAACGGTCCACACACATTTGAGTGAACTCTTTCAAGGATCGCTTGTGCTCGACCATCCTTATCATGAAAGGTGGATTTGGTGTACTTCCCCATTTTACACCCTTTGCATATATCACACTACTCAGGTGCACCCTTGGGAAGTCTTGTAGAAATTTGTTGCATGATATTCAAAGATCCATGATGTAGTTGACCCAATATTCTATGCCATAACTCACCAATGTTTTGGCTTTGCACCTTATCTACTTTTGTGTTCAAGGAAGCACAATAGTCTACATCCAATTTGTAGAGGTTCTTTACTTGAACCCCAGATATTCTTCACCCGTCTTATGGCTATGTGACGAAGGAACACCTTTCCTTTTCTAAACATCACATCGTAGCCATGTTCTTCCAACATAGCAACTGAAACTAAATTCTTCTTCAAACCAGGAACATACATGACATCTTTTAATGTGAGAGGAGAACCATACTCCCTCTGAAAGCTAAAAATACCGATGTCGGTTGCGCTATACCTCCCATCATCTCCCATCTCGATGTGCATATGGAGGTGCTTCTCCTCCAAGTCGCTGAAGAACTCTTTGTTTCCAATCATATGGAATGAAGCTCCACTATCCAGGTACCGCAAAACAACCACATCGATGACACCATGCATGCAATGCGGGTGAAATCCAACTCAAATTGTGAAGAAAAAGCTTCACCTTTCACTCCTCCTGAGGGCTTCTTTCCGACCTTCTTGTGTGGACACTACGTGGCATAGTGTCCCAACTTGTGACAGTGAACACATTTAATCTTCTAAAACTCCTTCTTCTTACTTGCCTAACCAGAATCTGATTTGGAATGGGATAATTTCCCTTTCCCTTTCTTTTCCTTTCTATCCAAGGCACAATTATCCTCATCATCATTCTTTGATGAAGATCCATATCTCGTGTTCCATCGAAACTCTTCTTATAACAAGTCGGGTCACAAACACTCCCACTCTGGTAGCTTCTCCCTCCCATTTACCAAATGTAGTTGTGCTAGCTCTTGGGAAGGCCTAGAAGTGCTAGGATCACTAGATCATCCTCAGAAACTATAACACCAATTCCAAGCTCATCCCGACATTGGGTGAACTTGGTCAAGAAATTTGGTATTATGTTGCCCTTCTCCATCTTGATTTTCTTGATATTTTCCTTCAGTGCCAGCTTCCTTTGGTCACTGTTGTTCTAAAAAAATGTTAAGGCCTTTCACATTTCATATGGAGTTGTCTTTCCATGGAGGTTCAAGACAATATGATCTCAAACACCTTCCAATAGAATCCTTCTTTCCTTTTCTACATTCTTCTTCCAGGCTGCCAAATCTTGAGCATCAGTTGACACAGGCTTAGGAATATCATTGTCTATGAACTCCTTCAACACGTTGTCTTCCAAGACTACTAATTCCATCCTGCCCTTCCAAGCTATGTAATTTGCACTACCCTCAAGGGATATTCGAGTCTCAATCCAAAGAACGACATCTTGATCCTACGGCCAGTCCCAAAGAGTAGATATGCAAATTTGATTCACCTGCACAGAACACACTCGTATTCTTCTCTTCTATAGTGATTCTTGTTTGGATACCATGTAGATTTAAACTCCTAATTTTAATATGCTAAAACAATAGAATTGAATCTACTTTACCAATTGCAAAAACCAATTACGATCGCGAAATCACAAAGCATACAAGGGAAATAATTTCAATCACACATTACACAATGATTTCCTGGGGAAATCCAAAGCTAAAAACCTCACTATCTATTTATTGCATTAGTCATAGAATATGAGAATATTACAATGATTTTCTCAAGCTTGAGAAACCTTTTCACTATCTCTATCTATCTCACTACTTCCTAGACAAGCCTAGGTTAATACTTAACCAATTTTCTTCCTGCAAAGATTCCTATTTTCTTGGGTAATTAGGCCCTGTTAATTAGGTAAATTCCCAACCATAAATACGCAATTATTCTAAGGCCTTCCTCTGACTGCATGCACCACCTGTACAATTTGGTTAATTATACAATTGATAGTACATTGCCCTTGAACTCCAACTCAACTGGGTCTTTCTCAGAACTGTCATGCATGAGTTATTTATGGTTGATTTATCAGTTAATTGATTGATCACATGAAGCAAAACCCCGTTTTATAATTGCCTACTAGTTCCTCCATCAGTTGGAATTAGTTTAATTGAATTCAACTCAGATAAACTGAGTTAATTAATTAAAACTCAAAATAAACTCAATTAGGGCTCCTATAATGTAGGAGATACTCTACATGACTCTAGTTAGACCCTCAACTCGAATTAATTAAACCAACTAAGTCCAATTAACTTAGTTAACTCGTACAAGTTGTCATGAGATGTGGAATTAAAATTTTATTCTAATTTAATTCAAGGGAAAATTAAATTAGAATCATTCTTGGTGCCATTTTCAACATGTTTATTGTAAATACCACATTGAGCTATGTTATAAATTTCCATGGGTAATATGTTTTTTTTTAGTTGTTTACTAGTCATAGGTGTCATAGAACAATGAGGACGGTGTTCCCCAAAGGGTTAGAGGTTTGTAACAACCTTGGGTTAAAATTTCATTTAATAAAGGTTAATACATGCAAAATAAGACCAAGGTCACGTGACACGTATTCCAAGTTGAATGTTGGAAAAGCACTATAGTGGGCATCACTTTGGTTTATTAATGGCTAAGAAAATTGACAAAGGCAATGGAAAAGGTAAAAAGGCATTGGAATTATATTTATGAAATAAAGGAAAATAAGAGAAAAGGGAGATGAAGAGTCACAAATTTGCATGAGAGAGAAATTAGAAGGAAAATGAAGAAAATAGAGGCCTAAATGATAAAAAGGCTTCTAAGGATCAATTCAAAACCTTTTGTTAGTTTAGTTTTGGAGCTCCCATCTATTCTCCCATTCTCTCATACTTGTGCACACTTAGAGTATTCTTGGAGCACTTTGGAATACATTGGATTTGGAGAAGGAAGGAAAAGGACAAGCAAGATCAACTAAGGAAAAGAAAAGGAAGCAAGGAGAAGGTTGGATTACCAGCTTCAACATGAAGAGTTTGCTGGTATCAAGTTGCATGTATGATTTCCTAGTTGATGTGCGAATGCATGATACATTATTTTGTTTATTTGGTTCATTTGTTGTCATTGGAATGTGTTTTTCCAAGTTTTATAGTGGTTTCAGCCTTGTCTTTCCATTTCCTATATAACCATGGTGTGATGGGATTCATTGATTGGTTGAGATTTGGATTACTGGAAGGTTTTGGAACTGGGTGAGGTGGTCTCAGGAAAATTTCCTAGGGTTGCGGGTGGAGATGGTTTTCTTGGGGAAGCCCTTGACAGGTGGGTGGAGATAGGAAAATTCCTCAAGTTATGGTGAAGGAATTTTGAGGCTTCCAAGATTTTTTTGTTTTTTGTTTTTATCTCTTGACAGATTTGACCTCTAGATTCCCTTGGTTGTTTATGTCTTGGTTTATCCCATGAGATCCCACATTCATGCTTGGAATATGGCATGGGGGTGATTGATTGAAACAAAGATTTGGTTCAATTCAATCTATGGTCAGGTGGTACGTGGATGTCCCTGACTTGGTTGGCTTTTGCATAATTAATAAGAGTTATTTTCTATTATACTCTATGAGCATTTATACTTGTTATTATGTGGCTTTGATGGTTGTTCTATCATGGTTAGTAATCTCATTACATGCTAGTTATCAACATGGTTCTATAATATGTTCTAGTTATGGCTCTTATTATACTTGATAAGTTAATGAATGGTTTATGAATGCATGGGATAATAAGTGTTGTTGCAGCTACTTGGGAGGGAATTAGACCTTCTCAGTGATTCACAACAAAAAAACAGGGGTTCACTCATATATGCCTTCATGACCTATAGATTACATGTTTACCGTGTTTTTGAAGAAATTTCTAGTATGTTATGGTCAGTCTAGGTCAAATTTATGACTCAAGTTTGTATGTTTATCTTTGTCATTAGGTCATTTATGATTCTGAGAAGCCTCAGGAAGCTCTGGGCAGTGGTTTGGAGGTTGACCTGGAATTGTGGCTCAGATCTCAGGACCGCACCCTCTAAATTGGGAAAGTTGGGTCACAACCGCACTCAGGAAGTGGTTTGTGTGTGGTTGGAGGCCTTCAACCACACCCATTCCTTTTCATGCATGTGGTTGGGAGCCTAGGTCAATGAAAAGGAGCCCCAAATCAGTGTTTGGTCACCTGGGGTGGTTCTTTGGTCCTTGATTGTCTTGCAGCCCTGAGGGATGTTGTGAGTTGTCAGTCAGTGGTTAGTTTGTAGTCCCCACTACCTTAACTAGAGCTTGGAGGTCGGGTCATGTCATAGTGGCACTCAGTTTCACATTTACCTGGAGGGATTTTAAATATAGAAATAATAAATTAATAAATTAACATTAATCATATTTATAATTACAATTTAATAATAAATTATAATTAAAACAACAAAATATAAAGTATCAATAATTACATCATAATTATTATTAATTTATTAATAAATCAATAATAAATTATAATCCAATAATAAATTAATAAATTAACAATAATTACATTCATAATTATTATTAATTTAGTAATAAATCAATAATAAATTAATTAATCCATAATAGTCATATTTGTAACTACATTTCAATAACAAATCATATTTATAATTAAAATTCAATAATAAATTATAATTAAAACAACAAAATATAAAGTAAAACAATTAAAACAAAAATATAATTAAAATAATAGAATATAAATTCAATAAAGAAATTAATAAATTAATAATCCCTAATATCTGTCGGCAATGCATCTCTTACATCTATTTATTAAATAGAATAATAAGACCAATTTCCCATGAATCTTTCATATCCTGAAGATGAACCACAATTGCTAGTTCGAAACATCGATCTAAACAAACCTAATGCAATGAATCCGGAAGAGAATATACACAGTCCTAATATTCATGATATTTTAGTCGTAGTGGCTTCAGGACATTTCCAACCAAATAACTATTTTTTTCTTTATGGACCATCCCTCCAAACATGTCCAAATACATGTCTAATATTGTTTTTAATTCGAGAGGCTAATATCAAGGCCCGTTTAAGTAGTAGAGTATCATTAGAAAAATGAGAATGATTAATCCCTTTGACATAACCCCATTAACTTACCTTCTTGCCTCACAAATTCCAAATTTCAGCTAAGACTCCCAACCATGATAATAGACAAAATGGGGGATAAAGGGAAACCTTGCCTTAAACCTCTGGACACTACAAAGAAAGGGGTTCGCCGATAATTGACCAATGGAGAAATCAAAGGGGCTCCAATACAAGCCTTAACCCATTTGATGAATTCTTCACAAAAGCCCAAATTTTCAATAATAATATAGAGGAAGGAATGATTTACTTAATCAAAATCATTGGCCATGTCCAACTTGATCACCATCCTTGCTTCACTTGCCTCCTTGCTGGAATGAATGACCTCTTGTACCGGATTGATATTATCAAGAATATACCTTTGTTGCATGAAGTCCCCTTGCTTTTATGAGATAAATGAAGGTAGAAACTTTTTCAACCTATTAGCTGAATTACACAGGGAAATACGTCGAAAGAGAGAGAAATTCACACGATGTAATTATGTAGGAATGAGTGCTAGAAAAGAATAATTTGTACTCTCTCCCAATTTTCCTTTTTGTCGAGCATTGTTCAACATTCTAATCAGATCCTTCTAGATTAGTAGCCAAAAACATCGAAAGAAGCTAATGGTGTATTCATAAGGGCTTGGGAATTTATCGGGCTCCAATTCCCAAATTTCTACTTGGACCTCTTCTTCTTCTATTTCTTAATAAGTGACAAATTAGAGGATTTCGAAATCACCATTAGAATATCTCACAAAAATTATTATGACTGAGCCATGGAGAGTTCACTATTTGTATGGTAAATAGCTTGAAAATGATGAAAAGGCTCCAACTTGATGTCTTCAAATGAGGTTATTCACGACCTTCCCTTCGGAGCAATTTCCTTTACCTTGTTCCTCGGTTATCTAGCCTTAGCCTTCTTATGAAAGAAAGAAGTGTTATGATCCCCTGATTTTAGCCATAAACTTTTCGATTTAAGATGCCACAAGTCTTCTTCTTGGCTGCTAGCAACATATATTTTCCTAGTTGGATCCTTTTCTTTTTCTAGATGCTAATTCTCAATTGAAGCTTCATCTATCAATCGTTGATGTTATTATAATTTCTTTACTAACTCTTGCCTCATTTTTCCAGGGGTTGGTACGATTCCTTTAGCCATTTCCTTAGGGACCTTTTGAAATTTCTCAATTTTGATTCCCATACATATGCTGACGATCCCATTACTAGTGTTCTCCAGGCTCATGTTATTAGATCCAAAACCCCTTCCTATTGGGTCCAGGAAGGGTTGTAACAGAAGGGAATAGGGCCAAGATATTCCAATTCTTCCATTAATAGAGTGATCGGGTGATGATCAAATTCACCTTGAGCTTTTATTGAGGAATAACAATCCAACCCTTTCAAGATCCAACTACTATGGATAAGAAACCTGTCCAAACGAGATGTGATGTGGTTGTCTCTAGATTTATGATTTGTCCACATATACTTCCACTATTTTTGCAGGACATCAATCAAATCACAGTCGATGATCATATCTTCTGTATGGTCCTTGAATGGATCTCTGACTAGGCTTCCTCCCCTCTTTTCAGAACCTCTTAGAATCGTATTGAAATCACCCCCCATGATGTCGTTAATGTGCAAATATTTTCTTTTTATTTTAGCAAGGGAGTCCTAGAACTCTGTTTTCTCACCATATAAGATTGGAGTGTAAATATTAATTACTAGAATACACTCGCTTGTATCCCTATATTCCAAGAGAACCAATATCCAAAATTGGGTTTTCATGCTTTCAATCAAGTTGAAATGCATAATTGATGAAAATATACCCAATCCACCTGACGCTCCTCTGGAACTTTGCACTAATAGTTCACTGTTATGCCAAAATATGACAATTGCTTTAATAACTTCCTTCTCTTCTAACCTGGTTTCCTACAAAAAGAGAATCCAAGGTTTTTATTGCTTTATCATATCTTTGACTACTAGGGATTTTGAGGGACTCCCTCGTCCTCTTATATTCCATGATAGGAATTTCATTTGGAGGAAAGGATTTGAGAGAGACCTCATACTTCTGCTCCTTTTTTTTTTGACCTTATTTCTCTCTCACTATTTTTTTGGGTAGCAGACCCTTTTTCATGTTGCTCTCTATCTTGTGACTACTGCCCTTGTCCCCCTAGACTAAGTTCTGGGCCATATTTTGAGTGATGACTCCTACAATGGAGGATCCATCCCCATCTACTCTAGCAACAGGAGACTTGGGATGGGATTCTTGAGCTGGATCCAGATGTAGTTGTTTAGTCATGTGAATCAATGTCATATCTACTTCATTAACTTATCTTTCCTCATATTCCATGTTCTCCTCTTCATCATTAGTTGTTCCTTTATTCAAAGTAGGGTTTGAACGATCCTACCCATATCCCTCTTGATTATGAGGAACTTTGAAAGGATTTGTAGATGTGGAAGCTCCATTATTGTTACGATTATTCTGATTCTTTGTTGCTACTAATTTTCCTTAATTCCCTCCTCTTTGTTCCGTCTACCATTGTTCCACTTCTGGTGTAGTTTATTCAGGGCCTTTATTGCTAGATGCCTTGAAGCAATTCCTAGCAAAGTGACCATATTCATGGAAGTGTCGACATTTAAAGGGGATCTTCTCGTAATCAAGGGTTTTCCTATGGATCCAATCCCCTAGGGTTAAATTGATCTTAGAGGGAAATCCTTTTTTCATATCTACTTCCACACAGATCTTTGCACATACAAATTGAGATCCCTTGGGTTCTACATTGTCTAAATATTTCACAACTCCATTTCCTATAGATATTAAACAATCATCACTCCAACAAGACAAGGGAAGTCATGGTAGTTTAACCCACACTGATATTGCTATTGATATGTCCTCATCATGGTTGAAATCTAGATTCCACTTATTTAGGTACATACTCCTAGATCTAAATAAATATGCCCCATTTCTAAAGATCACATATCTATCTTCTTTAAGTTCAAATAAGAAACCAAATAATCCATTACCACAGGCATACTATGCAATATTACCCTTCATCACATATCTCCAGGTTTTCTCGATCCAAGATTCCATTAATCTCAGATATGGACACATCCCTGTGAATTTGCCTATAAAATCTCTCTTTGAGGATCTAAGTGTAATCCTATGAATCCCCAATGGAAGAGCCACATTACAAATCTCTTTGTCCCTTTTGAAAAACTTAGATTGAGCTTCAGATGTCCAGGCTCATTTGGGAAGAGCAACCATGAGGGATTGAAACGTGATTGCTTCGTCTACATATGGAGAAGGTGGGGGAGGGGGCGGAGCCCCCTCTAGGGTCTTCATCGTAAAGGACGTAGCTGAGGGTTTTTGCAATCAGCAAGAGAACCAAAAAGCTCCAACTGAGTGTTATAGATTGTGTTATTAATCATATGTATATATTGACGTTTTACAATAGATGTTATAAATGTGGTTAATTCGACCAAATGTTATATGGATCACAATAAATTGTTAGAATGCATGTTAATTATATTGCCAATCATGTTCTTCTTGATACATTGATTTAAAAGTTTCAAGAAAAACTATTAATAATTATGTAATATAAACCTAGAGTAAATGTTTTAATAACTTTTATATAACCTATTTATACCTATATAAAGGTATACATAGTTGTTAGTGAATATATATATATATATATATACTAATTTTTTTTTTCTATCTTACATGGCATCGAAACTTGTGAATTCAAGGGATAAATGGTTTCTATTGTATACTTGTTCCATAATACAATTCATCCGAACTCATGGATAATTGTACGTAATTTTCCTTCATCATCTCTTGCATAGAATTAGATGATACCTCACAAAAATCACTCATGATTGAGGATCTATACAATTAAAGCAATTTATTTTGGATAGTCAATCAAAATTTAATGTTTTTGCTTCAATTTATTACCATCCTCGATATATTAATCGAGCATATATTAATCCTTAAAAGGATAAATTGTGAATTCAACCAGCTATGATTAAATTATCCCTTGGAGGATTAAGGTTCGAACAAATGACCCTAGATATATGTTTAATTTTAATAAGGAGATTGTAAACTAAGTGTGGTTCAATGGATTTATATGATTCATATTATAAATTTTAATAAATATTAGTGCAACCATATAGATTAAATGACTCGTAAATTAATAAGAAATAGAAAATTTATTTTAATATGTTTCACCTTGCTAAAATTATAATTATAATTATATATATAAACTTCTTACTATTATTTTTATCTATAAAAAATTTAATATATAAGTTAAACATACCTACATTTAAAAAAATATATAACAAGATTCTTAATCATGGAGAATTTCTCACACTTTTTCATGGAGATTATTAATTTGTAAATAGGCTTTGTTACAATACCATATGCCCAAAAAACCGTAACTCACTTCATATGCAAGTTGTTTATATGACACTTTTTTAATTAATCAATTTAATTAAAATGGAAAAAAGGGCATAACTACTTTGTAAATAAATCTCAACATTTGATTTGCGCGTACTACTATGAGTATTCTAGAATATTCCGTGGAGATTAAATCCCTACTATCCATCTAATAATTATCGATAATTAATTAACGATCATCGTGTTATGAAGTACTATGTAAACCATGAGATTCAAGGTTCAAATCCATTGGTCAAAAAAAATAATATTGATAATTAAATTAAATTTCTGGAAACCCTAATTACAAAATAGACTCACCTATTGACATAATACATGTAAATAATATATAAATAAGAAAAGTTATATCGGCAAACGTCCTTAATAATATCATGGACATAACAAAGAACTATTTGCAACTATGATTACACGTATTCACTCATACTGATATTTGTAGGATAAAAATCATTAACTAATCCATGAATGCAAAGTAAAATATTATGGTAATAAATTCAGAGAGGTTAAACACACCATATAGAAATAACTAGCATATCTTCGAAGTAGGGGAAGGGAACACCGAAGAGGAACAGGTTAAATTTTGATTATATGTAAATGTATTGAATGCAAAATGTAAAATTAATTTAAAATAGGTAATGCAGGGTAGATGAGTGTTTTCCACTGAAGTTAGAAATTATGTTCTAGAAATTTTTTCATAAAACATTATAACATGCACTGATTAATGCTAAATGAATAGTGATATAAGGGAAATTGAATCCTATAGTCTTGCTTTGGTAGGAACTAATAAATTGAAATGTGAAGTGGATAAATTAATTTCTTTCTCATACATAAATAATGGTGAGATGTAACTTCTAGTAAGTATATTTATTTACATATCATTCCTATTAATTTTGGATTCTATAGTCTGCATTTTTCATCGAGTTCTTGATCGGTAATTGATTATTTCAACTTCAAAGGTTTATATTCACTTTGTTGACATTCGATCCTTATTAAGATTTTTTTAGAAGGAATTTTTAGACCTCATTTTCTCTGAATTATCTAGATGGTTCAATAGTAAAAAAGGGCCACAACAATGGCAGAAGTCCCTACCACAAAAAGAATTAATTACGAATAAACCAACTATAGAATTGGTCAAGTTGTAAGCTCTATTCATCTCTTTGTAGGGACAACAATAATGTTGATAATGTTGATAGTATCAAAGAAATTGTAAATGAAGAAATTGAAAAACACCAAATTGTGATTTCAATTCAAAATTCACATCCATAGGTATTATGCAACATGCTTTGTTTAAATATATAATCTTTTAAGTTGAAAAAGGGACATATATTACACTAAGATAAAGAAGAAAATATTATAGGTGATTCACGTGATTTGGAGTAGGGTCAAGTTACGCTTTCCATCTAACCTTTTTTGGGATGTATCTATGTTTATAAACTTCATGTCTATGCTTTTATAAGGAATTCTAACTAAGTCATACAATTATGACAAGTAAATTATCAGAATCTAAATGAAAAGTAATTGTGTCTTATACGTTAAGGGGAAGAATAATTAGACATACATCCTATGATAAATTAAATTCTAGGTAATGTGATGTACTTTTATTGAATGAACTTAGTAAATACAACTCTTTTGGTAAGATATATAAATTTCTCGTGTGATATAGCTCAATAAAACCTGTGGCACATGAAATTATAGGTAGTGTGCAACACCATATCAGAGGAAATTTATATGTGGTCGGTAACGTGATTCTCAACTTATTGCTCCATCCATTGCACCCCTCTCCTCTTCTCAACCTATTGTCACATCATCTTCCTTCTCAACTTTTTTTTCAAAACATTTCTCACTACGATGTCATCTTGAACTCTAAAGAGTGAATGAGGAAACCTATGGGATTCTGCAGTTGACATTTCGCACTACGATGTCATCTTGAACTCTAAAGAGTGAATGAGGAAACCTATGGGATTCTGCAGTTGTATTTCTTAGGTAGTGGTGGGATCTTGTGAACTTGCATAACTTTGTGTGGAGTTTGTACAATTCTACGTTGACCACTATCACGGGGTTCACTTTGAATTCACATATGGAGTGCCAATGCCACCACATATATGAAATTGCATCACAAATGGTAGCGTTGTAAATTTATTTTAATTTAAAATTATTATATTTCAAAAAAATGAATTTTTATTTGGGCACATGAGGGAGTCAAGTTATTATATTTCTCACCCATATTGTTGAAAGAGGGTACACAAGGCTGCAAGTCATTACAATTATACCCATCCATCTATACTATTTATTTATATCCTTGCTTTGATCAATGTTGCCCATTTGGGTTGGTTGCACACCTTGCCTCATGCCTCCTTTCACGGTTCATTTGCTTGGATTTCCTTCTTGATTGGATGGGTCAGTCACTTTGGATTGCACTGCTTCTTGCATGGGTCTTATTTCATAGGTCATGAGGTGATATTTGTTGCAGACTTCTAGTTTTTTTATTTATTAAGTGAGGATTTATTTTATTATGTGAGGAGTCCCAATTTGAGGATTTATGAGGTCCAATTTGAGGATCCTTTATCTCTGATCCAACGATCTATGAAATATGTTTATTATGCTTTTATTATTTATTTATATTCGGTTAGTCATCTACCCACTATAATTCAAATTCCATAACTTTTTGCGGAAGTTGTACAAGTCTACGTTGACCACTGTCACAGGGTTCACATCTGGAGTGCCAACGCCACCACATATATGAAATTTCATCACAAATGGTAGCATTGTAGATTCATTTTAATATTAAATTATTATATTTCAAAAAAGATGAAATTTTATTTGGGCACATGAAGGAGTCAAGTTATTCTATTTCTTGCCCATATTGTTGAACGAGGGTACACAAGGTTGCAAGTCATTACGATTATACCCACCCATACATACTATGTATTTATATTCTTTCTTGGATCAATGTCGCCCCTTTGGGTTGGTTGCACGCCTTGCCTCATGCCTCCTTTCACTATTTAACTGCTTGGATTTCCTTCTTACTTGGATGGTTTGGTCGCTTTAGATTGCATTGCTTCTTTCATGGGTCATGTTTCATAGGTTGTTGCATGGTATTCACTACAGACTTCGAGTTTTCTTATTAATTAAGTGAGGATTTATTATATTATGTGAGCGTTGTAGCTACCACAACAACCCTCAAAAATTTTACTTATGATTTGATTTTGGAGTCTTCGCTTTTGTCCATAGGAGCTTATCTTTTATTATCGACAAGTATTCATGATTTTATCAAGACTTATTCTTTTCATCTGTGATGGTGAGTCGCAAGCTAACCTCCTTACTTGACCTTATAGAAGTTCCTGGCTTTCCTTTAGAAATTATGAAATCCATGAGGGAAAGCCAACCTTGATGATAGAAATTGTGCAATCTAGACTGGCAACTCAGCCTTGAGCTTGAGAAATGCACAATCATGGATGGAAACCCAACATTAAGCTCATAAACTACACAATGCACTGAGCCAGGAAGTTGACCAGTTCCCTAGAATTGTGCAATCTTCCTTAGTAGTGTGCATTGAAATTTTCCTTAAAAAAGAAAAAAAATAACAAAAGGAAAAAAGTGAAAAAGCATCCCTAGAAAATAGGGAGTCATTATTACTTTCCCGAAGGTGGCATAGTTACTATTTGGGAACTTTCCGCAAAGTGTAGATTTTTCCTTAATTTTATGCATGTGTGTCATAAACCCTAATCCGCTCAAATCTATATAAGAGATGCCTCTAAATCTCATTTGTACATTCGATCTTGGATGTATATCATTCCCAAGGAGATAAAGGAGCCTTTAGTGTAGTTTGCGTCGCTTTTCCAGGTGAGTTTTTCTTTTGTCGTCTTTTGCCACTTTTTCTATTGATTTTTGTTATTTCGCTTATCTGAGTGCTATTTTGTTTGTTTCTGTTCATTATTGATGGAATTTTAACTTATATTAGCTTGTAGAAGTGTTGGTTCAGTTTTTGGTTCACCTCTTAGAAGTGTCGCATTAGTTTTCTTGTTTTTTCCCTTTAGAAAGTCGTCTTTTCGACGACCCTCCATGCATGTTTTATTTTCGTTCCATTTGTTGATTATGTACACTTTATTCACGTTGATATACTCATACTTAGTTAGATCATTACTTTAACTTGCATCATCACTTAGATTTGCTTGTTTCCCACAACCTCACCGGGCAGATCTGCTCATCAAGTGTCCATGCACTACTTTGCCCAGTTGGGCATTGCACAAGTCTGAGGGTGAAGCTAAAGCTTGGCCTCTAGGATTGTGCAATGTGCAGTACAAACTAGCCCAACTACACATTTCATAGTTCCAGGGCTCACTCCTGCCCCCTTGGCCATTGAGACTGCGCAATGCACAGTCTCTCCCTATCACTTCCCAAGCTTAACTGCGCATTGTGCAGTCTCAAGCCTCGGGCTGCATCATTAGTTACTGAGACTATGTAATGCATAGTTCCCTTAGCTAGTATCCCTCCCTTGAACCCATAAATTGTGCAATATTTTTCATCATTTCATTGGTTTGCTTCCTAATCTTGATTTGAAAGTGGATTTGCAAAAGATAATTTATTCTTTCCATGAGTGCCTTTTCCCTCCTGCAGGTATCACAAGTGTTGAGTACTTATGTTCAACATTCACTATTACCATGGCACCCAAGAGAGCCACTTCAAAGGATATCACTAAAAGTAGTGTCGGGGAAGTAGTTGAGAGTACATCAGTTAACTTGTAAGTGTATTCAAACACTCAACTATTTGTGGAAAATGAATCAGATCATACATGGCAGAAAGTGAACAAATATTTTTTAGCAAGGAGCTTCAGGGAAGATCTAGAGGATCAGCATAAATAAATTAATGTTCAAAGATTAGGATTACACAGGGTTGCATGCAGATATCCAAACTTCCCATGTGCAGATGTCATCAGCTGGATTGTTTCACATATTGATGTGAAGACAATGACTTTGAGAAATGTTAACGGACATAAGCTTGTTACTTTTTTGGCAACAAATTACCATCTTATGTACCATTTTCCCGAGCCAGAAACACTCATGGATTCATAATTTTATGCCACCAATAGTTATGTGGGAACAAAAGACATTGTTAAAACCTGGCTGAAAGAACCATCAAAATTTTGACATACACCCACCAACACATACAAGAAAAATTCTCTCAAGAGGGCCTATCAATTGTTGATCATCCTGACTTGCAGAATCTATGATCAGCAGAGCACATAGTCATTTCCTAAAAGACGGGCAATCTTATTGAACCAGGTTGTGAATGTGGGGAAGCCATTCAACTGGTTAGATTTGTTGGCTTGACAATTAAGCATTCATGTAGCCAATGCCCGGAATCCTCCCAAGGGACGGTTAGCAAGATTCTACATGTCTACATATATACTGGATGTAATCTATGTACATAATGCATTCCTTGGCATGGATTGAACTTGGAAATATCGAGACCTTGTCCTGTATGTCTATTGCAAGGTGCTCTCGGATTGCAGCCATTGAGGACTAATGGAGAAGCTAACTGACCACTTCCTCATTCTGCTATACAAGTTGATGTTTGAGGAAGAACCACCTTTCATGTCGCATGGTGAAATGGAATAAGTATCGAAGATTGTAGATTGGTTTGCCTCACCGAATGACACCTTCCTTAGAGTGTTTGGCTAACAGAAGCCACCACATATTTTGCCAAGGTATGTCATCGATAAGCTTGTCATGCAAGAGGTTCAATATCATCTCTCCATAGGGTTTTCATCAAATTTTCATAGGAAGAATAAAGCACCTTGGCCAACTCTTCCTATGCAAATTATATTGTATGAGATCAAGAACTTGAATGTCATGGTTACTGAAGCAAAGGTGATAATAAAGTTTGCAATGTGCATTTGGTACTTGGGACTTTAATCCATATGATCCCCGTGGTATTTTAAAATACCACTGTGCAAGAATCCACCACTAGTGGCTCAATAGGACATTTTATTGGCTGGAGGAGGATCCATGGAAGAATTGTTAGCATACCTCCAAGTCCCACAAGTTTTTCATTTTTGTAGGAACTTCACAAGTCACTCCGCAGAAGGAAGTGACTCCAGAAGAAACATTAGTAGAATGCATCAACTTCACGCAAGATAAGGGAAAGGGAAATGCTAATTATAGTCTAGGGGGAGAATGAAGCTACAATATGAAAGCAGATCTAATTATTATGAAAGTGGACCTAGCAGTAGAGGAAAATAGGAAATAGAGGATGCAGATAGAAGAATGGAGGAAGAGAGAAGAGTAGAGGATATTGGAGGAAGGAAAGAAGAAGCAAGAACAAGAATAAAAGCAAAAGAAGGAAGAAGAAGAGAGGCAGAAAACAATATTAGAAGAAACAACGCAGAAGAAAGTTCAGGAAGAAGAACAAAATCAACAGGCAAAGGATGATAGAAAATAGGTGCAGGACAATGAGCTTGCTCAGCAGAATGAAGAATTGATTGAAATCCAAGACATGGAGGCAGAAACGAAGCCGTAGAATGAAGATGTTGACCTGATTCTAAGCACACCACAGGTCACCGTTCAGTCTCCACCACTTCCAAAAAACAGAGTTAGTTCCAAGCAAGGAAGAGGAAATTGTTCCTCTTGATGATGATCCGGTAATGGACACGTAGAATATGTCGTACGATGAACTTCAGAATAAGATTGTACAATAATGAAGAAAGAATTTTCCGGGCAACCTTGGATCTCCTGCATTTACTAGAGAAAGGTTGATCGTGGCCAACACCAACAAAAATACAAATTACATTTTTGTAGCTAACTTTGCCATCACAAATGAAAAAAAGTTGAAACTGATTATTTTACGGCTGAGAACAAGAAATTTGAAAAGAACTTGCAGGCTTCCATGAAAGAGGTTGAACAACTCTGTGCAATAGATCAGAACACATATTCTACACAAATCCATCTGGTGGAAATGAAGGCAACGATACTTGGTGAAGTATTAACTTTGGGAGAAACCATGCGTAATATTTATGAGGAGCTTGTTACCATGCATAAAGTAGTTGTCCACTTGCATGGCTTACAACAGAGGTGTAAAGAATTCATCAAAACTCATAGGAATTTGCAAGATTCCATTGCTATCGTGCATGAATGGTCAATGCGATACAAGGGGGCATTGCTTGAATTAGGCAAGAAAATGAAGCCATAGGCAAAGATGGAGAAAGAAATAGTTCGAATGTTGATCCAGAACAACAAACATATCGCCTCGTTCATTGGAAACATTCATGCCTCATATGCATGGTTATACAACAATCTGGATTTCTTGGTTAAGTCCCACAAGATCCCATTAGTTGGCTCACTTCCTGAAGCCATTCACAGGAACCAGGTTAGGCAGGAGATAGAAGAATACTTGGAGTAACTAAGACAAATTTCCACCAAGGAATATTTGGAGGTGAACAGACAAAACATGCAGAATTACAATGGTGGTCTTGTCTAGATCAGAAAATTGTTTCTCATGCTCCAAAAGGAAGCTGAAACTAGTTCCAAATCATGGTACTCAAATACCATAGAGGCTAGAGTCCGCTTCTAGCCAAACACCATTGCACAGTTTGGGGATTTCATCGCACAATACCAAGCTTGGCATCACTACGCGACCAAAAGACATCAAGCGGAAGTTGTTGAGTTGGAGTTTTCCCAAACTCAAACGTGATAATGTTTTATCTTATTAGGTTTTCTAGTGGGCTCTACCCAATTTTGTCTTAGATGGGCACAAGTGCAAATTTTAATATTATTGGTAATTAATTTGTAAAGTGGAATTCCAAGCATCAATATTGGAATCTGAAGAGTCATGATGTAATTAAAGAGTCATATTTTAAAGAAGTTGAAGAGTCATAAGGGAAGTCCAAGAGTCACAAAGGGGATTGTGAAGAGTCACCCCCTTTTGTTATAAATACATCCTCATAACTCTTGTAAGGGGATTTTGGGAGCCAAGCTTTTGGCTAGTCTTAAGCTTAGAATCAAGAGCTTGGGAGTTTTGTGACAGCCTTGGCTTCTCCATAGCATAGAGCGAGTATCTTTCTTTGGAGGAGCATGTGACATTGACTTCACTTTCCACTATTGGGGATAGTGGTCCATCAATGGTATATGTATGATTGGAACTTTCACTTTAATAAAAGCTTAGAGTCGACACGTTTTCATGCATATTTTGTGGATATAGTAGGAAAATTCTTGTTTTATTTGCAATGTATGTTATTTAACTTACACTTATGCTTATGAAATATTTCATTTTCATTGGTACGAATCTTGTCAAATGTGTGTTGTTGTATTATCTCATCATTGTTAACTTGTGAACTAATGAGCCTCATAAATGGGTAATTATATGGGCTCATTTTACCTCCTAACCTAGTCAAATCAACCATTCTCTTAGCTTATTGTATGATTTTCTGATTATATTTATGCTTATAGGGTGAGTTGAATTAGTTATTATGTCATGTGGTCTAACATGTACTTAATGGAGATTATTGATGGATTTCGAGGTCAAAGTCAAGGATTTAATGGTCAAACTAAAGCAATAACTCGAAGTAGACAAAGGAGAGGACTTATAGGAGGGAATACCCCTCATTTATTGCTCCTCAATTCGAATTCCCCTTCATTCAGCTTAGAGTACAAGCAACCGAATCATGCACTAGAAGGCAGCCGAGCAAGTTGAATATGATTGAGAGTTATCTCGAGTTTTGGGAGCCAAGCATCCCTCATTTTAAGGAATTTGTTGGTAGGTTCAGATGTATAAGTAGAAAGGCCTAGGGCCTCACTAGGGTTGATTTTTTTTTCTTATGTAAACTCTGCTCAAATTTCGAGCTTACTATTTTGTGACAGTTTTATGTAGTCTTGCTATTTTTTGATAATAAAGATGGAATCCTTTTTGAGCTAGCACTAAGTTACCTCATAGGGCTGAAGATCTTGGGTTAGGGACCAATCCAAGTAGCCAAGCTTCTCTTTACTTGTATTTTTATGCTTTACTTCAGTTTGTAGATTAATTTGCTGTTAGATCTATTTCTCTTATGGTTAAGAATAGGTTGCTTTTGATGATTTAGTAGTTTGCTTCCATTTGTGCTTTATGTAGCAGGTTAAGCAGTGATCAGAGAAGATTCAAAAGGCTAGCAACAGTGCCTTGGACTCTCTTCCTCCCTCTGGGACCATGATTTGAGGCAAAGGCTCTCTTGCTACCCCCAAAACACAGTTTTTTCCTCATTCCTAGGACTTCTAGTGTTTGCAGCTCTCTAGTAGGTTGATAGTCCATTTTTGCTTTGCTTTAAATCTTCTTTATCATGTTCACTTCTTGATTTTCAATGGTCCTATTGCATGCTTTCCTTTCTTACAACATTTCCCAACATTTCCTTCTATACATCATAGTTTAGGCCATTTTAATGCAAAACTTTGTTTTTCCTAGGATGCACTCATTTCATTAGTTGCTTGATTTTCTTGGTTGACTGTCAGTTTCTATGCAGCATATCTCTTCCAGTAGTAGGTCAGATTACTAGAAATCACATCCTCCATCTGATCCATGCCCTATAGGTCTCCCAAACCTCACCTCAATTCTGCCCTAGTTTCCTTCATTTTTCATAGAACTTCTTCCTCTCTCCTTGATAAAACCCAATCATCTTTCTCTCTACTGGTGATTCATGGTAGACCCTAGGTGCCCTAACACCTCATTCCAACCTTCATCCACCTTTTCCACCCACTCTCACACCCTCGAAACAACGAAACTTTCTCTTAGCCTCCTCTTGTAGGCCTCCTGTAGTTTCCCTGTTTTCCTCCTGTAGTTTTCATGTGTCCTCCTGTAATTTTTCTTGTAGGCTTTATTTTGAAGGCCGAGTGTGGGAAAATCCTCCAGAAGGCCACCTAAGACCTCCTAGGACCCATCCACACCATCCTACATCCTCCCAAGCTCCAAAACCACCCTCTAACGCCACCTGTTTGCTGCCACACACACACAATAAATTAGATGCATGTTAAATTCACATAAAAACACATAAAATTCCAAAAATATGTCTTTTACTTATTTACTCCCAGAAATAACATGGTTAGATGTTGTTTACTTCCTTGAGTAGGTAATGGCATTTATTTCATGGTTTTCATAGTGTTTTTGGCAAAAGTAGAATTAGCTTGTTAATTACGGTTGAATAGGTTTTGCTTTCCATTCCAGTCTTTCTCCTTTCTGCAGTTAGAATAGCATATGTAGAACAATCTTTCTTTCCTTTCATCACACATAAAGCTTCTTATGAAATCTATAGAAGTTGGCTTGAGCTCCTAGTGATCTCGTGCTGGCTGACCAAGTGACAACCTGCAGTGAGAACTAGTACTTGTGCATATAACACCGATGCTTCCAAGTTTGTTACGAACTACCGGGTTGATAAAAGTAAAGTTGGCAGCCTAGGAGTTGCAGCATTCTTGCTGCAATACTGGCGCTCACCACTTTTTGGCACCGTTGCTGGGGAAGCGTCAGAGTATTCTGTGATTACTGCTTTCTTCTATTTCCTATTGCAACATTCTGCTAATAGTTTATTTTGCAAAAAGTAGACTAGTCATTTCTTTTCTTTTAGTTCTGCATTTCCTTGTTTTCCTTTTCAATTCTGCAAATTTCCATTTAGCAAGTTCATTTAAGCTAGTTGCAATTTGTTTTGTTCAACCAAAATTTCAGTCTCTGCAGGTAATTTCAGTGTGGGGAAAAATAAACAAAAACCAACCAAAAATATTTCCTTTCATGCCTCGTAGGAATAGAGATAACTTAGGAAATTTTTTCCCAACACCCCCACTGCTTCACACAGCCAACCTTCTCTCTTCTTCGGTGGCTGCAATCAAGAAGAACCCTTAGGTGAACAGCCAGGCATATTTGAATAACCTATAGGGGAATAAAAACAAGAAAACATTCCTCTGGAGCCAATGGATGAAAATATAAATGCTAGGGGAAATGGAGAGAGAATAGAGGGTACTTTCCCCATTCGGGAGACCAATGGGGACACCAAAATGAAAAATATAAGTCCTTCAGCCCTACCTCACTTTCATGGTCTGACTATAGAAGATCTTGACACCTTCTTGTTCAAGTTTGTTGTCATCTGTCGAACTTATGACCATGCAAAAGATGAGAAAAAGTTGAAATTGTTCCCTTCTACTCTCAAGGATGCAGCACTACGCTGGTTCATGGGATTACCTGGAAATAACATCACAACTTGGGATCAGATGCAGCAGGCCTTTATCAATAAGTATCGAAACTATTGTAGGTCAAAATATACTAAAGAATAAATCTTCTGAATGACCATAGGAAGTTATGAGTCCCTAGAAGACTATGAAGAGAGGTTCCAGCTCAGTTACAAAAGGGTCGGGTGTACACATGACCCTGAGTCTTTGAAGTTGGTCCTGCTCAGGGGAATTCTAGAAGACCTTTTAGACACTCGCCATCTACTAGCCAGGGGAGACATCTAACAACTATCCTATGAGGACATAAAGATTGTTTTTAGAAACCATTCTAGAGTAGCCAGAAGAAAAGGTAGGGGGAGTCAACCCATAACCAGTACCTCTTCTTCTAATTCATCCATTAAAGGTGAAATTGGAAACATGATGGAAGACTTCAAGAGTGAGATGTTGCAAACTCTTGCCATGCAAATGGATACCTTACATATCAAAAGAAGACAAAAGGAAGCAGAGAGGGATTTGGCCATTTTTTGCCCTAGATGCACCAGGAGGCATCCTAGGAATTAATGCCCATTGAACTCTATAGACGTTTGTTCAGTCTGTGAAGAAGATCATTCTATAGATAAGTTCCCTTCCTTGTCTGAACTTAAATCTATATACCAAGGGGCCGAAGGAGTCACTGAACAATCTATTACATAAATCAAAGGAGGCCGCATGGACCTAGACCATACCAGCAGGGGATGCAAGGGACATCTTAGGCATACTACAACCCCAACCAAGTCACCTCCATACCTTCTTGGGGTCCCCCTACTCATCCTTCCTGGTCCACGCCTCCTCCATGGTCCTTCACATCTCAATATCATGCCCAGCCAGCCAGCCATTCATTTCAATCCTATGCTCAGCCGCAACCTCAGTGGAATGCATCTTATCAGGGGTGGAGGCCCCAATACAACTCTCTTCCCGCTCTTCTGCCTCCACCACCTGCCCAACCACAACCGTTACCTCCTGCTCCACCAAGGCAACCCCAAATGCCTACCTAGCCAAATCCAAACCCGAACAACAGACAGGCTCAGCAAGTGTATAGTGGGGAACCATCATGCCCAACTTATGTTGTGGAGATTCAAGAAATTAACTTGTGATCTGGGAAATTTCTCCCAGATAGCCAGCCTCCACCCAGGGAGGTTGAAGAAGATAAAGAGGAAAGCGAACCTAAAGCAAATCCACCCTTTCCTGAGAGACAATCCATGACAATCTAGCCTACCCAGAAGAGACTGAACTCCTGGGAGAATTGAAACATTTATGTGTGAAGATACCACTTCTCCAAGCCATAAAAGATGTGCCTATCTACAATAGGTTGATAAAAGAGAAGTGCTTTAGGCATCCAGGAAGGCACAAGAGCAATTCCCCAACCATCAATGTCATAGGACAACTATCTGACCTGATGTTGGGGCAGATAATCTGTCCAAAATATTTGGACCCTGGAAGCCCAATAGTTGATGTCCACATCAATGGCACAATGGTCCCACATACCTTGATTGATTTGGGAGCTTCCATTAATGTGATGACAAAGGACACAATGCTCAAACTTAATCTCCAAGGCTCCTTGAGGAAGACCACGACAGTGCTGCAGCTAGCAGACCGTTCCACAGTAACCCCTGAGGGGATTGTGGAAGATGTGATGGTCTCCATTGACTCTTGGGAGTACCCTGTTGATTTCTTAGTTCTCCAGCCAAAGGCAAAGCTCACTAGGTATCCTCTCATTTTGGGAAGACCCTGGTTGGCTACAGCCGAGCTGGGAACATGACCATACAGAACATGCACATGTCCAAGCAGTTAACCTTATATCATCCTACCCAACCCTTGCTAGAAAATGATCTACCTCTCTGGTTGGAGGAGGAGGAGGAGGATGAAGTTTATTTTGCACCACTTTGCACCTTAGAAATTGCCAATGGGGGAAAACCGCAAGATGAGGATGATATGATTGAAAATTTGATTCAGAATCCACCTCCCAGTGTATCACCATTAGAAGACATAGTAAGAGAAACCCAAAAAAACCCCCCAATTGATCTCTGTGTGGCCTACCCTACTTCTCTCCGTTTTAAAAATATAGTGTTTAGCCCAGAAAGAACATTGAAAATAAATCCATCCCTATCTACTTCCGAGGAGAAGGAGCTATGCAACATATTGAGAAAACATATAGATGCCTTCGCCTACAGTTATAAAGAGATGAAGGGAGTGCACCCTTCGGTATGTACTCATCATATATACATCAAGGAATATTGCAAGCCAGTCAGGAAGCCTCAAAGGAGGATGAACCCAACACTTAAAGATATTGTTAAGGAAGAACTGCAGAAATTGCTTGATGTAGGATTAATCTATCCCATCTCTGACAGTGAATGGGTCTCTCCTTTGGTGCTAGTGCCAAAGAAAAATGGGAAGTGGAGAATTTGTGTTGACTATTGGGAATTGAACAAAGCCACTAGAAAGGACCATTTTCCTTTACCTTTCATAGATCAAGTGTTCGACGGTCTGGCAGGGAAAAAGTTTTTTTCCTTCCTAGATGGGTTTAGCGGGTACAATCAGATTCAAATCAACCCAAAAGACCAAGATAAGAGCACTTTCACTTGTCCTTGGGGTACCTTTGCATATCGAGTCCTTCCTTTTGGCTTGTGCAATGCTCCAGCCACTTTCCAGAGAGTTGTGTTGAGTATATTTTCTGAACTGGTTCATGATGCAGTAGAAATATACATGGATGATTTTACTCCTTATGGCTCTGACTTTCAGGAAGCTTTATCTAACCTAGGAAAAGTTCAAGATAAATGTATTGAGATGAACATGTCCCTTAGTCTGCAAAAATATGAATTTTTGATGACTGAAGGGACCATGCTAGGTCATGCAATATCTCAACAAGGACTGCAGGTGGACCCCAATAAAATTGCCATCATCCAAAGGGTCCCACCTCCTCAAAAGGTGAGAGATGTCAGAAGCTTCCTAGGCTTAGCTGGATATTGTAGGAAATTCATTAAAGACTTCAGCAAGCTAGCCTCTCCTTTGTTTGGCCTCCTAGGCAAAGATGTTTAGCTCATATGGTCGAAAAACTGTCAAGAAGCCCTAGATACCTTGAAGAGCAAGCTAGTGACTGCCCCAATTCTCAGAGGCCAAAACTGGGCCCTACCCTTTCACATTCACACATACGCCTCGAAAAAAGCAATAGGAGCAGCCTTAGGACAAATTGATGAAAAGTTACCTTATGCCATATACTTTATAAGCAAAAACTTGTCAAAGGCAGAGTTAAACTATACAGTGATTGAGAAGGAACTCCTAGTTGTCGTGCATTCCTCAAACAAATTCAGACATTATATCATAGGCTATCAAACCTTTGTGCACACTAATCATGCTGCAATTAGATTTTTAATGAAAAAACCAGATGTAAATGCTCGCATTATTATATGGTTTCTTTTACTGCAACAATTTGATTTGACCATTATTGATAAGCCTGGTAAAGAGAATGTTGTTGCTGACTTTTTGTCTAGAGTAAATTTACCTACAGGTGAAGAGGGAATGGTGGATGACCAAATGCCAGATGAACACCTATTTTCTATATCAGTACTCTCTCCATGGTTTGCTGATATAACAAACTACTTGGTTTCAGCACAGTTACCACCACACCTATCGTCAAAAGAGAAGAGCAAGATAGTAAGGAAAAGCACCCCTTTCACCTGGATTGGAGGAAATCTCTTCAAACTTGGCCCATATCAGATCTTGAGAAGATGTGTCATGGAGGAGGAAGTTTTTGGCATCCTCCTGACCTGTCATGACAGGCCTTGTGGAGGTCATTTTGCATCAAAAAGAACCGCTTTCAAGATATTGCAAGCAGGCTACTACTAGCCCACTCTTCATTAGGATGTGAGGAGATACATGAGCCAGTTTGATCGGTGTCAGAGGATGGGGAAACCCACTCCAAAGGATGAAATGCCCATGCAACCTCAAGTGACCTTTGAGCCATTTGAGAAGTGGGGCATGGACTTTGTGGGGCCTATCAACCCCCCTTCAAAGCAGAAGTAGTACATCATTGTGTGCATTGACTACCTGACAAAGTGGGTGGAGACAAAAGCAATCAAAGCAGTGATAGAGGAAAAAGTAGTTGAGTTTTTGAGGGAAAACATATTCTACAAGTTCGAGTATCTGAGAGAGTTGGTCACAGACCAAGGCAGTCAGTTCACTTCCAACCTGATTGAAGACTTGCTCACACATCATAAGATCAAGCACAGGACTTCCACCCCTTACCATCCACAAGCCAATGGGCAAGTGGAGGTCACTAACAGAGCATTGGAAGGGATCCTAACCAAGTTAGTGAGCAACAACAGAAAAGACTGGGCGAACAGATTAGTTGAGGCCACTCGAGTCTACAACACAACATGGAAGACCACCACTGGGTTCACTCCCTATGAACTTGTCTATGGGAAGAAGGCTTTGTAGTCAATAGAGTTTGAATTCAATACCCTAAGGATGGAAACTCAACTAGACCTAGACCTCAACCATGCACAGAAGGAGAGATTACTTCATCTCAATGGATTGGATGAATATAGATTGCAAGCCCTTCTCCATATACAGGTAGTTCAACTTCAGAGAAAGATATGGCATGACAGAAATATCAAGGAGAAGCAATTCCAAGAGGGAGATTGGGCACTGCTCTATGATTCAAGATATAAGGATTTCAAAGGCAATCTTAGGACAAGATGGCTGGGACCCTACACTGTGGAGAAATGCAATGACAATGGTTCAGTTCTGATCAGAACCAGCGATGATGAAGCCATCCCCATGCTTTTCAATGGACATCAGTTGAAAGTCTACAAGAAACCCCTCTCCAAGCGAGATTTTATTGAAGATTTGAATAAAACAATGATGGTAGTGGAGCATGTCTTAGCTTCCACTTCACCCACTCACTAAGGAAAAAAGAAAAAATAAAGACTCAGGTGAAAACCTCCATAAGGAGCTTGAGTCCCATCATTGGGTTGAAAACCTCTTCTGAAGCGGCCCAGTGATGTAAAAAAAAAAAGGGGGGGGGGGGGGGGGGAAGAATAATATCCGTGGGTGAAAACCTCCCTTGGAGGTGCCCAGGGCAGGCAATTAAAGTGAAAACCTCTCTGAGGCACCCTAGTTGTTTTCAAAAAAAGAAGAGAGAAGGAAAAAATGAATTTTTATTGCATTGCAGGTTTTCAGGAGGACTACAGGGAGTAGAAGAAGGTGCCAAGGGGACCCTGACATTCATACCAGAATACATATCATCTTCTCCACACCTTCCTCCATCATTTTTGGTATCTCTTTCACCCCACTGTACCTCTTCTTCCAAAATTGAGTTTTCTATAGGAGGCTCTGAGTTTTCTACAGGAGGCTCATGTAGGAATTACAAAGAGCCAAAAGTGTCTACAGGAGGCAGCTTGAGGGACAAGAAAAGCTTCATGAGGAACCTATAATCCCTCTTACCATCTCCAAACCTCCTTGCCATCATTTCCAAGCCCGCATCACACTCCAAGCATCATTTTTTTTTCCCTTTTCAAGAAAAAACACATAAAAACAATGTTTCAGTTGTGAAAAAAAACAAAAATAAAATGAGGAAAAGGCACTATTAACTTTACCTGAATCTTACCTACTATCCCTCCATCATTCTTCTCCACCTCTAGAATCATTCTCGAGCTCCAAGCATAGGGAAATAGCTGAAGCTTCAAGGGGAGAAGTAGCTACAGGAGCTCCTGTAGGAATTCCTGTAGCAGCTGATCCCATAGAAGTCCAGCACCAGCAACAAGGGACAACATATCTGAAGATTGAAAAGGCACATGCAACTCAGCTCCAACAAAAACACACAACAACACATCGGCAAGCAGAGACAACATGCATGAAGGAAAATGAAGGCATACAGCAGAGAAAGCCACAACACCTCACAGTCGATGGCAGCAAATACACTCAGATTACAAGTAAGTAACTAAGTCACTCCTCTATCTACATCTGTGTAATTAGGAATCATACGAAGGCAATAAGATGGTTGAAATCAAAAGAGATAAAGGTGGCCAGTTAACTTGGCCACCTTCATTGAGTTGACTCCACTTAACCAAGATATCACCCACACGTGCGCACAGTCAACTCAAGCAAAAGATGCCAAGGACAGGTAGTGGGAGGAAGAGTTAACTCCGATGCAATAATGAGGGATGATTACGAGGAGGGGTCATGATGACCAAGTAGGTGGGGACAAACGGTCCTAATTTGGGTAATGTACACCTTGCCAGCTCAACACCCATAACCGAAAATAGCCATAAAAGGTAATGAGCACTCCTCCCCGCGCATTCTCACCACCTTTTCTTCAGTTTCTTCTTGTAACTCAGCCACACAATAGTCTTCTTATGCCCCCATAGCTTCGTATTCATCATCCTCCTTTGATTTCCTCCATATTCTTGCTCTCGGCATTTTCTACAGGAGCACCTACAGGAAATCTACAGGAGGGACAGCGGGCTTCTACAGGAGGGGCAGTGAGTCATTTTGAAGGGAGGAAATGTGATTTTTGGCACAAATTTCAGTCTGAAGAGGTAGGGTTCATGACTTTGTTTCATATCAAAATATGAAAGAATTGGTCTCAAATTGAAGATGAAATGAGTCTTTAAGAGGGTAGAAATACATAGTAATAATAATAATAATAATAAACTGTTTTTTTTTTCTAACACAATCCCCTCTGTTTTTCTATTTCACTCAAAATTATTTGTCTCCCCCTCCACATTTTGTTTTTCAAAATAAGTACAGGTAGTATGACAGGGGGGTTTATTAGAAAAGAGCCCACTAACTCCACTAGACTCCATGCACATCTTCAAGTGGTGGAAATATTTACAAAGGCAAACTGGTTGAATTTCTTTGAGAAGTTTAGAGGGTTTGATGATGAAATTTCCCATGAATTTTCTCTCTCTCTGGTCCCTCACACAAGAACTCATGCTACTGTAACCATTAGAGGCCTCCATTGAAATAACCCCTGAATTCATCAATAGGGTCACTACCCTTCCTCTTGGGCTGCCTTGGAGTAAAGATGAGAAACCAATTGGCTAGGCTGCCAAGAGGAAATTTTTCCAAGATAATGAAATCCTTGTTGAAGACAAAAATGAAATTAGGAGGGCTAGTATACCATATCCCTGGGATGAGGTTAGCTACCAAGTGATCAAATACATTTCTTGTGAGGGGAGGCACAACATTGTTTATGGATATCATTTCAGAATCCTCCAAGACTTGAGATATGGCATCGATACCCCAACACCTCAAAATATCAATATCCCTTACTTTCTCCTTAAGTCCCTCATTGACTCCAACACCAAGGTACAAGTAGGAAATCCATAGTAGCTAGCTCACCATGGCCTAATCAATATCCTAGTAGAAGAATCCCTCCATACCCTTACAATCCCTATAGCATGGGAAGTTTTCAGAAATATGACAGCTGAGGATGACATCAAGGCATTAACTTATGATGTCAGTCCTGCTATCAGTGAGGAGGGAGAAAAACAAGGAGGAGAAGATGAAGCCAATGGTGACATAGCAAAGCAAGAGAGGAAGGAGGAAAGAAAAGAAATAGAACATGAGGTAGAAAAGGAGACAGAGTAGGAGAAGGAAAAAGAGACATAAGATGGAGAAAAGGAGGCAGAGAGGGCAGAGCAAGGAGAAGAGTCCCCTGAAACTTGGGAAAGAGAAGTAGAAACTACCATCACTGCCCTCAGTACACCAGTCAAGCAGAAGCAGAAGAGGAAAAGAAAAACCTCCATGTATTTTAGGGCAAGGAAGAGTACCAGAATTAAAACAGGCAAACCTCAGCCCTCATCAAAGACTCCCATTAACATTAAATATTCACCATCTGCCAAGGTGAAAGAATCTCCTTCCAAGACACCCATAACCTATGAAAGGGGGACTCCAAGATCTTCTACATGGAAGGGAAAGGACATTCTACAGGACCCCGAGCCAGACCTATAGGAGGCTGAAACAGTCCTACAGGAGACACTGTCCAAACTACAAGAGACACAAAAACTTGAGGAAAATATAGGAGGACATATAGAGGTGAAAGAGGAAGCACAAGAGCTACAAGAACCTAAACCCCAGCCTAATCTTGCCTCCTATTACAATCTACTTGAGGGAGGCAAGATAATCCCACAGAAATTTGCAATTCCACTGTTTTTCGAATTGGAAAAAGAGAGAGTGAGAATGCATAGGTGGATGCAGATAGCCAAGTCCAAAGGATTTGAGGATATTGGCCACATAGAAAACAAACTCAGGGAAATGGGCAGGGAATTGAGTTCTCTCAGAGATAGAGAAGCCATCACAAGAAGCAACCTTGAGAATGAGAATGAAATACTAAGGAGGCAGCTGCAGGAGAAAGAGACTCATTTGGCATACATGGCCAGCTTATCCAGGGAAGCATTACAATGCAGAACACCAGCCAAATCTTATGGCCTCTATCTGAAGGACCAATGGCTTCAATTCCAAATAAAAACTTTGGTACAAAGAGGCACAATGTCTTTCCAAGACTACAAGTAGTTCATGGATTTGTGTGACCAAAGTACCACCGAGGACAAAGAAAAGATGGCAGATTTCTATCTACACAACATGGCCCTCATAGACCTAAATGTGTGGGACCCCAATGCCAAGCTAGGGGATCTACAATTAATGGCCATGGCCTCATGGATGAACCATGAAGAATTGACGACAGCAAAAATGAAAACATTGTTAATAAAAGAGCAGAATGAACCATTGATGATAAGATCTAAGCCATCAGATCCTATGGCACTCATCAACACACACAACCTACTTGCTAATGACCCTCAGATTGCCCCTAAATATCTATCCAATCAGGCACAAGCCATTGCACACTTTGAAGATATGCTTAGGCTACCTGGGGATGATTGTGTGCATGCATGCATGAGAATATGGAACACCCTACCCCACAGCTTGCAGATTAGAGAATACCATTCCCCCATGAGGCTGAAGGAGGCATTGAAAAGAGTGTCAATGTACAAGTGCTCCATGCAAACACTGAAGGTCAATTGGATTGGCCTCAAACTGAGTCCTCCACTCATATTAGGCATGCTAGAAGGTAGGAGAGAAGAAGAAGAGAAGGAGCAGTGGAAGGACATAGATGGAAAGGCAGGATTTTATGGAGAACATGAGCAGACCACATCAGAAGCATGGAATGCTAGCGAGGCCACCAGGGCCATAAAAGACGAAGAGATTGACTAGGTTGCTTAGAGGATGAGCAACACCTTCAGTGGGGGGGTGATGATGAGCCTCATAAATGGGTAATTATATGGGCTCATTTTACCTCCTAACCTAGTCAAATCAACCATTCTCTTAGCTTATTGTATGATTTTCTGATTATATTTATGCTTATAGGCTGAGTTTAGTTAGTTATTATGCCATGTGGTCTAACATGTATTTAATGCAGATTATTGATGGATTTTGAGGTCAAAGTCAAGGATTTAATGGTCAAACTGAAGCAATAAATTGAAGTAGATAGAGGATAGGACTTATAGGAGGGAATCCCCCTCATTTATTTCTCCTCACTTTGAATTCCCTTCATTCATCTCGGAGTACAAGTAGCTGAATCATGCACTAGAAGGCAACCGAGCAAGTGGAAGATGATTGAGAGTTATCTCGAGTTTTGGGAGCCAAGCCTCCCTGATTTTAAGGAAGATGTTAGTAGCTTCACTTGTATAAGTAGAGAGGCCTAGGGCCTCACTAGGGTCGACTTTTTTTTGCTTTTGTAAACTCTGCTCAAATTTCGAGCTTACTATTTTGTGACAGTTTTATGTAGTCTTGCTATTTTTTGATAATAAAGATGGAATCCTTTTTGAGCTAGCACTGAGTTACCTCAGAGGGCTGAAGCTCTTGGGTTAGGGCCCAATCCAAGTATCCAAGCTTCTCTTTACTTGTATTTGTATGCTTTAATTTATTTTGTAGATTAATTTGCTGTTAGATGTATTTCTCTTATGGTTAAGAATAAGTCGCTTTTGATGATTTAGTAGTTTTCTTCCATTTGTGCTTTCTGTAGCAGGTTAAGTAGTGATCTGAGAAGATTCAAAAGGATATCAACAGTTCCTTGGCCTATCTTCCTCCATCTGGGACCATGATTTGAGGCAAAGACTCTCTTGCTGCCCCAAAAACACAGATTTTCCTCATTCCTAGGAATTCTAGTGTTTGCAGCTCTCTAGTAGGTTGATAGTATAGTTTTTCTTTGCTTTAGATATTATTTATCATGTTCACTTCCTGATTTGCAATGGTCCTTTTGCATGATTTCCTTTCTTACAACATTTCCCAACATTTCCTTCTATACATCATAGTTTAGGCCATTTTAATGCAAAACTCTGTTTTTCCTAGGATGCACTCATTTCATTAGTTACTTGATTTTCTTGGTTGACTCTCAGTTTCTATGCAGCAGATCTCTTCCAGTAGTAGGCCAGCTTATCAACAACCACATCCTCCATCTGATCCATGCCCTATAGGTCTCCCAATCCTTACCTCATTTCTGCCCTAGTTTCCTTCATTTTTCATAGAACTTCTTCCCCTCTCCTTGAGCAAACCCAATCATATTTCTCTCTCCTGGTGATTCATGGTAGACCCTAGGTGCCCTAACACCTCATTCCAACCTTCATCTACCTTTTCCACCCACTCTCACACCCTCTAAACAATTAAACTTGCTCTTGGCCTCCTCCTATAGGCCTCTTGTAGTTTCCCTGTTTTCCTCCTGCAGTTTTCCTGTGCCCTCTTGTAGTTTTTCCTTTAGGCTTTCTTTTGAAGGCAAAGTGTGGGAAAAGCATGTAGAAGGCCACGTAATACCTACTAGGACCCATCCACACCATCCTACATCCTCCCAAGCTCCAGAATCGCCCTCTAACGCAACCTATTCGCTGCCACACTCACACACAATAAATTAGATGCATGTTAAATTCACATAAAAACACATAAAAATCCAAAAATATGTTTTTTGCTTATTTACTCCCAGAAATAGCATGGTTAGATGTTTTTTACTTCCTTGAGTAGGTAATGGCATTTCTTTCATGGTTTTCATAGTGTTTTTGGCAAAATTAGAATTAGCTCGTTAATTAGGGTTGACTAGGTTTTGTTTTACGTTCCAGTCTTTCTCCTTTCCGTAGTTAGAATAGCATCTGTAGAGAAATATTTATTTCCTTTAATCACACATAAAGCTTCTTCTGAAATCTATAGAAGTTGGGTTGAGCTCCTAGTGATCTCACGCCGACTGACCAAGTGACAACCTGTAGTGATAACTAGTACTTTTGCATATAGCACCGACGCTTCCAAGTTTGTTATGAACTACCGGTTTGATAAAAGTAAAGCTGACAGCCCAGGAGTTGCAACATTCTTGCTGCAATACTGGCGCTCACCATGAAATATATCACATATTAGCTTGTGATTTCATTTATGCTCGTTCGTTCCTTTCAAGTTGCGTACTATTACATGATTCTAAGGGGCTCACTCATTTTACCTTTCGTGTGTTGGAACCTTCATGCATCACACTTGACTCTTTGTAGGGTCACACACTTTCTCTCACCATATTCACTATACATAACTCTATGCATTATTGTAGCTAAGGCACATCATTAAAACCCACTGTATTGACAATAGGGTCATATTTTGGATGGGACTCCTACAATAAATGGTATGATCTCTAATTGAGACTTCATATCGAGGAGATCCCCTGAATGTTGGTAGGTCCAACACTGTCAACATTTTTGGTGTTAGAAGGAGGGACAAATGTCAAGCTGAGCCCATGATGTTTGTTTGAAATTCCCACACTCATTAATGATTTATCCCAAATCATAGCCCCGACATGTTTTTCAAGAACTGCAAATCTGAAAGTGTCGGTGAGAACCATTGATGACTTGTCGAATCTTAAATTCAATTTCAAGGGTGAAACGACCCTTCTTGAGAACACCGTTCACTTTTTTGAGTTTTGCACAAAACACAATATTCACTATGCAGATGCTACTTGTAGGATGTTCATTCTCGCATTCAAAGGGCGCATAATGAAATGGTGTTACACATTGCATATCGTTTTTATAAACTCTTTCACACATATTTCCACAAAGCTTTATGGTGGGCCCCAGTATTGTAGCAATAATGCTACAACTCCTGGGGCTTCCTATCTCTAATTTTATCAACCCGGTAGTTCGTACAAACTTGGAAGCGACGGTGCTGTATGCACAAGTACTAGCTCTTGTCGCAGCTGTCACTTGGTCAACTGGCACAAGTCCGCTAGGGCTCAAGCCAACTTCTATTTGTTCTCAGAAGAAGCTCTATGAGTGATGGACGAAAGCTAACTCAAAGAAGGCTAGTGATCCAGATTTAAACAGGAACGCAACAAATTACAGAGATAACCATATACACAAAGATGCAGCGGAAATAATACTTCATTTCATTAATGGAAAATACTGACATATGCTTACAAACAGAAATGGCAATAAACTAGCTAGGGCGATGGTAGCTTATCTCTGAGAAGAGATGTGATGGCTACATGCCTCTGAACTGTATTACAATGAGGCTCGAAGGCCTATTTATTGTTGAGAAACAATGGAAAACCCTTCACATACCGAAACCTAACCCTAGAAGATGAAACGCCAAATTGTGGGCCCCGTTTGGGTAAATTGGTACATCAATTTCCCGGGGTCGTAACTTTGGCATACGATCTCCGTTTGACGCGTACGATAGCTCGTTAGAAAGATCTATCCAAGTACTACCGCTTTGGGCTACCACTTTGGGAGGCAACATAGGGCTCGGTCGCCCCAGAATTCCAAAAAAACGTCGTTTAGGGCCTCAAAACGGCTCCGGAAGTTCAGGACCCGAAAAACTGCTAAAAATAGTAAACTGTGCTACAATTAAGGAAACTGAAAATGCTGAGAAAGACAATGGTGGGGGTCCAGGTGGACCTGGCAGGTGGCCACCAATATCCACCTGGATCATTCCTCCCCCCTTAGGAAGCAATGGTCCCCATTGCGTTGAGCTCCTCCATGAGATGAGGAAACCTCTGCTGAACTTGTTCCCTGGTGAGCCACTTGCCCTGCTGAAGGAGTTGGCCTGCTTTGACAACTCGATACAGTTGGATATGCTGTTGGCGAGTGTTCTTGATCTGTGTGTCCATGATCCGATCAGTTGCAGCTTGTTCCATGCAATCTGGATTTAATTCTGTGGGTTTGAGCTGTTCTGCAATGTCGGATGTGTCTAGCAATGGTGGAAAGTATGGCCGAAGGCGGTCCACATTGAACACTGGGTGCAGGCCAAGGAATGGGGGAATGCTGAGCTCAAATGCATTGTCTCCCATAGCCTTAGTAATGGTGTAAGGACCATATCGAAGTGGTCTCAATTTCCGATAGGCTCCAGTAAGGCGTTCCTTTTGCAAATGCAACCAGACTTTGTCGCCCACCTGAAACTTGTGTGGCACCCGGTGTTGATCATGTCGCTGCTTGTACTTGGCATTTGATTTCTCAAGAATGTCATGGACCTGCTGGCGAATATGTTGGATGCGCTCAATGAAGCTGGTGGCCTTATCTGTTTCGGACTGGACATGAGCTGAATTCATGTGAGTAGCTGCAAGTGGCATGGCCACATCAATGGGGCATAGTGGCTGGAATCCTAAACCCACCTGAAAAGGGCTATGGCCAGTGGAGCTGTGAAGAGCTCGGTTGTAGCTGTGCTGAACATAGGGGAGGCTCTCGTCCCATGTGCGTGGATGCTTTGAGTTATACATGCGCAGAATGTGCACAATCATCCTGTTGACAACCTCTGTCTGGCCATCAGTTTGAGGATGGAAGGCTGTGGACTTCGTGAGTTTGGTGTCCAGCATTGACCAGAGACTGGACCAAAATGTGCTGAGAAACCGACTGTCCCGATCTGAGATGATAGACTGTGGGATCCCAAAGTGCACCCACACTCGTTCAAAGAAGAGTTTAGCAGTGGCTTCTGCTGTGATATTCTTCTTGCAGGCCATCATAATGGCCATCTTTGAGAACCTGTCGACGACCACAAAAACACAGTCATTTCCATGCTTAGTGGAAGGAAGGCCTGACATGTAATCCATGGAGATGGATTCCCAAGGTCGACTAGGGGTAGGCAACGGGGTATAGAGGCCTTGCTTCTTAATGGTCGGTTTGGCAATGGCACAGGCAGTACATGATCGGATGTACTTCCCAACATCCTGTCGAAGATTCGGCCAATAGAAATAGTTTTGCAGTACTGCCACTGTTTTCTCGACCCCGAAATGCCCAGCAGCCCGACTGTAGTGTGCTTCCCAAATCATCTTGGCACGCTCGCTTGAAGGAACACAAAGGTGACCGAGGTGGCATAATAGGGCATCCTGGAGGTGAAAATCTGCAACCTGCCGACCCTCCAAGAGTGTCTGGTATGTGTGGCCGAATTCTGGGTCGCTTTTGTAGAGAAGTGGCCAATCAGAAGTCTCGTGCCCGCAAGAGTTGAGCACGGTGGTTAGCGCCATGATCGGTGGTCGACTGAGGCAATCTGCAACATTATTGGTGCTGCCCTTTTTATACTTGATATTCAAGTGAAACTGTTGCAGGTATGTAGACCACTTCTGATGGCGATCATTCTGCAATTTCCCTTGGGTCTGTATGAATTGCAGAGGTCGGTGGTCTGTGTGGATGACCGTTTCCTTCCCCAAAATGTAATGCTTCCATTGTCGGCAGGCCTGTACAATGGAATACATCTCTTTATCATAAGTGGGGTACTTCCGGACTGTGTCTGAAAGTGTTTCACTGTGATATGCCACTGGATGTCCATGTTGAGTAAGGACTGCCCCAATAGCATAGTCAGAGGCATCTGTCTCGACCTCAAATGGTTGTTGTAAATCTGGTAACGCGAGCACTGGTGCCGTGCAGAGGCGATCCTTCAACTCCCTGAATGCCTTCTGTTGAGATTCAGACCAAAAGAATTTTGCTTTCGCCCCGCCCTTGGTGACTTGACTCAAGGGCCAAGAAATATGAGAAAATCCCAACACAAACCTGCGGTAGAAGTTGGCAAGACCTAGAAAGCTGCGGAGCTCTGTTAGAGTGGTTGGAGAGGGCCAATCCCGAATGACTTGGACCTTGGCTGGATCGACATGCACCCCCTGTTCATCAATGATGTATCCCAGATACTGGACCTCGGTCATGCCAAAAGTGCATTTCTCCAAATTGGCACATAGCTTGTGTTGCCGCAGTGTTTGGAGAACCTGTCGGATGTGGTGGAGGTGCTCTTCCCAACTCTGGCTGAAGATCAGAATGTCATCCAAGTATACTACTACAAAGGAGTTGGTGAATGGCCGCAAGATGTCATCCATTAGCCTCATAAAGGTTGCAGGAGCATTCGTCAATCCGAAAGGCATGACCAACCATTCGAAGAGGCCCTCCTTGGATTTGAAGGCAGTCTTCCACACATCTGAGGGTTCAATTGGTACCTGGTGATATCCTGACTTCAGATCGATCTTGCTGAAATATTTCGCCCCCTTTAGTTGGTCTAGGAGGTCATCAATCCGCGGGATCGGGTACCTATTACGGACAGTGATCTTGTTCAGCGCCCGATAGTCAATACAGAGTCTCCACGTCCCATCCTTCTTCTGTACCAACACTATCGGGCTCCCACAGGGCGAAGAACTCGGACGGATGTGACCTTTCTGTAGGAGCTCCTGAATCTGCCTCTTGATTTCATTGTTCTCCAGAACAGAGCGCCGATAAATTGGTCCATTGGGTAGCGGCGCACCTGGGGTCAGATCGATGGAGTGCTTGACTTGACAGTGCAGAGGAACCCCTGCCGGGGAGGTGAAGATGTCTTTCGTACTCCTCCACAATCTTGTCCATTTGTAGCTGCCGTGCAGAGGGACCTCGTTTGGAGGCCGCGGCCACTGTCTTCTTCTTCCCTTGAGGGCGTATCATCAGGAAAACAAATTTCCTGGTTTTGGAAATGATCTTACTGCATTGTTTTGCAGTAATCAAAGAGATGGCGGCAGGTGGTGCTACCTCTGGTATCCTGAACAACTTATTTCCCAATGTAATAATAACAGCACGGGGCCTTGATTCATACACAGCATGTCGCTTCCACAAGTATGGTTGTCCTAGTAATACATCACAAACTTCAAGGGGAGCAATGTCACACAATACCTCATCCGTGAAGGGCTTGATGTTGTATGGAAGGCGACACTGCTGGCTCACGCGAAGATCTCGCCCTTGGTAAAGCCACCCAATGGTGTATGGTTGTGGATGTGCTGTGGTCGGTAAGCCCAACCGCTTCACGACCTCTGCCGAAATGAGGTTCTTTTGACTCCCGCTATCAACAATGAACTGTATCGGGGAGCCCTTTACCCACATCTGGGAGTGGAAGAGACGCTCCTCCTCCTCTGGATCTTCGGGTTCATTTTTCTGGATCTTTGCGGTAGCAACAGTGGCGCTGGGATCCGCATCAATGATCTGCTTCCCTTTTTCATACCCCTTATCGGGTTCTGACTCAGAGTCGGAACATGCATCTGATTCTGAAACCTTTAGCTCAGCCACCAGTGACTGTTTGGCCCGACACTCACTTGTGTTGTGAGTGGAGCTCTTATGGAACTCGCACCATTTTCCAGTGTCCTTTCTCGGCTTCGCGGCGTTGCTCTTTGCTTGCAGCTTCAGCTGGTTGTCTTGGGCTGTCCCGCCTTGGCTTTGTCCTTTGTTCTGTGGTTTAGGGGCACCTTTCCCCTGCTTTGGATTCGCAGATCCAAAGTCTCGCTTCTTTTGTTTAAACTTCTGCTCGACCTTGACGGCATACCGGTATGCTGCGCCGAGCGAGGGGATGTTTAGGAACTGTATTTCTTCCTGGATGTACTTGTGCAGGCAGCCACGGTATTTGAGTATCAAATGTTGCTCCGAATCCTTGATACCCAACTTTGTGCGAAGGGTATGGAAAAGATTGGTGAACTCCGGCACATCTTGGTCCCTTCCCTGCCGCAGCGTGGTCCACTTTATGTATTCATCCTCATAGCTTCCGACAGGGTAGTACTGCTCCTTGATGGCATCCCGGAACGAATCCCAGGTGGGTGCGGCTGAAAATAGTGAGCCAGTACTTTCATCCTTCTGCTCGCAGTAGGTTTCCCACCAGTCCTTGACGTGGGGGGCTGCTTTGAGAAGAGCAAAAACAATCTTTTCCCGACTCGAAAATTCATGAACAGAAAAATAACCCTCTAGCAGATTTAACCATTTATCTACGGCATCGGCGTCTATCTGACCCTCGAATATGGGGATTTCAAAATTAACTTGTACCTTAAAGGGTGTGGCGTTTCCAGAGGAGTTGCTGGAAGCCGATGCGCCGCTTCTGGGTAGCCGCTGAAGGATCTGCGCAAAGCTGTCCATCATCGCGTTCCGTTGTCGCTCGAGCGCTTCTTCGAGCAAGATTTTGATGGGATCTCCTGCCCCCTCGTCTTTCTTCTCGTCCGCCATGGGAGGCCGTCGGGATTTGCGAGGCTGGTCTTGCAAAGGTTCAACCAGTTCAAGCCCTAACTCCTTATATCCCGACCTTGTTGGGGACATGCAAAGAAAAACAGAGAAAAAGCAGACCGCTCTGATACCACTGATCCAGATTTAAACAGGAACGCAACAAATTACAGAGATAACCATATACACAAAGATGCAGCGGAAATAATACTTCATTTCATTAATGGAAAATACTGACATATGCTTACAAACAGAAATGGCAATAAACTAGCTAGGGCGATGGTAGCTTATCTCTGAGAAGAGATGTGATGGCTACATGCCTCTGAACTGTTCTGAACTGTATTACAATGAGGCTCGAAGGCCTATTTATTGTTGAGAAACAATGGAAAACCCTTCACATACCGAAACCTAACCCTAGAAGATGAAACGCCAAATTGTGGGCCCCGTTTGGGTAAATTGGTACATCAATTTCCCGGGGTCGTAACTTTGGCATACGATCTCCGTTTGACGCGTACGATAGCTCGTTAGAAAGATCTATCCGAGTACTACCACTTTGAGCTACCACTTTGGGAGGCAACATAGGGCTCGGTCGCCCCAGAATTCCAAAAAAACGTCGTTTAGGGCCTCAAAACGGCTCCGGAAGTTCAGGACCCGAAAAACTGCTAAAAATAGTAAACTGTGCTACAATTAAGGAAACTGAAAATGCTGAGAAAGACCATGGTGGGGGTCCAGGTGGACCTGGCAGGTGGCCACCAATATCCACCTGGATCAGCTAGTCTACTTGCAGAAAAGAAACTGAAAGCTAATAAAGCATGAAAACCCTAGGAAACCCTAATTTAACTAGCTTGACCCTTACAATGCAAAAATGTGAATGAAACCTCTACCAATGATGTTATTGCTTGCAGTGAATTGAAATACATGTGTCTAAGCTATCTGCAATTAAAAATACATGTTTTTGTATTTTGTCATTATGTGGTTGGATTTATTGTGATGGTGCTCTTGATTAGGGTTTGGCTGTGCAGGAGCGATTCGAATGGAAGGAAAGCGTGGACAAGGTTGGGATGGCTAGGGGAGGTCCTAGAGGGTCTCTAGCATCAGTCCCTAGAAGTCTACCACGTTCGGATGCTCAGCAACCGAGTTTGTAAACTCCTACAGGAAGTCTGCAGGGGATCCTACAGGAAACTCAGAGTATTCTACAGGAAGGCTGTGAAATTCTACAGGATGACCTACCGTGAAGGTTTGGAGTGATGGTGAAGTGATGGAGTGGTATGGGAGGATGAGTGAGATGGAGATGGACCTGGTGATGGCTCAGGAGCAGCAAAGTTGGATGGAGAACGAGTGTATGAAGTGGGTTGATGGCTTGGAAGGATGGGATCAACGAAAGGTTAGGTAAATGAAACTACGTGGCAATAGATGAGTTGGAGGATAAATGAGCTGGACAGAGGCCGAGTAGGTGGATTGAGGAGAGATCAAGAAGGAGAAGAAGGAAGTGGAATGATATGGAGCAGCGTAAATGAAACAAATGACTTATGCACCAAAACAAGAATTCATTAACCTATGATAACTGTGCTATAAACTCAAATGAACAGTGATGTAAATTGTGAAGAGAAGTGTGCATGAAGCTGTGATGAAAGCGTATGACTCAAGAATGAAGTGCATGGAAAGATCTACCATAACCGTTACTGTGTTGCAGCGTTCATAGAAGTAAAGGACTGCGTTTCTTTTTGGTGGCTGATTATGGACTGCGCCCCAATCCCTAAGAGAGATGGCAGTGAGCCTTAACAACCTTTTGCTGGAGCTCCAATAGATTATATCTATCCTCTTTCTACTCTAAGCAACGAAAAGCAAAATTACCATAAACTAATCCTATGCAATCTCATAAAACTAAATCAGCAACTTGGAAATTCGAATTGCATGTTAAGGTAAAAACTCAAAGTGCTGGAACGAAATGTAAATAACATTACAACACCGAGGAGATCTATTGCTCTCAGGTTGGGCCCTAACCTGAGAGCTATAGCTCCCTTAGAAAACTCATAATGAGATCAAAGTCTGACTGCCTTTATTCATAACAAAACATCTGATGTCATGCCAAACTTGGCTTACAAAAAGAAATACACCGAGTTGTGCTCAAAAATTACAATAGTAATGCGAGAGTTTCAACAACCTATCCAAGGCTACGGCCTCTATATTTATGCAAAAACGATGATCCAACAAGTGTCCTTGATTTGAGGAACTCGGCTGCCCAACTGAAGTTTAACTGCTGATCCTGTAGGACAGCTGTAACTGTTGTTCCTGTAGGACAGTTGTAACTGCTGTTCCTGTAGAACAGTTTGGCTGCCTCTAGACTCGGTGGGGAGATTGTTTGGAGCTCGGAGCTATGGTGAGAATCACGAGGAAGGTCCCCAAGATTGTGGACATCCTCTCATAGAAACCAGCAATGCTACGTTGTTGTCCCCTTGTCTCCTTTTTCATGGCCTTTTGCTCCCTTTTAATGCCAAAACCTGAAATCATAATGCATTAGTCACGTGGATAGAGTGCCTACCCTTCTTCCTACAAACAACATGAATAAACTAAGAAATGAATGCATAAGCAATTAAAAATGAATGGTTTGAGCAAAACAAGTAGGCTAAATGAGCCCAAATTGTACCAAAAATTGGGGCTCATCATCACCCCCCAGCTAAATCATTTGCTCATCCCTGAGCAATTTTGCCCCAGCTCCTTGTCCTTGGCCGAGAGCTGGGACCCGGAACCTGCTCCTTCTTCCCTACTTTTGGGGGCTCTGCTTTCTCTGCCTCAGGTGGAGATGAGGGTGGCGCTTCCTCCCTCCTTTCTGTTTCCTTAAGTCGGGCTTCTGAGGCTGATTGGCCTATCCTTCTTGTCCAAGAAGTTATTTTCGGGCTTCCCTTCTCAGGGGTGACTGAAGGTTTAGAAGGTGATTTCCCAACGGGTGTAGTATGGACATCCTTTTCAGTGGTTTGGCTGCTGGGTGGAGACTGCAGACTGCTTGTTTTTCCTCTCCCACTTCTCCTAGCTTCGAAATGCGGAGGGGTCTCCCTCTCCCTCTTCTCTTTTGGCTTTGGAGGTGTGCTGAGGGCGGCCAGTGCAGCTGCTGCCTCTCTTTCGAGCCTACCAGCCTTCTCCTTCTTGCGTTCTGCTCTCCTAGGGCTCCCTATAGAGGGTCCTTCCTCTTTTGGTTTCGGGCTTCCTGTAGAAGACCCTTTCTTGACCGGTTTTTGGCTCCCTGTAGGAGCCTGTTTCTGCAATTTCGGGCTTCCTGTAGAAGCCTTTTCTTTCAGCACTTTTGGGCTTCCTGTAGGAGCCTTTTCCTTTAGCAGCTTTGGGCTTCCTGTAGAAGCCTGTGTCTTTGTTTCTGGACTTCCTGTAGAAGTCTGTTCCTTAGTGATTTTCGGGCTTCCTGTAGAAGCCTGCTTCTGTTTTCCTGTAGGTACAGGTGTCTCCGTCTTTGCTTGCTTACCTGCTTGAATTTTGCTTTTTTCTTTGGTTGCAGGTACTGTGGAGGTACTTGGGCTGACGTGGACTACCTCAGCTTTGTCCATTCTTCTCTTCACCCTCTTTTCTCTTGCTGACAAAATAGGTGTGCCACCTTTTTCTTCGTCCTCCTTTTCTTCTTGCTTCCTCTTTTGTTCCTTCCTCTGCACTGTGGTAGGGGTCTTCTGACCTGTTTTCCTCTTTTCCTCAGCCACTGCTTCCTTGTCTTCACTGCTGGAGGAGCCACTATCTTCGACTAGAATTTTTATGTCCCCATCTCGTGTTAGATTCCTAAATGACTCCCAGGAGAGGGGAACTTTATATGAGTGCAGTGCATCCTCCACAAGCAATTTGATCAGCCCATGGTGTGCCACCTGATCTGGGATGCCATCTTTCAGCTTCGTAGCACACTCCATTAAAGATTGCAACAGGAAATAAGGAATGCTTAATTTCTTTTCTACAGGAAGCTCACTTCGGTGCCTTAATTCGGTAAGCAACCGAAAATGATACCCGTAGACGATGCTATAGCGACCCTCACATGTTATATATTTCATTATCTGGAGGCTGACTTCGTTCCAAGGTGGTAACAAACTGTTCCTTCGTACTCCATTCTTATCCTCTGAGAATTCTTCCTCAGGTGGGAAGAATTCTTTCTTTGCTTGCTGGCTCTGCTTTCGTTCCTCCTTGTCCCACGGCAAACCCATAGGGAGTTCTGTGATAAGGCTGATATACTGTGGGGTAATCTTGAGGCTCAGGCCCCTGAAGGTTACTGTAGCCAGCGTCTTAGATTTCGGCCTTAAAGCCTGCAGAAATTCTTCAGCTACTTCATCATCGTAACCCTGCAGCTTATCACAAAAAGACATCCATTGAACCCTTGTGAAGAGTTCTACCACTGCCTGGTTTTCTCTCAATTTGGAGGAATCTGTGGGTTCTCGTCTAATAAACCCACCCAGCATGATGAACACGGGGGTTTTGACTAAAGGTGACAAATGCGAAGGAGATTCGGTCTTATAGACAGAGCATGCATACAATTCACAAAACATAGTCTAATTATACTGCTATCCTATAGAAGCGATAGTATAGGCACAGCAATCCGAGATTTTTATGACCAGACTGTGAATAATGATCTTGCCACCTTTGAAAGCCAATTGCGGAAGGAGTTTCAGGGTTACCTTTTTTTCTGCCACCTTTCTTACGTGAAGAATTCACCTTCCTGTAGAACTGCGTTCCTGTAGAGACTGCTTCCTGTAGGACTGCGTTCCTGTAGAAACTGTTCTTGTAGGAGCAGTGCGCAAACTTCGGGGAGGACTGTAGTTGCCCAGCGGTCGAGATGTGCTTCACCGGTGTTCTGGTAGCCGAAAGCTTGGCGTATCAACGTGCAGAGGAAATCAGAAGAGCCACTCGAGTTTTGAAGTGGAGGTTGATGAATATACGCGCATAATCTAGCCGATTAGATTTTGAATCGGTGCAGCTCGTGGCGCGGGGGGTGAGCTGTCCCCGCCGGACCGTTGGGCGACGTCACCCATCATTCGCCTGCATATTCACTCGCTGCCGCACTCATTCCCACAGATCTGCCACCGCCCTTTTCGGTTAAACTCATTTCTCGGTTGATGGGACTATCTTCACGTGTGTGCTGCGTGCTTTCTTTGTCGTGGCTGCCACCCCATCATCTGACTATACCTTCACTAGCCGACGTGGCCAGTCAACTGGCCTTACGGCCGCTCAACCATTCATTTCTACACCATGCAAACAAATCAAAGTAATACTCATGCGATTTGGTGGAAGGAAGGGTTAGAACACTTACCTGCGCACGGCTGCACACAATTTTTCAGTTTTTGGACGACGGGGAGCGGATCTACCTGCTGCATGCGGCTTACACCATCCCGGAGGCTCGTGGTTACAGGATGCTGGCGATGGAGTGGATGCTCTGGTTGCATGTTCCCTTGTGTTATTTGCAGATGACGGTGCTGTGAATGGTATCCACTCATGCAGGTCTAACTGTTACAGGATCCCCGCGGGGTGCCTTGTAACAGTTTCGCCTCCTTGGGTGCATGCTGCACGACAATGGACATATCCTTCTGATCACGCTCCCAAAGCTTCTGATGCCCGACGTGGATGTGGTATGGGCTCTCGGTGATTGTTTTTCTTTGACAGATGGCTTTTCCACGAGAACTCATTGATCTGTTTTGCTGGTGCAGGGATCTTGGTTGCATGGCGACAAGGATGGTGGAGCAAGGTATCAGCAATGTTCGGGGGTGCCAACAGTGGCATGCATGCATCCAATCCATTCCTTAGCCGCTAGACCTCCATTTGAAACAAATTTTTGGCCGTCCCAAACTTCTACAGGAAGTTTCCTGTAGAACACAGAGCTTCCTGTAGAAATTTTGCACTTTCCTGTAGAAGATCCGCGTCTTCCTGTAGAAAGACTGTCTTTTCCTGCAGAAAAACTGTATCTTCCTGTAGAAAAACTGCATCTTCCTGTAGAAGATTCAAATCATGATAAAATTGCACATACCTTAAAAAAACATTGGTATTCTTGGAGGAGGTGTTGGTGAGGTCCTTTGATAGCATGATGAGGGCCCCTGGCTTGGAGTGGAGAGGCTTCTTCTCCTCCATAGAACATCTGCATGCAATTTTTCTTATTGTGCTTATTGTTTTTTTTTTTCTTCTTTTTTCTTCTTTTTTTTTGAAAGATAATAGGGGCACCCCGAAGAGGTTTTCACCCTTGCTACCTGCCCTGAGCGCCTCAGAGAGGTTTTCACTCAGGGATCTTTTTCAAACTTTCTCTTTTTTTTTTTTTTTTTGAAAGACAATAGGAGCGCCTCAATGAGGTTTTCACCCCTACCACCTACCTTGGGCGCCTCAGAGAGGTTTTCACCCAAGGATCTTTATTATTATTATTATTATTTTTTTTATTTTTTTTAATTCTTCAGGGTGTGCCCAAAGTAGAGGCAGAACCCTTCTCTATGACCAATATAGATTTCTCCATAGTTCTGATAAACTCTTGTCTTGAGAGAGGTCTCCTGTAGATCTTCAATCGGTGCCCATTGACAAGCATGGGAATGGCTTCCTCATCAATGGTTCGGATAAGGATAGATCCATTGTCATGGCACTGTTCCACTACATATGGTCCTAGCCATCTGGTTCTCAACTTCCCCTTGAAGTCTTTGAACCTGGAGTCATACAACAAGGCCCAATCTCCCGGCTGGAATTGCTTGTCATGGAGATGTTGATCATGCCACACCTTTCTCTGAAGTTGAACCACTTTTGAGTGAAGGAGGGCCTGCATTCGGTGCTCATCCAGTCCATTCAGCTGCAATAACCTTTCTTGCTGTGCATGGCTGAGATCTAGGTCCAGCTGAGCTGCCATCCTCAAAGTGTTATACTCAAACTCAATGGACAGCAAAGCCTTCTTCCCATAGACCAGCTCATAAGGTGTGAAGCCGGTGGTGGTCTTCCAAGTGGTGTTGTAAGCCCATGTGGCCTCAACCAGGCGATCTGCCCAGTCCCTTCTGCTGCTGCTCACCACTTTGGTCAAGATCCCTTCTAATGCTCTATTGGTGACTTCCACCTGCCCATTTGCTTGAGGATGATAGGGGGTGGAAGTCCTATGCTTGATCTTATGATGAGCCAGTAAGTCTTCAACCAAGTTGGATGTGAACTGGCTCCCTTGATCGGTCACCAGCTCTCTTGGGTAGCCAAACTTGTAGAAGATGTTCTCTCTTAAGAACTCGAACACCTTCTCTTCTGTTGCTGCTTTGATTGCTTTAGTCTCTGCCCACTTTGTCAAGTAGTCAGTACACACAATGATGTAGGATCTTTGCCTCGAAGAGGGATTGATTGGACCCACAAAGTCCATGCCCCACTTCTCAAATGGCTCGAGAGTCACTTGAGGTTGGAGAGGCATCTCATCCCTTTGAGTCGGTTTCCCCATTCTTTGGCATTGGTCACATTGGCTGATATATCTTCTGACATCTTGATGAAGTGTAGGCCAATAGTAACCCGCCTGCAGGATCTTGAAGGCTGTTCTCTTTGCTGAAAAGTGTCCTCCACAAGGCCCATCATGACAGGTGAGGAGGATGTCAAAGACTTCCTCCTCCCTTACACAACACCTTAATATCTAATCGGGCCCAAGCTTGAATAGGTTGCCCCCGATCCAAGTGAATGAGGCACTTTTTCTGATGATTCTGCTCTTCTCTTTTGAAGAGAGATGCAGAGGGAACTGAGCTGAAACAAGGTAGTTTGCTATATCAGCAAACCATGGAGAGAGTACTGAGATAGCAAACAGATGCTCATCAGGCATCTGGTCATCCACCATCCCATCTTCATCTGCAGACAAATCCAATCTAGATAAAAAATCAGCAACAACATTTTCTCTACCTGGTTTATCAACAATGGTTAAATCAAACTGCTGCAACAAAAGTAACCATCTAATAATACGAGCATTCACATCTGGTTTATTCATTAAATATCTAATTGCAGCATGGTCAGTATGTACAAATGTTTGATATCCTGTGATATAATGACGGAACTTGTTTAGTGCATGGACTACAGCTAAGAACTCTTTCTCGGTTACAGTGTAGTTTAGTTCAGCTTTGGTCAAGTTCTTGCTAACAAAGTAAATGGCATATGGAAGTTTTTGCTCAACTTGTCCTAAAGCTGCACCTATGGCTTTGTTCGAGGCATCAGTGTGGATGTGGAAAGGTAGGGCTCAGTTTGGACCTCTCAAGATTGGTGCTGACACCAACTTGTCCTTTAGCTCATTCAAACTCTTCTGACAATCGTCAGTCCACTTAAACTCCACATCTTTTGCCAACAGGCCAAACAATGGCGAGGTGAGCTTGCTGAAGTCCTTAATGAATCTCCTGACATCCCTTACCTTTTGTGGAGGTGGAACCTTCTTGATTAGAGCAATTTTGTTAGGATCCACCTGTAACCCTTGGCGAGAGATGGTATGACCTAGCACGGTCCCTTCAGTCATCAGGAATTCACATCTTTCAGGACTGAGGGACAGGTTCATCTCAATGTATTTGGTTAGGACTTTTCCCAGATTGGATAATGCTTCCTGGAAGTTGGCCCCATAAGGAGTAAAGTCATCCATATAGATTTCCACTGCATCATGGACCAGCTCCGAGAAGATGCTTAAGACAGCTCTCTGGAAAGTAGCAGGAGCATTGCATAGCCCAAAGGGAAGGACTCGGTAGGCAAAGGTACCCCAAGGACAAGTGAAGCTGGTCTTATCTTGGTCTTCCGGGCTGATTTGGATTTGATTGTACCCGCTAAACCCATCCAGGAAAGAGAAGAACTTCTTTCCTGCTAGTCCATCCAACACTTGATCTATGAAAGGTAGAGAGAAATGGTCTTTCTTGGTAGCTTTGTTGAGCTCACGGTAATCTACACAGATTCTCCACTTCCCATTCTTCTTGGGAACCAACACTAGAGGGGACACCCATTCACTATCTGAGATGGGGTAGATGAATCCGACATCCAACAGTTTTTGCAATTCTTCCTTGACAATGTCCTTAAGGGCAGGATTCATTCTCCTCTGTGGTTGCCTAACCGGTTTACAGTCCTCTTTGATATATATGTGATGAGTACGGACCGAAGGATGGACTCCTTTCATCTCCTTATAGCTCCAAGCAAAAGCATCTAGGTGGCTGGCCAACAGGTTACACAGCTCCTTTTGCTGAGAAGGAGATAGGGAGGAGCTGATTTTTAATGCTCTCTCTGGGCCGAACTCCACATTCTTAACTCTGGGAGTGACAGGGTTGGTTGTATAAAGATCCACTAGGGTGCTAGCTTGGGCATCCTCCACCAATTTTTCTAAGGGTAATGCACTGGTAGGTGGGTTTTGGATCAAGTTCTCGATCAAGTCATCCTCGGTTGGGGGGTTTCTTCTGGTGGTATCTATGGTACACAGAGGTGCTGAGTAAACCTCGTCTTCTTCTCCTTCCTCCAACCAGAGTGGTAAGTCATGCTCTAAAGAGGGTTGGGCAGGAGGGTATAGGACTAGTTGCTTGGACATAGGACCATTTTTTATGGTCATATTTCCTGCACGGCAACTGATATAGGCATCTGCAGTGGCTAACCAAGGCCTTCCCAAAATGAGGGGATATCCAGTAAGCTTTGCCTTTGGTTGCAGAACCAGGAAGTCTGCAGGATACTCCCAAGAGTCAATAGAGACCAAGACATCATCCACAATCCCTTCGGGAGTCACGGTGGAGCGATCTGCTAGTTACAGTACTGTCGAGGTCTTCCTCAAGGAACCTTGAAGATTGAGTTTGAGCATGGTATCCCTGGTCATCACATTAATGGCAGCCCCCAGATCAATCAAGGTGTGAGGTATGATGGTGCCATTGATGTGGACATCTACTACAGGAATTCCAGGATCTAAGTACTTCGGGCAGATGACTTGTCCTAGCATAAGGTCAGACAGTTGTCCTATGACATTGATGGTTGAAGCATCTTTCTTCCGTCTGCCTGGGTGTTTGAAACACTTCTCCTTAACCAGCTTGTTATAGATTGGCACATCCTTGATGGCTTGGAGAAGGGGTATCTTCACACACAACTGCTTGAGCTCTCCCAGAAGCTACTCTTCTTCCGGGTTGGGTTGTGTGGTGGTTGTTAGTCTCTCAGGAAAGGGTGGAATAGGCTTTGGTTCACTTTCCTGATGGTCTTCCTCATCCTCTGGAGGAGGAGGTTGGCGATCTGGGAGAGTCTTCCCAGATCTAAGATTGATCTCCTGGATCTCCACAGCATAGGTAGGGCATGAGGTCTCCCCAGTATACACCTACTGAGCCTGTCTATTGTTGGGATTCGGGTTCGGTTGAGCAGGCATTTGAGGTTGCCTTGGAGGAACAGGAGGTAACGGTTGTGGTTGAACTGGAGGTGGAGGCAGAATGGCGGGAGGAGTGTTGTACTGGGGCCTCCACCCCGACTGAGGTGCATTCCACTGAGGCTGTGGCTGGGCATGTGAGTGATAAGAGTGAGTAGTGGGTTGAGTAGGATACTGAGGTGGATAAGACCATGGAGGAGGCATGGACCAGGAAGGATGAGCAGGGGGACCCCAGGAAGGCATATGAGTCGATTGGTTGGGGCTGTAATAGGCTTGAGGTGCCCCTTGCATTCCCTGCTGATAGGGTCTAGATCCTTGTGGCCTCCTTTGGTTGATGAAATAGAGAGGTTCAGTGGGGGCTTCTGTCCCTTGGTACATGGCTTTAAACCCAGGTAATTTGGGGCACTGATTGGTAGGATGGTCCTCCTCACAAACAAAACACACTTCAACCGAATGCAATGGGCATTCGTTCTTAGGATGTCTTCTTGTGCACCTAGGGCAGAAGACAGCCAGGGCTCTCTCAGCTTCTTCTTTCTTTTGCTGAATCCTGAATGTATCCAGCTGCATGGCAATGGTCTATCTCACCTCACTCTTAAGATCTTCTAATTGGTTTGCTAACTCATGTTTAGAGAAAGGGATACCAACTGAGGTGAGGTTTCCCCTACCTCGTTTCCTAGCTTCCCTGGAGTGGTTTCTAAACACAGTTTTGATGTCCTCATAAGGCAGTTGGTAGATATCCCCCCCAGCTAACATGTGAAGGGTATCTAAGAGATCTTCAGGAACTCCTCGGAGCAGAACCAACTTGAGGGATTCAGGGTCAAGTGTGCACCTGGCCCGCTTATAACTAAGTTGGAACCTTTCCTCATAATCCTCTAAGGACTCATCATTTCCCATGGCCATCCGAAAGATTTCCCCCTTTGTCTCCTTGGACCTACAATAATCCCGGTACTTGGTGTTGAAGGCTTGCTACATCTGAGCCCACGTGGTGATACTATTCCCAGGTAAACCCATGAACTAGCGTAATGCTGCATCCTTGAGAGTGGAAGGGAAAAGTTTTAGCTTTTGCTCATCTTCAGTATAGTCATAGGTTCTACAGAGGACAACAAACTCAAACAGGAAGGTATCAGGATCTTCGGTAGTCAGCCCATGGAAGTGAGGTAAATCAGAGGGGCTAATGTTCTTCATTTTCATCTCACCATTGGTCTCTCGGATGGGGAAGGCACCCTCTATCCTCTCATCTTCTCCTCTATTATCAGCCATAGTTTCGGGTGGAGTGGTCTCTAACTCTTCTTCTTCTATAGGATTTTGGTATGTCTCGGGATGTTCACCTATAGGTTCCTCTGGTTCACTGTCACCACCGAAGAGTGAAGGGTGACTAAGTGATGTGGTGGGGGTGTTAGGTAGGAATTTACCTGATCTATCTCGGTTCCTACGAGGCATGAAACAGAAAGACTTCTTTTTGATGGCTTTTTGTGTTTTTTCTTTGCACCTGCAAAAATGAAACAGATTGATCTACAATTGACTATCTTGCAAAATTGAAAGTCTAATCTATGAAAGTAGGGAATACTAATCTATGAAAGCAGGAAATGCTAATCTATGAAAGCAGGAAATGCTAATCTATGAAAGCAGGAAATGCTAATCTATGAAAGCAGGAAATGTCTATGCTACTTTTGCAGAATGGAAATGAAGCAAACTACTTAGCAGAAAGTAAGAGTAAGAAATTAGAAGAAAAGCAACAATCACTAATACTCTGACGCTTCCCCGGCAACGGCGCCAAAAAGATGGTGGGCCCCAGTATTGTAGCAATAATGCTACAACTCTTGGGGCTTCCTATCTCTAATTTTATCAACCCGGTAGTTCGTACAAACTTGGAAGCGACGGTGCTGTATGCACAAGTACTAGCTCTTGTCGCAGCTGTCACTTGGTTAGCTGGCACAAGTCCGCTAGGGCTCAAGCCAACTTCTATTTGTTCTCAGAAGAAGCTCTATGAGTGATGGACGAAAGCTAACTCAAAGAAGGCTAATCTACTTGCAGAAAAGAAACTGAAAGCTAATAAAGCATGAAAACCCTAGGAAACCCTAATTTAACTAGCTTGACCCTTACAATGCAAAAATGTGAATGAAACCTCTACCAATGATGTTATTTCTTACAGTGAAGTGAAATACATGTGTCTAAGCTATCTGCAATTAAAAAGACATGTTTTTGTATTTTGTCATTATGTGGTTGGATTTATTGTGATGGTGCTCTTGATTAGGGTTTGGTTGTGCAGGAGCGATTCAAATGGAAGGAAAGCGTGGACAAGGTTGGGATGGCTAGGGGAGGTCCCAGAGGGTCTCTAGCATCAGTCCCTAGAAGTCTACCATGTTCGGATGCTCAGCAACCGAGTTTGTAAACTCCTACAGGAAGTCTGCAGGGGATCCTACAGGAAACTCAGAGTATTCTACAGGAAGGCTGTGAAATTCTACAGGATGACCTACCGTGAAGGTTTGGAGTGATGGTGAAGTGATGGAGTGGTATGGGAGGATGAGTGATATGGAGATGGACCTGGTGATGGCTCAAGAGCAGCAAAGTTGGATGGAGAACGAGTGTATGAAGTGGGTTGATGGCTTGGAAGGATGGGATCAACGAAAGGTTAGGTAAATGAAACTACGTGGCAATAGATGAGTTGGAGGATAAATGAGCTGGACAGAGGCCGAGTAGGTGGATTGAGGAGAGATCAAGAAGGAGAAGAAGGAAGTGGAATGATATGGAGCAGCGTAAATGAAACAAATGACTTATGCACCAAAACAAGAATTCATTAACCTATGATAACTGTGCTATAAACTCAAATGAACAGCGATGTAAATTGTGAAGAGAAGTGTGCATGAAGCTGTGATGAAAGCGTATGACTCAAGAATGAAGTGCATGGAAAGATCTACCATAACCGTGACTGTGTTGCAGCGTTCATAGAAGTAAAGGACTCCGTTTCTTTTTGGTGGCTGATTATGGACTGCGCCCCAATCCCTAAGAGAGATGGCAGTGAGCCTTAACAACCTTTTGCTGGAGCTCCAATAGATTATATCTATCCTCTTTCTACTCTAAGCAACGAAAAGAAAAATTACCATAAACTAATCCTATGCAATCTCATAAAACTAAATCAGCAACTTGGAAATTTGAATTGCATGTTAAGGTAAAAACTCAAAGTGCTGGAACGAAATGTAAATAACATTACAACACCGAGGAGATCTATTGCTCTCAGGTTGGGCCCTAACCTGAGAGCTATAGCTCCCTTAGAAAACTCAGAATGAGATCAAAGTCTGACTGCCTTTATTCATAACAAAACATCTGATGTCATGCCAAACTTGGCTTACAAAAAGAACTACACCGAGCTGTGCTCAAAAATTACAATAGTAATGCGAGAGTTTCAACAACCTATCCAAGGCTACGGCCTCTATATTTATGAAAAAACGATGATCCAACAAGTTTCCTTGATTTGAGGAACTCGACTGCCCAACTAAAGTTTAACTGCTGATCCTGTAGGACAGCTGTAACTGCTGCTCCTGTAGGACAGTTGTAACTGCTGTTCCTGTAGAACAGTTTGGCTACCTCTAGACTCGGTGGGGAGATTGTTTGGAGCTCGGAGCTATGGTGAGAATCACGAGGAAGGTCCCCAAGATTGTGGACATCCTCTCCTAGAAACCAGCAATGCTACGTTGCTGTCCCCTTGTCTCCTTTTTCATGGTCTTTTGCTCCCTTTTAATGCCAAAACCTGAAATCATAATGCATTAGTCACGTGGATAGAGTGCCTACCCTTCTTCCTACAAACAACATGAATAAACTAAGAAATGAATGCATAAGCAATTAAAAATGAATGGTTTGAGCAAAACAAGTAGGCTAAATGAGCCCAAATTGTACCAAAAATTGGGGCTCATCACTTTACCACGCCTTTGATAGGTATGATTATAAATCTATGTTCAAGAAAATTATGCGATCGAGAAAATCACCTGATGTATCTCTTGATGATTTTCACCATCATTTCATTCATTTTTGTTTTGAATTTTCTGAAGATGATGTTTCTTTATTGAAAGATAAGTTTGGATTTATTGTTCACATTTTGATGAATCTGCACAAATATGAATCTTTTGAAACTCTGCCAAAATACCTCGGCATTAGAGCTTCTAAATCTACGACGGACGAAGTTGCTATTCCAAGTGATTCTCCATCTCCTTCTCATCAAACAAATACATTTCCACCAGCTGAGGTGGGAGAGCTTGAGAATTCATTCATTGATTTACCACCATCTTCTCCCACCCCACATGCTCAAAATTCTACCGCAAGTGTGGACTGTGAATCTGTTGTTTGCGATGAGGTGTTATCTCCTCATCCTCCATACTTTGGTTCCTTTGGTCCTCTAGATTGTGAGTTGTTGCGTTCACCCATTTCGAATGTATATTTTGATGTTCACGGGAATCAAGTTCTAGATGGAGTTGGTGTTTAGCAACAAACTTGCAATATCATTTATGATGACTATGTGTGGGAGTCCACATCTAAATAAGAATCTACGACGAAGGTTGATTCTTTTCCTTTCACACCTCTCCTTATGATCCAAAATGGATCTTGAATAAACCTTCCAAGTATTCGAAAATGTTTTAAATCAAAGTATGACAGGGAAACTACATTGAAATGTAAGCCCGTCAAAGAAATGCAGCGTTGGTGCTCAAGGGTCGTTGGATCCGAAAGATCAACAGATGAGAGAAAAACAATGGAGTAGTCATCCATTGTTATCGCATAGGAGAAAAACCAACAGTGTGTTTGGACTGTGGCCTTAAGAGAAATGCGATGAAGCAGACCCGAAGGATTATTGAACAAAACATCGAAGGAATTGAGTTCTGTGGTAAATGGTATTTCAGGCAGGCTTCAGGCGGTAAGTGGTATTAGAAGGGTTGCACCCGAATCCATACACCAGCCAACATGTAGCACGTAGTAGGAGAGAGAAAACTGCTCTTTTCAGGCTGGTGATCTCCATGCAAGTAGGCCATCCGAAAATACTGTCAACCGTTGGATTAGAGATCATAGATCAACAGTGGAGATTGAGCGGACTGCTTGATATTTCGGGTTTAGTGCGAATCGTCGGATTAAAAGGAAAATCGAAGGACAAGATTAAGTCGTGATATATCGCATCGTAATGTTTCCAAAGGGAAGGACTTAAATTCCATGTATGAAGGAATTGCAATGAGCGATATGCGATCGACGATCGGGAGATCGAGTCGTGACAAAACAAAGGTACCTTGCAACATTGCAACATGCAACTATGCGATGTGCGATAGCGCCAATCGGCGATTGGTGAATCACATCATGGCAATACAAAAGGGCCAATGCACATGCGACTTGCCGATTAAAGCGATGGGCCGATATGCGATAAGCGATAGATTGGAGATCAACGATCGGAGGAGTAGCGCAGTAGGACATGCGACTTGCGATATGTGTGGACCCGAAAGGATTATAGATGCGGCTGAATTTCATTTGAGTTCCGGCTTTAGGCTCACGGTTGGGTTTCCATGAAGTTTTCCCGTGTATTCCATTATTGGGTTCTGTTTCGGGATTTATGCCGGAGGAAGGCCGAACGGTTGGGTTACCCGCGCCCACCGTTCCTTTCATTTGTAAACTGATTCTTTTAATGAACAGTCGGTTCACGCTTTAAGCAATTGTTGTAATAGAACATGTTATAAAACACGATGAACCTAGAGATATTGGAAAGAGAGGATAGCCACCAGAGGTTGGGAGGCAGAGTTAGAGCGCTTAACAGAGTGAAGCCACCAGAGGTTGGAGGCAGCGCCTAAATGCTTCAATGAAGTATCAGACAACAAAGAGACCGAAGGATCAAGCTGTTGCTGGTGTCTATTGTGTAGAAGACAGAAGAAGGAATTCCAGAGATAGTGTAGAACTCTGAGGGAGTTAGAGAAGCGAGAAGCTCAAGAAGCTCAGAGCACTGACTGAAAGACTTAGTCCAGAGAAGCCTAGATCTGTCTACAGCTAAAGGACAGCTAAGGGTAAGATAGCATTCTAAGCCCATTGGTTCAGTTGTAAACCTATGGAGTTGAGTCAAAGACTTGTAAAATAATTCAAGCCATAATCCCAAAGAGCCTATTCGAGTTGACAAGAACTCAGGGAGACGTAGCCCAGGAGAGTTGGGTGAAATCCAAATTATATTGCTGTTATGTGTGTTGGTTATTATTTGCATTATTTTTTGTTATACGTTTTTATATCAGTTTAAGAAAATCAACTTAAAGCACTTAACAGTTAAAGGCAAACACAAACATACACCTACTTCAAGTTCTTTTAATTCCACAAATTATCAATCATAAGCATAAATCTTGGAAATTGTTTAAGCTTTGGAGAGGGAGAGGTTCTTATAGGTTGACAAGAAGCCTTTAGGTCCCCATTTCAGATCAGGTGGTATTAGAGCTGGTTATATCAGAGCAAGTTATACTAGAGAAGGTTGTATGATGATGCAAGTGGTATCAGATCAGAATGCTTGATTAACAGAGCAATCTATATGCTTGTTGACTTGAAAGGTGTTCAAATAGTCAAATTCTTCTGTTTGATTGTTTGTAAAATAATTGTTGTTTGAGTTGCAAAGGTTCAGGGAAAGCTATTGATAAGCTAAGTCTAGGAGAGGAAAAGAAGGAAGAAGGGTTGAAGGCATTATTATTATCCCAAAGGACCTCAAAGCAATCCTTGAAGCACAAGAGGTTTGTTACAAAAGGTTACTTGAATAAGCTATTTGTTAATCTTGTTTGAAGTTCTTTTGTTCATTCTAATAATGATAACTTCTACAAGTGAGTCCTCAAATTCTTCTTTCTTCACAAGAGTCTTTGATGAAGACAAGAAGCAAGACTTGTTCACCATGATGGATATGGTGAGAGAAATGTATGAGGATGGAAGGAAGAACATCGTACTTATAGAGCAGTTGAATTCATGAAGGAAGAGAAGTAGTTGCTTTCTGACAAATTGCAGGAAATGGAGAGGCAAATTCATATTGCAAATATTTATGAGTTGGAGACACAGCTCCTTGTTGCCAAAGAAGCCTTGGTCAAGTATCAGCTTGAAGAAGAGGTAAACAATTCCTGCTTGTCTTCAAATTCTTCTAAGAATGTTTATGTTGGTTCTTTTGAAAAACATACCAGAGGCATAGGGTCCAAGTTAATGTCCCAAATGGGCTATGAAGGAAAAGGATTGGGCAAACATGCATAGGGTATATTTAAGCCAATAATGGTTGAGGAAAGGCCTAAGTATTTGGGTCTTGGCTATGGAAAATCTTATGGAGAAAGTTCCAAAGCTGCCATGAAGGCAAATGAAATAGTTCCTAGAAGGAATTTCATTTCAGGTCTTCTACCTCAAGAGTGTGAATATTGTATTCATGGGGAATGTACTAGCTTGAAACATCATTTTCAGGAAGAAGGTGTTCATAAGAATACACTTGAACCAGAGAGTTGTGGAAACTCTGAAAGCAGTGAAGAGATTGATGGTGTTCCAAAAGGAGCCACTTCTTCATTCAGTTCACCTCCTCATGAAGGTAAAAGAGGTGAAAGAGAAAGATATAAATATGGTTCTAATCATATTCCTTTTTATTATGTTAAGCATGATAAATTTCCATATAAGCATGGGAAAAGAATTGCATGTTCCTTTTGTGGTTTGGTTAACCATAATGTTTCTAGCTGTTGGAAGAGGATGGCCACATGCAGGAAAATTTGGAAGAAAAAGAAGCAAGAAGCTAAAGTTCCCTTGGACAAGGCAAATCATGTTGTTGAGGAGATGCACATGTGTTGCACTTACTGCCATAAGCAAGGACATATTGCTGAAAAATGTTGGACTTTGAATCCAACAATGCTTCCATGAAACTTGAAGAAGGTGGAAAGAGAGAATGGCAGGAATGGAAAGAAAGATTCCATAAATGATGTGTTTCAGGATGATTCACATGTTTTTGTTGATTTGTAGACAAAGGAAGGACCTTTGAAATGGATTGGTAAGAAATGGTTAGAGTTCTTATCTAATTAAAGTTGCATATCTTTTGATGTGAAAAGAAATGTATCACATCTATTTTCATTTCTTTGTTAATGAGATGCAAGTTGCAAGATTATACCAAGAAGGTGAATGGAAAAGTTGAGTAGGAGACTCACTTTATTGCAACAACATTATGTTCATTTCAGCTTTGAAAGTACAGTGTACTTAAGAGAAAGTTGAAGGATGAAATGCATGCATGAGAATGATGTGCATGAACACAGGGATGTTGATGTTTTCCTTGTATTTGAACATGTATGTGTGATTAACTTGAAGGGTTGATTACTTTGTTGTAAACATGCATGTAAGGTTTTGTTGGCTTGTTATCTAGTCAATCATTTGTATCCAGATGTAAAGACATGGAGGTAATTCACAAGATGTGAAATCTGTTTATTTTGTTGAAGAAAGAGTTTAGGCCATCCAGTTTTATATGTAATTCTATTATTCTTGACAAGATGTCAATAGAACATTTTTGTAACAGGTACAAATGTAAATTTTTGTGAAGAAGATGTAACTTCACATTTGTTTGAGCCACCTTGGATCAATGATCAAGGAAGAGAAGTTCAAACTACCTTCTGTAACCTTCTCAGCAGGAGTTCTACATGAAGTCAAGGAGGAAGACAGTTCTTAACTGGAGGACCAACACATCCAGGAAGGAAGTGTTCAAAGGCTTTGGTTTAGAGGCACTATGCAAGGCAAGTGTATGGAGGCTAAAAGAATAGGGTGTTGTTACTCTCATCTATGGTTCAGATCAGTATGTCAGTGTTTTGGGGTCCAAAAGATTCCCAATGGGGAGGCGTGATCCAAAATGGATCTTGAATAAACCTTCCAAGTCTTCGAAAATGTTTTAAATCGAAGTATGATAGGGAAACTACGTTGAAACATAAGCCAATCAAAGAAATGTAGCGTTAATGCTCAAGGGCCATTGGATCCGAAAGATCAACAGACAGGAGCAAAACAATGGAGCATTCATCCATTGTTATCACATCAGAGAAAAGCCAGCGGTGTGTTTGGACTATGGCCTTAAGAGAAATGCGATGAAGTGGACCCGAAGGATTATTGAACAAAACAGCGCAGGAATTGAGTTCCATGGTAAACGATATTTCGGGCAGGCTTTAGGCGGTAAGTGGTATTGGAAGGGTTGCACCCGAATCCATACACCAGCTGACATGTAGCACACAACAGGAGAGAGAAAATTTCTCTTTTCAGATTTCTTGATGTTTCGGGTTTAGTGCGAATCGTCGGATTAAAAGGAAAATCGACAGAGAAGATTAAGTCGCGATATATCGCATCGCAATGTTTCCAAAGGGAAGAACTTAAACAACGGGTATGAAGGAATTTCAATGAGTGATATGCGATCGGTGATCGAGAGATCGGGTCGCGACAATACAAAGGGGCCTTGAAACATTGCGACATGTGACTATGCGATGTGCGATAGCGCCGATCGACGATCGGTGAATCACATCGCGACAATACAAAAGGGCCAATGCACATGCGACTTTCCGATTAAAGCGATGGGTCGATATGCGATAAGCGATAGATCGGAGATCAGCGATCGAAGGAGTAGCGCAACAGGACATGCGACTTGCGATATATGCGGACCCGAAAGGATTATAGATGTGGCTGAATTTCATTTGAGTTCTGGATTTAGGCTCATGATTGGGTTTCTGTGAAGTTTTTCCATGTATTCCATTATTGGGTTCTGTTTTGGGATTTATGCCGGAGGAAGGCTGAACGGTTGGGTTACCTGTGTCCGCTGTTCATTTCATTTGTAAACTGATTCTTTTAATGAACATTCGGTTCACGCTTTAAGCGATTGTTGTAATAGAACGTGTTATAAAACATGATGAACCCAAAGATGCTCGAAAGGGAGGATAGCCACCAGAGGTTGGGAGGCAGAGTCAGAGCGCTTAACAGAGCGAAGCCACCAGAGGTTGGAGGCAGTGCCTAAATGCTTCAGTGAAGTATCAGACAACAAAGAGACTGAAGGATCAAGCTGTTGCTGGTGTCTGTTGTGCAGAAGACAGAAGAAGGAATTCCAGAGACAGTGTAGAATTCTGAGGGAGTCAGAGAAGCCAGAAGCTCGAGAAGCTCAGAGCACTGACTGAAAGAATTAGTCCAGAGAAGCCTAGATCTGTCTGTAGCTAAAGGACAGCCAGGGGTAAGATGGCATTCTAAGCCCATTGGTTCAGTTGTAAACCTATGGAGTTGAGTCAAAGACTTGTAAAAGAATTCAAGCCATAATCCCAAAGAGCCTAGTCGAGTTGACAAGAGCTCACAGAGACGTAGCCCACGAGAGTTGGGTGAACTCCTAATTATATTGTTGTTATGTGTGTTGGTTATTATTTGCATTATTTGTTGTTATACGTTTTTATATCAGTTTAAGCAAATCAACTTAAAGCACTTAACAGTTAAAGGCAAACACAAGCATACACCTACTTCAAGTTCTTTTAATTCCGCAAATTATCAATCATAAGCATAGATCTTGGAAATTGTTTAAGCTTTGGAGTGGGAGAGGTTCTTGTAAGCTGACAAGAAGACTTTAGTGCCCCATTTCGGATCACCCTCATTATCTTGACATTTTCCACGATTCTTTCATTGCTGTTGAATTTTGTGAAAAATTACCTACTGATGATATTATTACTTCCGATCATACTCAAAACTCGTGGAATGTTGATTGTACATCCAAATGCGGAGTATAAAAATATTCCCTTCTTGATCTCCCCAATCTATCATCTCATCATTCTTAGTGAATAAAGGGTGAAATTTCTTATTTTCAATCTTCCCCTCTTTACGATTCGACAGATCATGGGGATGCCTCTTTTCTTTTTATCTTGAACAATTTGATCATGGTTGTCGTGATCTTTTCATTGATTCATCCAGTCATGACTATTATTTTTCTATTGTCGATCTTTCTATGCCACCGATATTTGATGATCTACCTTATGTTGATTTGGAACATCCACAAACTATTGAGGCACTTTAGCCCGAGATGATGGTTATGTCAGGTTCTCGTAGTCTTGAGGCTAGTTCGAATTCTGATCAAAACAATGATATTTGTTTCAAGGATCCTCATCACTCTATCGCACAAATTGAAAATCAATCTCTCTCACAATTTTTGCATCCTCCATCTTTTTTTCAAAATCCTATTGCTCAGTCATTGGAGGAGTCATACCTGACTAGTACTGGTGCAAAACACAATTATTATTCTTTCTTTATGTTCACCCATTTTCGAAGTTTGAAAGTTTGTTCCCGCGTGTCATTGAGTCATAATGTGTTTGAACACCATAATGCATTTGCAGAATGCGTCACATGAACTTTTCTCTCTTACTTTTCTGCGTACATATTCAAACTTCGAATGCTTTGGTATGTTTTTCCTTATCTTTCTTGTTTATGGTTATGTTTGAATATATTTCTTGATATGCATTCCCTCACTTACATAGGCCACTAATGCATTGGTGGTTACCATGGAAGTTTCATTTTACATAAGTCTGGCCTAATCCCTGTTAGGTTAGGAGTAAGAGTAGTTGTTTGTTGTTTGTTGTTTTCCTTGTTTTGTTTTGTTTTGATTTACTTTCCGCTCCACCCCTTTCTTTTTGTTTCTTTCCAGTCATAGGATGACATTCGCATGAGACCATGTTCAGTTCCTGGAGCAAGCATGGTGAAGTTCAAGAGGAAGTTGTGCTACTATCAATGTTTGGTTATTTGATTATTCCCTCTCTTTGCATGAATCTTGCATTCTTTTAGTCAATGATACTGTTATCTCAAAATAAACCCTTGAAAGGCTGCTGATCAGGTAGACCTTGAGTATCTATTTCAAACCTACTTTTGGCTGAGGCTTAGCCTCCTCAACCTGAGAGGGCTCTCTCACAAGACTAAAATTTTTGATAATGAATAAGATGGCTAACTCTATGGAAAATTCGAACAACAATGTATAAATGGTTGAAATACCAATTAACAAACTTTCATTGGGCTATGGAGTCAAAGTGTGTTTCAGTTTTCAGTTTTCAAAATTGAGTTCTCCTCTGCTCAGGAATCCTTCTGGAAGTTGACTAGTAAAAGCAGAAAACATAGTCTTTTATGTTGAAACAGGTTGCTTCAGGGGTTTCGTAGCGCGCTACGAAAACTCCTACTTCAGATTCCCCGATTTCGTAGTGCAGCCAGTGAAAATTCTGTGTTTTGCACTATGAAAACACCTAGAGTGAGTTTTGCACTACAAAAACCTTGACACAAGTTTGACACATGGAACTTATGTGTGATGTGGGACCAGTGATAGGCAAGAACAGAGTATTGAACCTATTTGACCATACCAACAAGACTCTCTTTTAGATCTTAGACTCTAAAACAACCATGGAAAGACTACACCAAGACTAACATCAATCCTTTGGAATCAAATTGATGTCAAAACACATGGTGAGGCTTCTAGGACATGGAATGAGGCTGTGAAACTTTTTTTTTTTTTTTTGGAAAAGAGAATGACACTTATTGAGATGAGATGAATCAAAACCTATAAGACTATAACTAGAAACAAGGCAAACTTTCCAAAGCTTAGAAACAAAAATTTTAGGGTGATAATAGATACTCTAATGGAAAATACATTTTTTTCATAGAAAACCGCAACGGAATCATGATGCTTGAATCTATAACTAGTACCACCTAATCCAATCGATCTTTTTCTTTCAGTTATTTCTTATCAACTGAGTCAAGTAGAGCAAGGAGGCGAGGAAACTTTAACAAGTGTGTCAGAGGTATCTATAATTATCCTTCTCTGAAGGGACAATATTTTTTAGTCTCAATAAGTCATGATCCCTCTTTCGCCCCATGAAATAAATAAGTGCCTATGGACAGTTCTATGAACAAAATGAAAAAAATGAAAAAAATAAAATAAAGGGAGAAAGAAGAGGAAGGCTTCATGCGCAGAGAGGTGAAGCAAGAAACTCGAGTGAGGTACTTGTTAGCCCCCTAATTTTCTCTCTTTTTGCCATTTTCCCCTTCCTAAATCATAACCATTTACCACTGTTTTACCTCTCTTATACACCCTCATCTTGCACCAGTCCAAGAACAATGACATATTTCGTATAAACTTTATTTTTCATATTTTTAATTCAACTTAGCATTAATTAATCATTTATTACATGATTTATTGCTTATAATCACTCTTTGTAACTTATCGATATCTCCAATGTTTATTTGGTAGTTAAAGTACTTACCATGACCGCTGATCCTAGTGCAGGATCGAATCTTGCACCGTTGCCAACACAACAAATCCTTGTAGCAGATCCGAACCTCCTTGATCACCGCCTCATTTTGAGCAGCTTCAGCCACGACAACAAGATCGATCTAAAGGCAGCTGAGCTTCAACCACGATAGCAAGATCGATCCAAAGGCAACCGAGATTGAATTTATGAAGAACGAACAACTGGAGATTGGCTATGGCCAGTTTTGTTAAACTGTCTAATTTTGAAGGCCTAAAAGCTAAATTCTGCGTTTGGTTATGTAATCGGTTGAACGATCTATTTTGGCCTTTGGCCAAAGATCTATATAATGAAGAATGTAAATAGGACGAGGATAGTTTTTGATAGGAATTTTTGTATAGAACAGAGACACAACCAGAGAGGCGGTAACAGGTTGTTGTATTTTGTTATCGCCCGAATCTGGGCTCGACATGTATTAACGCATGTACTTGCCTTAGTGAATTAATAAAAATGGATCTCCGCCTCATGTTTTATAAATCGAATTTCTGTATTTGAAGATGATGAATTGATTAAAGTACTGAGCAGTGTTTTTGTTTGAAAGGGAAACACACTAGTTGTCTAGGGCCCAGCCAACCCAGCACGTTTACCCTATTTCATGTTTCTTGTAATTTGTGTTTATATTTTCAAGTGTGATTTAATTTCAAGAACATGCATTCCTGTCTGAGTGAAAGCGGATCCGTTGTGTGAAGTAGCTAAATTTCCTTTTCCTGCACTTGATTTCAGATTGGTTTTCCCCGCCTGGTCCAAGCAGGAGAAATAAACCTGCACCAGTGCACGTTGGTGTGATATTTCCTTTTCTGCAGTTCTATTTGGTTGGTTTTCCCCGCTTGGTCCAAGCAGGAGAAATGAACCTGCACTAGTGCACGTTGGTGTGATGCAGCAAGCCTTTTTAGTCTACTTCCCGCAATTTTCTTTCTTTCATTAAATACTTTATGACAGGATAAATGTATATGGATTGTTTCTTTATTTCTCTATCAAGATCAAAAACATTCATTTTCTATGTGTGCAATTTGATTTAACAGTATAATAGCACTTGCAGTAACTAAGCACTCATTTTAAGAATTAAATTTTAAGTGAAAGAAGCTCTAATCCGGTGCAATAACTAGTTTCTTGCCACGGGATTTGAGTTCTTTGAACCTGGAAATGTTCAAGCCCTTGCAGGAAGTAAAACGCCTTTGGTAAAGACACCATTTATATCTTCTGCATAAATCTTTGTTCCTGCACTAGTGCAAGCAAACTACGATGGTGCAGGACAGATTAGTGCAAGAAGGAAATCTCTAAAGGAGCAGGTTTAAAGGGCCCATCTGATGAGACTGCTAGGTGTCTCTGCTAAAGAAAAACACACACTCAATAGTTAAACAATAGTTAGCTAGAGTGACTTATCCTTTATTCTTAATTCCCTTTTGAAAATGCATTCTTCCTTGTTCCAGTCTTAGATTATTTTGATGGTTCAAGTTGCCTTTTTCTCTTCTTAGTTTGATTCTGCAATATTTCCTTTAAATAAAGTAGGGATTTGTATTAGAAAGATTCATACCATCTCTGGCATTGCCTGTGCTTCGTCTCTAAGTTTACAGATCCCCCGGGTTGACAAATTAAGTGTTGAGGAGTTTGCTTAAGTGTAATTCCTGCACCCAACATTTTGGCACCGTTGCCGAGGAGGCGATTTGATTTGGTAAGAATTTTCTGATTATACAATAGAGGTAAATTTTCCTTTATTTTTGCAGTATTGTTTGGAAAAGCTTCTTTGAAGGAATTTTACTGGTGTTGATTGATTTCTGACAACATTTTTTTATTAGAAGTTGTTTGTTATTTTTCTTTCTTTTTTTGAAATGAATGCCTAGAAAAGGTAAGGGTTCAAAGCCCACTAAGGGCCGAAATAATTATGAAAACAATTCTCATATTGGGTCTCCTTCTGTGAACAGGAAGCTCAATCCAATTCAAACCCATCACGCAGGAATAGTCCACCTAGATTCTGGTGACAACAGCTCAGGTGTGGTTCAGTCCGTTGGGAGCAACAGGGAAACAATGGCAGACCATGAAGATCTTGTGGAAGGGACTGGTGAAAACCAGGTAAGTAGGGAACAATCCAGTTTTGTGTTTCCAATTGTGGACCCTGATACTATGGCGCAAATGAAGAATATTCCACCATCGGCTCTCCCTCATTTGCATGGTAAAGTTCATGAAGATCCTGACTCTTTTTTATTCAAGTTTGATATTCTGTGTAGAGGTTATGATTATTCAACTGACACTCAGAAGCTAATATTATTTCATGTTACTCTCAAGAACTCAACTCTACGCTGGTTTATGGGGTTAGGAGGAAACATTATAGCCTCTTGGGATCAGATGAAGAGAGTGTTTTTGTCTAGATATCAAGAATATTGTAAAACTCGGGACATGCAGGATGATATTTTTACAATAATACAGGATGATGATGAAACTCTTGAAGATTACCTAGAAAGATTTATGTATATTTAACAAAGGTCGAAACTTAAGCTTGATTCAAATACTATTAGAACCTTCTTCTTAAGAGGACTTACTGATAATGCTAGAAATAATTTAAATCTATTAGGAGAAGGTGATATTTCTCAGCAAACTTTTGAACAAATCTGTGAATTATGCAAGAAATTTTCAAGAAATCAGTATAGATCCAGTAGAGCAACTCGAAACAGAAATAGAAAAACCGAATCTACTGATGCTATGATTATTGGACTAGAAAATAAAATAGAAAACATGAAAATTGATATAATCAATACTGTTACCAAACAGTTGGACTCTTTAAAATTTTAGCAAAAACTCATGAAGGAACAAGAGTCGTTATGTATTTTATGTCCTAGATGTAGAGACAAACATCCTCCTAAAGAGTGTCCTCTTAATTTGAAAGAAACTAATAAGCGTGCTATTTGTGCAGAAGACCATGTCACAGAAAAATATCCTTCTATACCAAGCCTTAAAGCTGTCTTTACAGGGGGACAACCTGAAGCTGAATACTTGTATGCTATGTGAGAAAAAAGAAATTGGCCTCAGGTAGGTACAGGTATGGCTCCTGAATTTTCTCCACACTATTTTGGTTATAATTCACATGCATATTCTTATCCTAACACTAATCAGAAGTGGCAGTATGGGAACCAATATCAGCATGGGAAACCTTCTCAACCATGCCAACAAGGTTGAAGTGGGCCAACTCATTCTCCATATTCCTACCAGCCACCCATGCCGCCATATCCATCTACACATACACCTTATTCAATGCCTCAACTTCTGAGTCAGTCTACTCCACCATTGCCTTTACCTCCACCTTTTCAACCTCCTCAGTTGCCTACTCAACTTATGCCCAATCCTAACAATAATAAAGCAGTGCAAATGATCTATGTAACAAACGCACCTTTATTCGAGTACCAGTCTATTCCAGTTGGGGTTCATGATATTCAATTAATATCGAGAAGGACTGTAACATCAAAAAATCAGAGGCAACCTAGAGTGATTGTTGAAGAGAAAGGAGAAGAGGAAACTCTTAACCATTCTCTGAAAGTTGTCACTAAGCATCCCTTACCCTCTAAATCCTTGCCATCTTCTTCCAACCAACCTCCCTTCCTAGAGAGGCTAGTAATGGGAAGAAGTGAGCCTATTTCTGAGACTAGCTTGGCATCAGAGATTCAGAATCTTTTCATTATGATACCTCTGCTTCAAGCCATCAAAGAGATCCCTATTTGTACCAATATTATTAAGGAACTCTATCTCAAGAAACCCGGGAGGAGGAGATTGGAACCCCAAACCATTCAATTTGTTGGTAGGGCAGCAGAGTTGATGACGAGATGTGTGTCTATGGAAAAATATACTGATCCCGGAAACCCTGTCGTCTCAGTTCAGATTGGTAATTTCCTTGTCTGTAATGTTCTTATAGACCTGGGGGCAGCCATTAATGTCATGACTAAGCAAACCATGGATCAACTTCGGTTATCTCATCTTCGCCCTACTCCCACTGTGCTTGAATTAGCAAATAGATCTAAAATTAAGCTAGAAGGAGTATTGAACGATGTGATCACCTCATTAGATTCTTGGGAATATCTTGCAATTTCATTGTGCTACAGCCAAACAACCCAATAGGAGGACATCCCTTGATCTTGGGTTGACCATGGCTTGCTATAGCTGATGCATATATTGGATGTCACTTCGGCGATATGTATATTTTGCATGGAGATTCTAGGAAGAAAGTTACCGTATACCCCCCTGCTAGATCCATTCAGGACCTTCGAGATACTTTATGGTTGGATCAAAGTAGTGACAAGGAGACTCAACCCATTTCCCTTATCCATCATTATACTGGGTCTTCACAAGAAGATGAGATTCAATATTTCCTAAATAATCTAGACACTATGACTAATTTTGAGCTATTGAGCCAGATTTTCAGCCTAGATTTTCAAGATAATCATGATTCTCATTCTTTTGTACCACTGCATTTGACCACCCCCTTGAATATTCCTGAGCTTAATACTACTCTTGCTGAGATTAGCCCCGGTAAATCCTTGTATATTAGTTCAGATTTGGACTCATCTCAGCAAGAACAGCTCGTGAATTTGTTGCAAAACCATCTTAGTGCCTTTGCATGGGGCTATGAAGATATGAATGGTATTCCTCCTGAAACTTGTACACATCATATCTATATTCAGGAAGGAACCTGACCTGTCTGATAACCCCAAAGGCAAATGAATCCAGCTCTAAGAGATATTGTGAAGGAAGAAGTGCAGAACTCTTGGATGTTGGTTTTATCTATCCTATTTCCGACAGTCAATGGGTATCTCCATTAGTGCTAGTACCTAAGAAAGATGGAAGATGGCGTATTTGTATTGATTATCGAGAATTAAACAAAGCCACTCTGGATGATTATTTCCCTCTCCCTCTCATTGACCAGGTGCTTAATACCCTTGCAGGAAAGAAATATTTTTATTTTTTGGATGGCTTTAGTGGTTATAACCAGATACAGATTGCACCCAAAGATTAGGATAAAACTACTTTTACATTTCCATGGGGTACATTTGCTTATAAAGTGCTTCCCTTTGGTTTATGTAATGCCCCGGCTACCTTTCAAAGGGCAATCCTGGCCATTTTTGTTGATCTAGAATTTGTAGAAATTTATATGGATGAGTTTTCTGTGTTTGGTGATTCTTTTCAGGAAGCTCTCGAAAATCTGGAAAAAGTACTTCGTTGTCAGGAAGCCCATATCGCCTTGAGTGACAAGAAATGTAGATTAATGTGCAAAGCGGGAGTGGTACTTGGCCATTTGATTTCTGGTAAAGGTATCCAAGTTGATCCAACAAAGATCAAAATCATTCTGCATCTTCCTGCACCCAAAACTCAAAGGGAAGTAAGAGGTTTTTTAGGACATTCTGGTTACTATAGGAGATTCATTGAAATTTTTTCTAAGATAGCTACCCCTCTTTTCCAACTTCTAGCTAAGGATAGTGAATTTTCTTGGACCACAGCTTGCTAACAGTCTTTTGAAACATTGAAGGAAAAGTTAGTACATGCACCAGTTTTGAGAGGTTCTAACTGGTCCCTGCCTTTTCACATTTCCTCTGATGCTTCAGATTTGGCTATTGGAGCATCTTTAGGACAAGAGGAAAATAAACAATCCTATGCTATTTATTATATTAGTAATAATTTGTCTTCCATTGAATTAAATTACACAGTTATAGAGAAACAATTTTTAGCTGTAATTTTTGCAGTTAATAAGTTCAGACACTATATTATAGGATATGAAGTATTTGTACATACTGATCATTCCGCGATCAAATATTTGATGAACAAGCCATTAACTAGCGGTAGAGTGACTAGGTGGTTACTATTGTTGAGGGAAAATCTAATGTTGTAGAAGATTTTCTTTCTATATTAGATAATCCTGGTGAAGCAACTCCTGTTAATGATGATTTCCCGGATGAACATCTTTTTTCTATGTCAACAGATTCTTCGTGGTTTTCTGACATTGCTAATTACTTGGTTACTGGGAAAAAACCACCCACTTGTCAGCTCGCAAAAAGCAGAGTATTGTTCAAAAAAGTGCTGCATATTCCTGGATTCAAGGAGATCTCTTTTACACTGGTCCAGATCTGATTATCCGTAGGTGTGTAAGAGAGGAGGAAGTGTTTGACATATTGAAATCTTCTCATGATGAACCTTGTGGAGGCCACTTCACTGATAAGTGGACTGCATATAAAGTATTGTGTGTTGGTTACTTTTGGCCTTCCTTGTTTAAGGATGCCAAATAGTATGTCAGGCGTTGTGATAGCTGTCAGCGAATGGGCCAGCCTAATCAAACCAATCAAATTCCTTTATGCCCCCAAGTTATGATTGAGCTATTTGAAAAATGGGCTATTGATTTTATAGGGCCAATAAATCCAACATCATTAAGTAAAAAGCATATCTTGGTTTGTACAGATTTTGTTACGAAATGGGTAGAAGCTAAAGTTGTTTCTTTTGCTACAGAAAAGGTTGTTGTTGATTTTCTTTTTACTAAAATCTTTACTAGATTTGGTGTGCTTAGAGAAATTGTTTCTAACAATGGTTCGTAGTTTATTTCTAATATGGTACAGGGTGTGATGGAGCAATACAAGATCCAGCACAGGAAATCCACGCCGTATCACCCGCAAGAAAATGGCTAGGGGGAATCCACAAACAAAGTGATCAAGTCCATTCTTACAAAGACAATAAATATGCATCGGAAAGCTTTGTGGGCATACAGAACCACTTGGAGAAATAGCACGAGACATACACCATATGAGCTGGTATATGGCAAAAAAGTTCTCTTACCAATTGAATTCCAAATCAAAACTTTCAGGACTGCAGTTCAGTTAGGACTAGATCTCTCTGAGGCACAACAACATCATCTTCTCCAATTAAATGAGTTAAATGAATTTCGTAGGGATGTTGTTCAGCAAAACATACTAATTCAGCAGCAACGCAAAAGGTGGCATGACAAGTCTATTCAGAAAAAGCAATTCCAACCAGGTGATTGGGTGCTCCTTTATGATTCTAGATTTAAAATATTTAAAGGGAAATTCCATACACGTTGGATGGGACCTTATGAAGTGATCCGAGTATTTGAGAATGGAGTAGTAGAAGTTAAAACTATTGATGGACAAAATTCAGTATTCTTGGTAAATGGACAAAGGTTAAAGAAGTATTTTCAGCCACTTACCAGGAAAGATTTTACAGAACAAGTCCAACCGTAATTCGGGATGGTAGTGGTGAATTGTAATACCAACCTTTTGAAAACATGAATTCTTCTTCTTCTTAAAAAAATAAAAGAAATAAAGAAGAAACATTTTCCTGTAATTATGAAAATCAGTTCGCTGACATGATTACAGAAGGATCAACCTGAAAACCAGCTTGCTGGCAGGAAGATCAAAAATTTCTAATAAACAGAAAATGTTGCTTGATCTTTAGATATGCTAGCGACCACCAAGTAAAAGCAACAAAACCAACCTTTATACAATTGGGGTAATTATCATGGATATTTTTATTCAAGTAACGCTTAATTTTCGCTGCAGTTATTTTTTCTTGCACCAGTGCACGCAAACCTTCCAGAAAATTTTATGCCTTTCTTCATATTCCACTTCCGTAATATTCCCTCAATTTTCTTCTTCAATCCCATAATGATTAACCTTCCCACATTCTTCTAAATTTACCCTATCCTCTTCAAAAAAATCCCTCTTTACCCTTGAAAGTTTTTCCCTATCCCACTTCTGTTTATTCCCTCTTTTGGTACTATTCCTGGAATCCTTGTAATAGAATTCTTTCCCATTCTAAAATTTCCCTTTTCCCACTTCTTTGTTCCCTCATGAATTCATTGCAGGATTTCACGCACAAAGAGAAAAAGGATATGCTCTGAAGCATCAAGAAAGGGCGAAGCAAATTTCTAGTATAAGTTGAGGAAGCCATGTGGAAGTCCAACCTATATTTTATTTAAATTCTCTGTTCTTTTTTAGATATTATGCTTGCACTAGTGCAAGCATGTTGTCCTATATGATAAAGCAAGCAGAATGGTACCAACAGAATAGCATAATTTAAGCGGTGCAAGCAAACCAGTGCAAGCATGCACCCTGTCAGAAACATAGTACAATTTGTTCTTTTCATAGCATACGTCATAGGAAAGTGGTCATCATGAAAATTTATAAGAAGTCCTTTCACTTAGCCGATGAGTACTTGTGCTATCATACTAACTAGGAGAAAATTATTTAAAGTACAAGGTGTTTTTAAGTTAGGAATCATGATCATTTTTTAATGAATGCTAAGTTCTTTTTTTGAATTATGAAGGAATGCGGAAGTGTTTAACCATTGCTTGGACATAATTGCCCCTTTCCGCCATAATCCTAGATGTCCTTCACTCATAATGATTACCTCACCTAGCCGTTAAAACGCCGCCGCAAGTACCAATCCGGCCTGATCTCAAAGATGTCGTGCATCTACGGCGAATGAATGGGTGATAAGATGGAAAGGATGGTGGACAGTTGGATCCCTATTTATAAGAACCGATTTTCCCGGTGTTGCATGTAAAATTCTCGACTATTCATAGCCGTTAAGCAGCAATGCCGCCTGTTCGAAACAAACCCTCCTCTCTCAGTAGGGTAGAACAGACTGTCAAGTATCACAATAGTCTTGCACCATTGCGAGACTTGGGCTTTCTTCAATTCTAGTAGAAGTTTGACGGGTACGACAGAGAAGTGGATTTACAGTTTGCCAGAAGTTTAAAAAATGGCCGAGTAAAAATTAGGCCTCTAAAATTTGAAGTCACAGAAGAATTTATAGCAGCAATGACAAGCTTGGAAAATACTGGTAAACAGTGGTTTAAAAATAAAAATATAGAAAGGAAGTGATGGTAGCGTTTCGTCATCGACAAGAAGATGGAGGTAGATTGGAGGGAAGGAGTTCCGTGCAGTAAGGAAACGATCTGAAAAATAAGAAAAGGCCCCATCTTCAAATAAGAAGAAAAATAGCGCACCTGGTGAAGAGACTCCTTCTACGCCACCACTACAGGCACAGACCCCCGAAGTTGAAAACCTGTCAGTCCTTGCGGATGAAAAAAAAATTGCAGAGGTCGAAGATGACACTCTGTTGGTAGATTTCATTAAAAATCCCTGGAAAAAGAACAAAAGATCTGATGCAGGCAAAGAACCACAGTCCCCACAGGGCATTGAATCCCCTCCTGCACCAGTACAAGAAGAAGCACCAGTAAAAGAAGAAGAACCAGGAGAAGAAGCAGAACAAGAAGAAGAAGAAGAAGAAGTAGAATAAGAAGTAGAAGAAGAAGGACCAGAAGAAGAACCTACAAAAGAAGAAGAAGAAGCGAGAGAAGAAGAACCAGAAGAAGAAGTACCAAAGTAAGAAGAATTTCCTGATGTAACCATGAAGGATATTGAGGTCCCCGAGGAAGACACAGCCCCTGTCGAGACGGAAAAATAAAAATATTTGGTAACTCCTCCTGCTCGGGTAGTTGAACTAGAGCTTCAAGTGCAAAACTTATAACAACTTATAGCTAAAGCGCATGAGGATAAAGAACAGAGTAGAGGAGAATTGACTGTGGAGATCTAGAAAAAGAAAAGAGAAGTTAAAGTCTGGAAGTACTGAGCTGCGCAATGTTCCAGGCGACTTAAAAAGGTGACAGAAAATAAAGAACATTAGAAAGAAGAAGTCTGAAACATTGCAGGCTGATGTCAGTATGTCAAAGCAGGATTGCGCTGGAATGCTCAAAGTTTTGAAGTTTTTTGCAGAGGTAAAGAGTTTTGTGAGGACACACAACAGTTTAGGGATGGGAGGATGTTAGCCCCATAATTTTATCTCTTTTTTCCATTTTCTCCTTCCTAAATCATAACCATTTACCGTTGTTTTACCTCTCTTATACACCCTCATCTTGCACTAGTCCAAGAACGATGACATATTTCGTATAAACTTTATTTTTCATATTTTTAATTCAACTTAACATTAATTAATCATTAATTACATGATTTCTTGCTTATAATAACTCTTTTTAACTTATCGATATCTCCAATGTTTATTTGGTAGTTAAAGTACTTACCGTGACCGTTGATCCTAGTGCAAGATCAGATCTTTCACCATTGCCAGCATAGAAAATCCTTGCAGCAGATCTGAACCTACTTGATCACCGCCTCGTTTTGAGTAGCTTTAGCCACGACGACAAGATTGATCTAAAGGCAGCCGAGCTTCAGCCATAACAACAAGATCGATCCAAAGGCAGCCGAGATAGAATTTATGAAGAACGAACAACTAGAGATTGGCTACGACCAGTTTTGTTAAATGTCTAATTTTGAAGGCCTAAAAGCTAAATTCTATGTTTGGTTATGTAATCGGTTGAATGATATATTTTGGCCTTTGGCCAAAGATCTATATAATGAAGAATGTAAATAGGATGAGGATATTTTTTGATAGGATTTTTTGTATAGAACAGAGACACAGCCAGAGAGGCGGTATCAGGTTGCTATATTTTGTTATCTCCCGAATCTGGGCTAGACAATGTATTAACACATGTACTTGCCTCAGTGAATTAATAAAAAGGGAGATCCACCTCATGTTTGATAAATCTCATTTTTGTATTTGAATCTGATGAATTGATTAAAGTACTAAGAAGCATTTTTGTTTGAAAGGGAAACGCGCTGGTTGGCTAGGGCCTGGCCAACCCAGCACATTTACCCTATTTCTTGTTTCTTGTAATTTGTGTTTATATTGTCAAGTGTGATTTAATTTCAAGCACATGCATTCCTGTCTAAGGGAAAGCGGATCCATTGTGTGAATTAGAGAAATTTCCGTTTGTTGCACCTGATTTCAGATTGGTTTTCCCCGCCTGGTCTAAGCAGGAGAAATAAACCTGCACCAGTGCACGTTGGTGTGATATTTCCTTTTCTGCAGTTTTGTTTGGTTGGTTTTCCCCGCCTGGTCCAAGCAGGAGAAATGAACCTGCACCAGTGCACGTTGGTGTGATGCAGCAAGCCTTTTTAGTCTACTTCCCGCAATTTTCTTTCTTTCATTAAATACTTTATGACAGGATAAATGTATATGGATTGTTTCTTTATTTCTGCACTCTATCAAGATCAAAAACATTCATTTTCTATGTGTGCAATTTGATTTAACAGTATAATAGCACTTGCAGTAACTAAGCACTCATTTTAAGAATTAAATTTTAAGTGAAAGAAGCTCTAATCCGGTGCAATAACTAGTTTCTTGCCACGAGATTTGAGTTCTTTGAACCTGGAAATGTTCAAGCCCTTGCAGGAAGTAAAACGCCTTTGGTAAAGACACCATTTATATCTTCTGCATAAATCTTTGTTCCTGCACTAGTGCAAGCAAACTACGATGGTGCAGGACAGATTAGTGCAAGAAGGAAATCTCTAAAGGAGCAGGTTTAAAGGGCCCATCTGATGAGACTGCTAGGTGTCTCTGCTAAAGAAAAACACACACTCAATAGTTAAACAATAGTTAGCTAGAGTGATTGCCCCTTTATTCTTAATTCCCTTTTCCAAATGCATTCTTCCTTGTTCCAGTCTTAGATTATTTTGATGGTTCAAGTTGCCTTTTTCTCTTCTTAGTTTGATTCTGCAATATTTCCTTTAAATAAAGTAGGGATTTGTATTATAAAGATTCATACCATCTCTGGCATTGCCTATGCTTCATCTCTAAGTTTACGGATCCTCCAGGTTGACAAATTAAGTGTTGAGGAGTTCTCATTAAGTGCAATTCCTGCACCCAACAATACTATCTAGGATCGCTGGCAGCGGAGCAATGTTTGTGTTCCTGAAGTGACTCTGCCGAGGTAGTGATCCAGGGGGATCTTGTCAGTTCAGTGTATCCAGATAGTTCAGGTCATATTTAGCTTCATTAGCTTCGCCAGTGTTTTTTAGTTCTTCAGGGTGTTGGTTACCTCTTCATGGTGGATATGGTCCAGGTTGTCATCATGGTTTTGTTGATTATTGTCGTAATGTGACAATATCATTGTAATGGGTTTATTTTTATTATGGCGATGTAAAAAGGGGCTTAAATCCTAAGTTTAAAATCCTAAACTATACAATCGTAATTCCTAGTACACAAGATGTGTTAAAAAAACCTATGTTCTAAACCTAAGACAAAAACTTGCTATTCGGACTATGTAATAAAAAAACAATACAAACATAATACAAATGTTTACATAGCCCTAACCACAGCGAGACCATAGCATGTGAGCATTCGGATTTGGGGCGGTTTGGGAAGCCGTAACCTTAACCGCAACGAAACTGTCAGGTGGTAACCGTCGACCATGTGAATGGTTTGGAAGAGCGAAACCACGTGGGTAAGGAAGACCGCCATATGAAGCCGCAACTGCCAGAGGTATGCATAGTCACATGAGCCCTCACCACTGCCAACCGGAACCACCGAGAACTAACCTGCAAGGTGGCAGTTAGTGGTAAGATCACCCTGTTCACATGGGAAAGGTCAACCTCTCCCCACAGTTTCCTGACTGTTAGCAGTTTCAGAGATAACCCAAAGTCTGTTTATGCTAACTTTATGCAACCACCATGTAACCTAATACAAATATGTCATCTAGTAATAAGACCGAGACACTAAACCTTTAATTTAACACATTCATGAAAAGATTAGCCATCAGGGCCTTGAATGAACCTAAGGAGTTATAAATTCATCCTTTTTTTCATGAAGAGGGGATCAGAGTGATTTTCAGTATTTGAATTCAAAGTGGCCTATAAATCACAGGTGGCCCATCACCAAACGACCCTTGGAATATTTAACTTGTGGCATTATCAACTGAGCAGGAACCTGATGAACTTGGAGGCCATAAAAGCAAGTCCGTGGTTTGAAGCATTGCCAAAGGATACACAGGAGTCCCTGATCAGAATAATGACAACAACTAGGGGAGAGCCGAGTGTTCTACACCGCTAGTAGGTGAAACACCAGAAATCCATAAATCGCCTTGGACGCTGAGGCCCAAAATGGACCCACAAGCAGTAGGACTAGTCCGTATGTCCCCACGAAATCCCCGGTTCAGCAAAATGTCGATGGAGGAGAAGGGAAAAATAGTTAATATTGAGAGCGACGATGAGGAAGAGGACCCTCCAACCTCTGTCGAAGAGATGGAACCAGAGGAAGAAATAGAAGAAGACATCCAGCCAGTACATGCCACAACAAAGCTACCCAAGTATGTCCCTTCGCAAAAGGGGAGGGTAAAGGTCCCTAAATATTTGGATGCTGTGACGAGCACACTCAACACCCTATTCTTCCCCAAAGGGGTTCTATTTGAAGGTATGGTCGTGGGCCGCGTGCCCACTATAAAGTTTTAAGACTGGGACCTCGCAGATAGTGAGAAGTTTCCTCATTCAGAAACTAGCCAGCTGATGGAACTAAGCACATAAGCGGAATTTACCACACTGCGACCACAGACATGGCTGCACAGGGTGGAGGAGGCCGGGCTACTCCACCTCCTATCAATTACACACTTCCATTGGGCCCCAATCACGATATTTGTTATCAGACAACTGCTTTTTCTGGTGCATGATGGGTACTTGTGGCTGGAGGAGACCATTCCCATCACGGCAGAGCTCATTCATTGGATTTCTCGGCTTCCCTATTCAAGAAGGGACCCCTTGGAAATTTCTTGCACAAGTGGAGACTTGACTCTTGCAGAGGCTATGAAAAAGAAATATAAGTTGGAGAAAAGGCAGAGGGGATACATTATTACTAGTATTCAGAACAAAAGGGTCTACATAGCTACCCAGTTGTTGGCAGGAAAGGTGATGAGAAAATGTCGGGGCAATGAGGTACCAGCAACGGTCATCGTGCTGGCCGAGAAATGCGTAGAAGGGGTACAGTTCAACTGGGCACAGTTCCTCTGCAACGAGTTTCTGACGAACTGCAGGGAGGCCCAAGAACAGGGTAAGAGCTTCCACTACGCATGGTTGCTCTTATCCATCCTGTTGGTTACCGGTGAATTGCCTGAGGATAGTCAGTTTCCTCCCCTTGACCAGGACTGGCTAGAGGCAGCAAAATACACATCGTTATGGGCGACGAAGGATGCTACGCGAATCAGAGAAACCAAGATCTTCTGGGGAATAATGGAAGTAAGCATACGAATATAGTTCAAAAAATGGCCACGCATGTCTACCTCAGTATACGAGAGTCTGAAGAACTTTGCAGAATTTAAAGCCGATATGCACAATGTATATATCAGGGCATGAAGGGATCCAGAGTAGAAGTGGACCACACTCCCATTCATCACCATAGATGACGTTGTTTTTGCAGTGCTCAATACATGGACACTGGAATGGTGCACACCAGATGTGGTAGTGTGCGGCGAAACAAAGATCTAGAAACAAAAGGTTGCTGCCAAGAGGCTAGCCCAACAGAAATGGAACGAGCAACTAGTTGCGGAAGTACGGGCGTCTAGGGAGGCAGCGAAGGCCGCCACGTAAAAGACTGCAGTAGTAGGGGCCATTATGACGCAGGAAGAAAGACGCCTGGAGATAACAACAGAACGGGAGACAGATGCAACGACGGAAGGCGCGGACCCAAGCACCACCTCAACATAATTGAAACGCCCGCACATGGTAGAGTGAACTGGGCCACGGAAGAAGACCAAGGCTTCCAAGTTGGAGGGGGAGCCTATTACGCTGACCGAGGGTGACCTATATGAAATTGGTGACACAGTTCTCAAAACCACTAGGGAAGTCCTCCAAGAAGCAATGACAGAGCAACAGAATGTGTTGGGGGCACTCAGTACGCAAATCCAGGAACTTCAGATGTGGCCCCCATAGTAGGGAATGGTAGCAGGCCACGGGGCCACGGGTACATTAGCAACCGAGCAGTTGCTACGTGCCAAAATGGCTAATACTGTCACGCTGTCGGAAGGGGCACTGACAACGAACAACACGGAGGACATAGCCGTGGTAGGCCGGCTCAAGGGCCTTGGACTAAACTTGCCTGCCCTTCCATGCGAGATATTATACCAGTTACAGGATGGAGCAACGACAGAGCTCCGCGCTAGGGAAGGATGCGCAGTACAGATGCTCAGTGAACAACGAATCAATATTGAGCAGCTGAGCCTCCAACGTGGCGAAGTGATAGCACAGACTCAGCAGTTGGAGCAAATCATCGAGGAAGCATGTCGCCGCGTCCCCAAACTAGAGATTGCAGCAGACTTACCAGCAGGTATACAGATCCAAAAATTGGCCAGTGGATTTCGCAAGGCAAAGGAGGAAGCAACAAGGATCCAGTTGGACCTCAACTTGCAGATCACAGAGCTGAGACTGAAGGCGCAACACACTACACCACCGGAGGTCAGAGAATAGTGGAAATGCACCATTTAATCCAGGCCAGAAGAAATAGCACACGCCATGCAGGAATGCACCGCCTTGTTAGATCATTCACTCGTCATGGTCACCTCACTACAGGAAGACCCAACGTTACAGCGGTTAGAGACAGAAGCACGGGAGTTGCAGCAGGTCTATGATAATGTCCGAGGGGCCGCCCAGATGGTTGCCCTTACTCAGCGATTGGCCAAGATGAGGGAGGCCCAGGCTCTCAAGGCACAAGTCGACACCGTGCATTAGAAAGAAGCAGTGCTTAAAGAATGCATCCAGCCTTAGCTTGATGAAGCATTCATGGTCACTGCCAAGATCGAGGGAAAGCTAGCACACATGCAGGTAGTATATGCACTCAGACAAATAAGTGTACTTGACAATGAAGCATCAGAGACACACGCACAACGGGTACAACAGACAATGGAAGAATGTGTTGTGGACGTAACTGAGCGCAGAAGTTGTTGGATGACTTCCGCATGAAGATCAACGCACCAGCCGAGTGACTCGGGACGAGTCAAGATGATTGTGTTGGGGGCCTGTTGGGCAACGGATCCCCCACGTAATGGTTTTGGGGCTTAAAGCCCACAATTTTGGGTAATGATATTGTAAAGGTTCCACGAAGTGCACAAAGCGCAAATTGTAATGAGTCAAGTCAAAGGGTTGTCTGCCTAAAATATTGTAAATTCATATAGAATTTGTCGGTCTACCCATGATCCGTGGACCATGGGAATGTATAAATAGAGAGAGGCTCTAAGTGTAGAAGTCAATTTTTTTGAATAGTTCTGATCTTAAGTGTTATGGGTTTGTGAAGGCGAAATTGCTCTGAGTCTGTAAGCCTAAGTCATGGTTGGTAGTAGCTAGAGTAGGCTCTGCAACTGTGTGTGCAAAGGCCTGGTAGATTCTGCAGCTATGTGCATGGACCCCTGCAGCTGAGTGCACAGGCCAGAATTGGATTGTACTGGAATAGAAGATTAATAAAAGATAAGTTTTTCTAAAAGTTCGTCTATCTAATCGCAGATCTATGTGTTGTTCATCTGTTCTGGTTTTATGCATATCCTTAAGGTTTATGTTTACGCACACTGGTTATAAATATTGAATGTTGATTAAAGTCAGATCTATAATAATAACATACTAAGGGTAAGGGATCTAGAAAGTGCCTCCTCATATAGCTTTGCGAAGACCAGATAGCTACGCAAAGCGGCCCAAATTCGTAGGATCGATGCGTGACCCTTCCAGACCTCATCAAGACATCCCTAGGGCGCGGAAACCTGGTTCCAGCACCCTCCCATACTACCTCGAGTGATACTTCAGTCCGCGCTCCACGGATTGTTTCCGAAAGGGCCGGTAGTGTGGGATTTTCTTGGCTACACACTTCTGAACCTGGGTCAGGCTCCAATAAGCCAACATATGCAGATGGTGAGCCAGAGAGGCAGTTGTTGTTCTCAGTGTATCTTGGTCGTCCGGAGGCAGAATTGGGAACCGAGACAGGTGTTGGAAAGCTAGGAGAGAGAGATTTCTGTTGACAGAGACTTTAAGTGCTTGCGTGCACATTCAATTTGGTGTTTTTTCTATGTAAAATACCTCTTTAAATCAATCCTAATAAAGTGGACACCCATCTTGAAAGCGGACCCAGAGACGTAGTCCATCAGAGAAGAACTTCATAATCAATGTTTGTTGTCTTCTATCTCTATTCTTACTGCAAATTCATTCTTAATTATGTTTCTTAAGTTATTGATTACATCTTAAATCAACTGCTTTCCTTCAGTCGTCCACATTCAGCACTTAAGGTTAACGATCAATTCACTGTCAAAAATTAATCCATTCTACTTCAGTTTTAGTTTATGATCGATTTCAGATCATATAATTGTGTATCAGAGCAGGTTGCATTTTGTAGAATTTTTGCCAGTGAATGTTAACCAGGCCTAAGTCACAACATGGAGAAGGAACACTTGAAGAGTTTGATCCAAAGATTGGAAATCGAATAGTCACTCATAAATTGACAATGACAGGATTTGATGCAAGTGAAACTCCTCAAGAAAAGATGAGCGAGGAACAGTTTCAGAAAGTGTTTTTCAGCATGCAGCAGATGTTAGGAGAACTCTACGAAGATAATAAGGTGAGCGATGCAGCTTCTTCTTCAAAGACATCGAAGAAGGACAAGGGAAAATGCAAGGCTGATAAACCTCCTTCTCCTCCATCATCTCCATCATCATCTTCTTCTTCTTCCAGTTTTGATTCTGAAATAGAAAAAAAACCTAAGCAAAAATCTCTTTTGAAACTTGATGTAAAATTTGAGCTACCTATTTATGATGGTGAAATGAATCCTAAAAATTTAGATAATTGGATTAAGAAGTTAGAAGTGTATTGTCGTATTTAGAACATTTATGATGATAAAATGAAAATTCAGTTAGCTACACTTAGAATGGGGGGAACAACTTTAATCTGGTGGGAAAGTAAAACTCAAATAAATGTAAAGTGAAAAGGTAAATCCATCTCTTCATGGTCTAAGTTTTTAAAAGATCTCAGGAAACAATTCTATCCTTTGGGACACATGCAACAAGTTTTTATTGATTGGCAGCATTTGAGGCAAGGTAAAGGGTAGAATGTTCAGGAGTTTACTCAGGAGTTCAGGAAGAAATATTTGGCACTTGGTATTCCATTGGATACATGTGAAACTTTATTAAAGTACATTGGCAGTTTACATTCATATTTACAACATACATTATTGATGTTTAATCCTGATGACTTTGATGAAGTGTGTGTTCAAGCCATACATATTGAATCAGGTGGCAGACCGTTCAAGTTTTCACAGAAACCATCTAGATAGTTAGAAATCAAGGATTCCAAAGACAATGAGAGGAAGATAAATTTGAAGGGAAAGAGGTCAGCGACTACTCATAAGGAAATTGAAAGACCTACTTGTACTCATTGCTAGAGGATCGGACATGATGAATCCAAATGTTGGAAACTTCACCCAGAACTCAGACCAAAGAAGTTCCAGAAGAAGAAAGGTGAAAAGAAGGCTAATGCAACAATCCAACAAGATTTGGGCTCCAACTCAAGTGATGAAGTTAAAATAACCGCAATGGTTTCGAAAGGTAAAACTTCTAACACTCATTCAAGTTCTAGTACTTATGCACCTTCCTCAAACATAAATCATCTGAATGAGGATAAAAGGGTTGAATTATTTCATATAGGGATAAATTATAAGCACAAGAAAATAGATACATTATTTGACAGTGGATCATAGGAAAATTTAATATCTAAAGATTTAGTTAAGACATTGGGTTTGGAGACATAGAATCATCCGAGACCATACCCATTAGGTTGGCTAAATAAAGAGACTAAGATTAATGTCACAAAGCAATGTCGGTTAAAATTTTCCATCACAACTAATTATAATGATGAAGCTGATTTAGATGTGATTCCAGCAGACATATGTGGTAGTGCTAGGAAGTCCTTATCTCTATGGTCGTGATGCATTGTTTCATAGGAAAGAGCATAAATTTCACCTTAAGAAAGATGGGATTGAATATATTGTCAGGGCACGTAAACTCAAATCACACTTGGATTTAGTTTCAGTTAATTAGATGAAGCAATTAATAAGTTCAAGTAAGAGGTATGTACTCATGGTTGTAAAAGAACAACATAAAGATCAACATGATGTTTTTTTCAGGTTGTGAATCTCAGTTTAAAGATAGATTGGTTAAAATGGTAGATTCTTTTCAAAATATATTTAAAGAACCAAAACATATTCCTCCTAAGCGAGAAATACAACATGAGATACAATTGATGTCTGATACCCCTCTTCCTAATATCGGAATGTATCGTATGTCAGTTATAGAGAACGAAGAAATAAAGAAACAAATCCAGGAATTGATTGAAAAAGGTTTTATTCGACCCAATTTATCTCCACGTGTCTCACCCATAATTTTGGTTCCTAAGAAAGACGGGACATGGAGAATGTGTGTCAACTTTAGGGCCTTAAATAAAATCACAATAAAAAATAGGTATCCTCTTCCCAAGATAGATGATTTACTTGATCAACTGAAAAATGTTGTTTATTTCACTAAGTTATATTTGCGAAGTGGGTACCATCAAATTCGCATTGCATAAAATTACATCTAGAAAACTGCATTCAAAACTAGGCAGGGAATATTTGAATGGTTAGTGATGCCTTTTGGTTTGTGTAATGCACCAACGACTTTCATGTGGGTTATGAATGATGTATTTCGCCCATACATAGATAAATTTGTCATAATCTACTTAGATGATATTCTGATTTTCAGTTCAAGTATGGAAGAGAATGTTAGGCTTGTTAAGCAGGTTTTCGAAGTGTTGCACAGGGAAAAATTGTACCTTAAACTTTCCAAATGTGAGTTTGGGAAAAATTCACTGAATTATCTTGGTTACATAGTTGGAGGTGGAAGTTTGAGAATATATCCAACTAAAATCAATGTGATTGTTAAGTGGCCAAGACCACAGAATGTGACTGAAGTTATAAGTTTCATAGCTGCAATTCAATATTGGAGGAAATTTATTGCTTAGTTTTCTTTGATTGCATCACCGTTACATGCTTTAACATGTACTAAAGTTCCCTTTCAGTGGGGAGGAAAACAACAAAAATCTTTTGATACACTTAAGCAGAAAATTGTCACAACACCAATCTTAGCTTTACCAGATCTTCAATAGTCATTCGAAATTGAAACAAATGCTCGGGGTTATGCAATGGGTGCAGTCTTACTTCAAAAATGGGAACCAATTTGTTTTCATTCTGAAACTTTTTCTAAGGCAGTAATGAATTATCTAACATATGATAAAGAACTGTTTGATTTGGTTGAATGTGTTAAGAAATGGAAACATTATTTAATGGGTAAGGAAATAGTGATTCACATAGATCATCAATCGCTTCAATACCTTCAGTCTCAAACTAAGTTGCAACAATCTCGTCATTACAGATGGATGGGATTTATTTAGCAATTTCACTTAGTAATTAAGTACAATAAAGATGTCACAAACAAAGTAGCTGATATGCTGTCTAGACCATCTTTGAATGCTTCAGTAGTATTGCAGAATAGTTCTTTAAAACATGAAAGGTATATAGAAAAATATAGTATATATGCTGATTTCAAAGATATTTATGAATCACTAACTCATGGTGCTCAGGTGGAAGGAATCAATTATCATATCGATGACAGGTTATTATATCATCTGGGTAAGTTGTGCATACCCCAGACAGAAAGAGCACATGTCATTCGGGAAGCACATTCTTCTCGCATTTCAGGACATTTTGGAGTAAGAAAAACAATGGCACAAATTCAAAGGTATTGTTATTGGCCTCACATGTATGAAACAGTTGTTAAGTACATTAAAGGATGTGTGATGTGTTCGACCAGCAAGCCAAGCAATCGAAAGATCAGTTTTCACATGGCACTTCCAGTTCCTTTGTGACCATGGGACAACATTTCCATGGATTTTGTTGGAGGACTTCCTATGTCTAGGAGAGGGCATGATTACATGTATGTTGTGGTTGACAGATTCAGCAAGATGTGCATTCTTGTTCTGTGCAAAAAGCAAGTGACTGTTGAACAGACTGCAAAGATGTTCTTCAAACAGGTATGGGTTCATTTTGGGTTACCTACTTCCATTATTTCTGATCGAGACACTCATTTTGTAGGAGAGTTTTGGTCCACTTTGTGGGGACTCATGGACACAAAGATGAAGAAGAGAAAAACTTTTCATCCACAGACCGACAGACAGACAAAAGTGGTGAATAGGACAATCATACATATTCTTTGAGGTTACTGCAGTAAACATCCTAAGCTGTGGGATGAATCTTTACCTTATGTGCAGCATGCTTACAATCGAGCCTTACATTATTCGATTAATCGATCACATTCGAAACATGTTTTGGGTATCTACCAAAGTCACCGATGGATTTCATATCCGGTGAAGAAGATAAAGTAGGTGAACATGATGATACAAACAAAGCAGTTAAGTTCATTCAATGGATACATCAGATAAATGAAGTAGTGAAGGATCAGTTAGAGAAGAGTCGAGCTAAATACAAAATGTGCCATGACAAGCATCGATTCGATCATCATTTTCAGGTCAGCGATCAGGTATGGTTGTATATCAGTAAAGACAGGTTGAAAGTTGAAGGTAAGAAACTGAAACCCATAAGTTATGGTCCTTTCAAGATTGTGGAAAAGGTTGGAAATAAGGCATTCATTTTAAATTTACCTCCTTACATGCGTATTTACTCAGTTGTAAATGTAGAAAATCTAAAGTTGCATGAACCTACGATGATCATGGATCCCGAGGAAGATACACAGATTCCAGCTATTGATGATTTCGCACCTGAGAACATTAATGAGTTGCAGGAAGATTCGATCTTCAAGGCATGGATATATTGAATACCTTCGAGTGGGACTCAGGGGCATGAGTCAGAGCAAGGAAATGTGGATGGAGATCGGAAGGGTGAGGGAACTGTACCCTCACTTGATATCTGCTTAAATCAAAATTTTGTGGTCCAGAATCATTCAAGTGGAGAGGATTGATCCAGGAGGATCTTGTCAGTCCAGTGTATCCAAAGAGTTTAGGTCATCTTCAGCTTTGTCAACTTTGCCAGTTTTCTTTAGGGTGTTGGTTACCTCTTCATGGTGGATATGGTCCAGGTTGTCATCATGGTTTTTTTAATTATTGTTGTAATGTGACAATATCATTATAATAGGTTTATTTTTATTATGGCGATGTAAAAAGGGGCTTAAATCCTAAGTTTAAAAGCCTAAACTATACAATCCTAAGTCCTAGTACAAAGGATGTGTTAAAAAAACCTATGTTCTAAACCTAAGACAAAAACCCACTATTCGGACCATGTAATTAAAAAAAAAATACAAACATAAAACAAATGTTTACGCAACCCTAATCGCGGGTCCTAACTACAGCAAGACCACAACATGTGAGCATTCGAAGTTGGGTGGCTTGGGAAGCCGCAACCTTAACCACAACGAAACTGTCAAGTGGTAACTGTCGACCATGTGAATGGTTTGGAAGAGCGCAACCGCATGGGTAAGGAAGACTACCAGATGAAGCCACAAACGTCAGAGGTGTGCGTAGTGACATGCACCATCACTGCCGCCAACTTGAACCATCGGCAACTAACCTGCAAGGTGGAAGTTAGTGGTAAGACCGCCCTCTTCACATGGGAAAGGTCAACCTCTCCACGCAGTTTCCTGACTGTTAGCGGGTTCGGAGATAACCCAAAGTCTGTTTATGGGTTTTTGTTGAAGTTTATGCTAATTTTAATGCAACCACCATGTAACCTAATACAAAGGTGTCCTCTAGTAATAAGACCGAGACACTAAACCTTTAATGCAACACATTCATGCCAAGATTAGCCATAAGGGCCTCGAATGAACCTAAGGAGTTATAAATTCAGCCTTTTGTTCATGAAGAGGGGATCAGAGTGATTTTGAGTCTTGTATGCAAATGTTGAGCCGGAGAGGCAGTTGTTGTTTTCATTGTATCTTGGTCGTCTGGAGGCGGAATTGGGAAGCGATACAGGTGTTGGAAAGCTAGGAGAGAGATCTTTCTGTTGACAGAGACCAGAAGTGCCTTTATGCACATTCAATCTAGTGTTTTTCCTCTGTAAAATACCTCTTTCGATCAATCCTAATAAAGCGGATGCCCATCTTGAAAACGGACCCGAAGACGTAGTCCATCAAGGAAAAACTCTGTAATCAATGCTTGTTGTCTTCTATCTTTGTTATTACTGCAAATTCATGCTTAATTATGTTTCTTAAGTTATTGATTAAGTCTTAAATCAATTTCTTTCCTTCAGTCTTCCACATTGGGCACTGTCAGGCGGAAAGAGTTGATAGGGCGGACACAATCAACCTCCCTAGGAACCTAAGACTCTCTAGTGACAAACAAACCAAATAAACACTACTTTTCTCTAAACATGCATTTCAAATACAAGCAATCAGGGGATATTTAACATACCTTTAGTCCAACGCTTCGTAGTAGTCTAGTCTCGCCGATCCGGATGAGCTCCTCCTTATCTTTGAAACTTGCATTCACTAACAAGCCAAAAGATTAAATAGCACCTGATAAACTTATAAAACAATACATATTCATCATATTGACCAAGGAGTATATGAAAAAAACCATGAATAACAATCTGTTGAGAAAAATAAGTTTATTTGCATTAAGAGGTAACAAAAGGAACAATTACAACCTGAGCCTTGGTGTTGTGCAAGTTCCTCCCAAGGGTCCTTCAAGAGTTCTCCTTTACTTTGACAAAGCTCACCCCACTTCCAAGTAGAACAAGTAAAGATGGTAATATCTCCTCACAAGCTTCTAAATGGGAGTCCTAATTCCAGCAGCATCTACCCTTAGAAATGTATAGCTTTCAGCCTCCCCTCCTTCTGGCCCAAGGCCTGTATTTATAGTGCTCAAGAGGAAGTTATTCAGGTCCACCATCAATGGGATAAGTCCCTCTTTGGATGGGATAGTTCCCCTCTTGATGGGATAAGTTCCTCCTTCATAGGGATACATGAACCATCTGGAGGCGCTCAATACACGTCGAACAACCTTCTAGAATGCTCTAGAAATGACCACAAGTAACTTTTTAAAGATGAAACTTGCGCATTTTGACCTTTTCAGGGGGACGCACCTGTTCCTTTACATACAGAGCGTACAAGTACGCGACTTTTGTGAACATTGGGTGCGTACCCGCAGGCAAGGCTGAGAGAACCTGCGTACCCAGAGATAAACATATTTACAAAGACTTTCTCTCTTTTTGGAGTTTGACATGGCAAGCAGAGGCACAAGATTTGCCCAGGAGGATAACATGACTGTTGATAGAGCCATACTAACTGTACATGACCATGGTGACATTTTTTAGTGTAACAGATTGCCCCCTAAAGTGCGAAGCCTGTAGTAGATTAGGGTTTCGTTTTATCTAGGAAGGGTGAAGCGCTTTATCATTTCAAGGATCGTCTCGAGGAGAGCCTGGTCAGAACCTGTAATTTTCAACACAAAATACATGTATAAGATTATATCATCGTTGAGGTAGGCATTCCCATACTCAGATCAAAAACTCTAACTAACAGACTAACTACTCTGATACAGGAATGATTTTGCAGTACATCATAATCATAGACTTGCGTAGACACAGTATGGACGCAGCCATCTGTTTATAATTGGTCTACTATACAATGAATACAAAACTCCTCGCAGCCTGGATGGTGGAAACTAGATCCAGGGTCTTCATTTCTACTTCCCAAATTGGTACGATTCTAGCCATGTGAATAAATGAGTTGATGTCGAACATGGAAGAAACCACTTGATTACCAGTCGATGATGTAAACTGTTAACAAGTGTGAGAGAGACCACCAGTAATGTCAATGGTTCTCAAAGTACCCAGTACAATCCATGAGATGTGAATGAATGAGTTGATGTCGAACATTTCACGGAGTCCTTCGATCGAAATTCAATGATGTAAACTGACGTCAAAGGTGAGAAACCTGCCATTGATGCATGCAGACTTCAAGGTACTGACGATTTCTAAGTCATCTCTCTAGATAATGTGCTGATGTCGATAGAAAGCGACTCGTCGCAGGCAAGCCCACAACACGAAATCATAGTTCAAGTTGAAGAAATGTTGCTGTAAGGACTGACTCAGGGATGGTCAAAATGGATGACAAGGTATTTTGCAGATGAAAGTTTTGTTTGCAGACCTCTTGAACACATAACGACACAAAAGATGGTTTGGTGATAAATGACTCAAAGTTAATCCCCGGAACCCGGTTAAAGACTTTCAATGTGGCTTGATTGACTGTGAGACAAAGGATTTCCCAACCCAGGTGAATGAAAAGTGTCGTGTTCAAGAGTGGTTATAAAGTTTCTTCTGTGACAAAGGATAACAAATAGGCTCATTTTTCTCTCTTTTCCCCCACCATTTCTGGTAAGTACCTCTTTATTTTTAACAAGCTTGAGGAGGATAACATATGCTTGATTATAAGCTCATCCTTCGGATGAGTCCAACCTAGTTTTGATTCGAACCCTAGGAAGGAGCGGTTCGTTCCTGTTTGTAATTGAACAGGTCCTTTACTGTGAAATTTTAACGAGTCCAGTATAGAAGAAACTCGACGTTTTTCAATTTTAGAGAGTCTGAAAAACTTAAGAAGACTCCAAGATGAACTTTTTCGTAGATTTGTGTCCCGCAAGCCCGAAAAAGTATAAAATAATACCTGGGGGAACCGCTTGATCTTGCGACTAAGGAGTACTTTCATAGTTAGTGCCACTGACCTGAAAAGTAAAAATCGATCAAGGACACGTCGTTTTATTTCCAGTTTCGAGTTTGAAACGACAAAAACCCGGCAATCTTTTCCTGTTTTTCGGTCAGAAAAGGGCTATAAGGGGACCGTCTTTTAGTTCTGTTTTAACGAGTGTAAAAGAAATGCTCAGCAATCTTTTCATGTTTTAGGAGTCAGAAAAGGGCTTAAAAGATGACTCTGACAGTTTGTTTCGTGAAAAATAACAATTTTCCCTCTAAATCCCTTTGTCCTGCACAAAAACGACACATTACTCATACCTGTTTAAGATGGGCAAAAATACATCGAAAAGCATCTTTCCATGGTGAAAAATAAACAAACCTAGCATTCATTCATCCAAAAAACCTATAAAAAGACTTTTTACCATGTCATTTTTACCATTTTACTGTTGAGGTTGAAAAAAGGGCTTTTGACAAGAAACTTCCCGTGGTCATTGCGGAAAATCCGACCGTCAGAATCGAACGCCGTCTCTTCCAGGTATTTCACAACATCCTACTCTTCAATTTCATCCGATTAAAATTTTGTTTTAGGTCTTAGTTTTGATTTTTGGGGGGTTTTAGGTTTTAAAATGCGCCCTGCGGGGTACGCAGGTGGCCTAAGGGTGACCTGCGTCCCCCGACCTTTTCCTACACAGGAAAAAGGTCGGGGTACGCAGCCCACCTTCAGGCCAGCTGCGTCCCGACGCCCTGTGTTGTAAACGCGGGGTGCGTACCCCGCAAAGGGCGGAATTTGAAACCCCAACCCCCCAAATCAACCATTTAAAATTTCCCAAACTAATTCTAATCTCTATTTGCTGGTGTGTAGGGCACTCACCATGTTGGATTGGAGAGAAAGAGAGCACGAGGACGTTGATTTAGCCGCAATTGGTCACCAACCTTCTGTTGATGCCCTAAAAGCATGCGGGCTGTATAAATACTGGGCCATACCTGGCATGAGGGCTCAGGTGAGATTCTTGGAGTGGCTGGTTGAGAGATGGAACATTCAGGAGCAATGCTTTTACATCGGAGGGCATCAGCTCGAGATAGAGCCCTCTGACATATACTTTCTCACTGGGCTGCCGAACAAGGGTGAGCAACTCAATCTTGCCGGGACTAGGCCGGGTGGCCAATCCCTTGCTAGTCTCCGGGAAGATTGGTGCATACCCAATCAGCACCATGCGAAAGGCATAGAGATCAAATACATCTCTCGGCGTGAACTCATGGTTATAGCTTTCACTGTTACCAGAATTTGCGGCGCAGCCGCTCTACACATCGCCACCGGGTCCCAAATGCGGATGGCTATTGACTGTTTCTGAGGCACCATCTTCAACTGGTGCAATGCTGTGTCGGCTAACATGAAGGGCCAACTGACCAGGGCAAAGAACGGACAACTGAAGACCTTTGGATATGGGCCTCTAGTTTTGAGCTTTGCCTTGGAGAGAGTTCCGATGCTGATCCCTCAGCATCTCACTGTTGATATCTTGGGTCCTCGGGAGCCAAAGCTTATACGATGGGTTACGGTGATGGCCCGGCATCCTGATGAGGGCGCGGCAGTTGTTCGATATCCTGCTAGTTATTTTCACTGGTTAGAGGACCAGGTTTTTTCGATCCAGGACTTTCCATATGCCAGAGTAGATTTTCGAAATGATCCGGACATGTTTCTTCCACAGGGAGAAAAATGGGATGATAGAGGTACTTTATTTTTCACAAGTTTTTAATTTATCTATTTTTTTTGTTTTTATATATATCGTCTCAAAACTGACAGTAAAATTTTTCAAAATGCAGATGTTGGTCCACAGCGCCCAGCCAACCTCCGGCCTTTTGATAGGAGACATCCAGTTGCACCGGTACCGGCCCCACAGGACGCGGCTGCACAGTCACTAGCTGAGTTGGAGCAGGATCTAGAGCGTCTCACGGTGGATATACCCGAGACTGCGATAGATGATATTCCTATCAGACTTCAGCGCTACGTAGTTGCAGTCCCTGGACCGTTTAGGAGATTTTTGTGTAAGGTAGCCCGTGCAGTGGTGTCATATAGGGAGCACCACCAGTGATTGGATGGTCACTTTGTAGACACATGTGACATTTTTGACCTTTTTGTACTTATCATTTTTGCCGACCATAAGGTGTTTTTCAACCTATGGTCGAAGACGATGTATATTTTTTGACACACTCCTATCTATATATATATCACTATTACCGGCTTATCTTGTTAAACATGTGTGATGAAATGTTTTTAAATTTACTTGTATGATTATCGTAAATGTCTTTCCAACATTTGAGAAGCAATTGCATCTGCTAATGTATTTAGAGACCTTAGAATATGCTGATATTCAATATAATCAAACTCACGTTCCAAGAGACGCACTCTCAAAAAAAATCTTAATAACACAGGATTTCTAATGGCATATACTCTATTAAGCTGTAATACAACGAGTTCAGAATCTAACCTCACTATCAAACGTCGAATTCCAAATGAAATAGATTCAGATAATAATTCAACCACTGCACTGTATTCTGCAATGTTGTTCGTTGTTTGACCGAGGCTCACCCCATGCATAGAAACTAACTCGTCAGAGGGCGAATAAGTAACCCAAGCTGCGGAAGAGATATTCTGTGTACTACGACAAGCACCATCAGCGAATCCAATGTATGTTTGGAGAGGCGTCGACATCTGCAATATTAAGAGTAAAACCAAGATAAGCCAGAATAACGACGAGAAACACACTTTCTAAGCTAAGCACACTGTCTAAACTAACAAACGCACTATCTAGAAAGGAAAACCTAACCTAACTAAAATTCTCCATACCCATCATTTAAGCGTAATACCTCTTTAGGTAAAGTCCATTTCTGGGTTTACCCAAAGAGTCCCCATCAAAATCAACTAACTCATAGGCCCCTCTTGCTAGCTTTCGCTTGACAATATAGGGCCCATGCCACATGGGAACGAATTTTCCAGCACCTAGCTTATCGTTAGCTTGATCATATAAGAGCACTAGGTCTCCCTCCGAAAAACTCCGAGGGGTCACATTTCTATCATACTGAGCTTTCATTCGCTTCGCATGAGTCTTGATTGCCAAAGCAGCGTCACGTCAAGTCTCATCTAATTTAGCTAAGTATAATAAACATTTCTCCTCTTCGGAAGTAGCTGGAAGTAATTCGACAGCCATTTGAAGTGATGGGATTTCGCATTCAATGGGTAACACAGCTTCCAAGCCATAAACTAGCTGGAAAGGAGTGAACCCTGTTGAAGTTTTTACTGAAGTTCGGTATGCCCATAGCGCTGAAAATAACATGTTATGCCAATTCGACCGATGAATGCCGATGATTCGTCGGATCATGATAACAAGAACTTTGTTGATAGACTCAACCAAACCGTTGGCTTGCGGATAATAAGGAGTAGAGCTATCGTGGCGCAAACCAAGCTGGCTTGTAAGCTCCGTCATCATGATGTTTCGAAAATGGCTCCCATGGTCTATGATGATCGATTGCGGGACATCAAACCTAGTTATAATATGATTAAATACAAAAACTGCAGCTGTTTTGCCGCTTGCGTCGAATGTAGGCATCGCCTCGGCCCATTTAGTAAAATAATCAACCGCGAGGATGATATACGCATGCCCCCCGGCCGAGTGAGGGTTACAAGTAATAAAATCGATACCCCATTTGGCGAATGGTCCAACGGCAATTATAGGGTGGAGTGGAGCAGGCGGTGCGCGCATCTTGCGATCAAACACTTGACAGTTGTGGCATTTTCAGACCGCAATGATACAATCTTTAAACATGGACGGCCAGAAATAGCCAGCACGCAACACCTTCTGAGTTGTGGCATACCCAGACATATGACCGCCACATGCTCCAGAGTGACAGTCATTCAAAACCTTCTCAGCCTCTTCGTGAGTTAAACAACGTCGAAAAACTAAGTCTGCCCCCCGGCGATAAAGAGTATCTCCAATAATTTTGTATTGCTGGGACTGAAACTGAATTTTTCGACGCTCTGACTTTGAAGCTTCAGGCCGAAAGGTTTGGGTCTGGAGATAGATGATTATATCCCCATACCACGGATCTAAATTACTGATAAGAAACAAAGATTCGTCCGCAATGGACTCCTCTGCCACAGTTTCTGTGTCAGCACGCGGGAAATCACAGATCAATTCCGCAAAGACTAAGGATTTCTTAGACTTGGACTTCTCGAACTCCAAATCAAACTCTTTCAGGATTACGATCCATTTAGAGTACTTGCCCCCTAGCAGTTGTCTCGTTAAAATTTAAATCATAGGGTTGCAATCCGAAATAACGGTAGTTTTACGGAGAAGAATGTAGTGACGAAAACGCTGGATAGCTTGAATGGCTGCCAGGGCCAATTTCTCCACATGCGAATATTTTAGCTCAGTGGGATTTAACGTCCTACTAAGATAATATATTACATGTTCCGTTCCGAATTCGTCTTCCTGAACTAACACCATTCCAATAGTGGAATGCGAAGCTGCGAGGTATAAGAAATAGTCCTGGTTGTAGTTGGCAGGATGCAGCAACGGTGCATGGGTCAACGCGTGCTTGAGCGCATCAAAATATTGTTGAGAAATCTCGTCCCAAAGGAATTGAGCATTCTATTTCAACAACCGGATAAAACCCTTAGTGACCTCGGTGTAGTTTGGAATGAATCGGCGTAAAAAGTTCGCTTTCCCTTGCAAACTTTGGAGTTGGCGCAAACTCGAAGGAGGAGGCAATTTGATGATAGCTTCAACCTTCGAGGGATCGACGCGAATGCCGGCTTTTGAAACAACAAACCCCAGTAATCGACCCGCTTCTATACAGAATACACACTTGTGCGGATTTAACCGAATACGATAATGCCTACACCGCATAAAGATTGCTCGTAAATGGACAAGGTGATCAGCTCGACGTAAAGAATGAGCAGGCAAATCATCGAGATATGGTTGCACAATGTGCTTGATGTCATGAAAGGCGTAAGACATGGCCCGTTGAAAAGTGGCTCCAGCATTCTTAAGTCCAAAAGGTAATTTGCAATAAGCAAATGTCCCCCAAGGACAAATGAATGCCGTTTTTGGCTGATCGGTAGGTAGAATATTGATTTGATTATAGCCCGAAAAACCATCCATAAAGGAAAACATTTCACTTCCGACAGAATCATCAATTATTTGATCGATATAGGGCGTAGGATAGTTGTCTTTTGGACAAGCTCGATTTATGTCCCTATAGTCGATACAGATTCTTATTGTTCCTTGTTTCTTGTTAACCAGAACAATATTCGATACCCAATCCGTTAAGGGGATCGGATAAATGAAACCTGCTTTCAACAGCTTTTCGACTTCTGCTTTAATCGCAGCCGCTTTCCTAGGGTGAATCTGACGCAACCGTTGCCGGACGGGTTTAGCGTCCGGGTAGGTTTTGATTTCATGAACAACAATGGCGGGATCGATTCCTGGCATTTCTTCGTAAGACCAGGCAAACACATCGCAGAATTCTTGGAATAGGGCCTTGTAAGTTTGAATTTCTTCTTTTGTACACGAGGCGCCTATATGAATGTTCTCAACAATTCCGGGCTTCACTGAAATGTCAATAGGAACAGTTCGAGAAATGTTCCCCAAATTCAACTCTGAGTCAGGATGTTTCATTGGACTCTGAGCGTCTTTGACATATTCAGCGGTAAAGATAGATGAAAAATCATTTTCAAAAGCATCGCCCTCAGGTAAAAACGAAGATCTATGATGGAGATCTTCCCATGGTAGATCATCTACACTTAGGATTTCACGAAGTTGTTCGTCAGATGACACGACTTCGAGAAACGCTATCCGTTCTGAGGTTGATGTGAAAAGTGATTCCTCACTGACCACATTCGTTTGGTCGATTTGGGTTGAATATGGGTCGGTAAAAGACACGACGGCTTCATAAGCAATTTCATATGGACTCAAAGGCATAGAGTCACCGAACGAGTCTATCTCAGATTCAGATGGGACAATCCAAGGATCGTCGTAAATAATGGTGTCTGAAGTAATCATATGAATGGATGCGAATGAAGGGTTTGCGTTAACTGGAGGAAAAGGAAAAGTTCCCAGTAAACCGGAATCTTTAACTAAACCTACACCAACGTCCCTATAAGGGATTGTCGTTTTAGCGACATGCTGGATACTCTCTGAAGAGGCTGGGTCGGATGAAAAGTATGTCAGCTGATCAATTGTCATGATCTTACCGTTAAATGGAAACTTGATTACTCTGAAGATCGATGAAACGACCGCTGTCATAGCATATGACCAACTTCGACCCAAAAGAAGGTTGTAGTCCAGAGGGGCATCAACCACCTCCACATCTAGACTAACGGTTTTACCTTCTACCCCTATAGGCAATTCCTGTAGAATACCAAACGGACGGAACCCACGGCCATCAAAAGCGTTAAGGATGGTGGGGGATTGGTTCAGCGAAGGAGAACCAAGCGATCTCCAACACTGAATCGACATAATACACGTGGAATCTCCCTCATCAATTACAGTCCGATGAATAGGCCTGCTTTTGACTATCACTGGGATCTGGAAAGCCATTTGATGGGGTAAGCGCGGTGTACTTTTTTCTAGATCGAAGATTATCAGATTCGGGTCCTGAACATCAACAGCTCCGATAGCCGACAAAATTAATTTTCGTTGTGCTGGACATGATTGCAGCACTTCTAAAGCCGACATTGCTGAGGGTGAAACAGCTAAGTCCTCAACAATGTTGTAATTCTGGGCCGCTCTCGCATGTGGATTGAAAGCAGACCTTCGAAGTACACCCTTGGCGGGCGGTCTGATTACTAGATCCGGGTTAGGTTTCTCGATCTGTAGTGGATCGGAACCGGGAGCTGAGGTTGATGGAATAGAATGAGAAGATTCTGCTTCTTTACCATCAACAGGGGCCTTACTACCATAATCGTTCGTTCGAGTCGCAATCCTCACATGAGACATCATCAAAATGGGTTCTTCACTAGCATTTGAGGAAGAACCTATCATCTTACTCTCCTGCTTTGGAAATGGATCTTGCAATACAACAGGAGTTGGAGAACCTTTGACTATTTTCACAACCGCGGCCCGATGAGGGCAATCCCTTGTAAAATGATCTTCTTCACAAATAAGACAGGGATATCGAGGTTTGCGCTTTTCGTCATTGGTTTCCAACTTTTCTGTTTTCTCCTTCGGAGCCTTGTCTGCTTTAGCCTTCTTCTTACCCTTCTTCTTTCCACCGTTTTTTGATTTGGCCGTAGATGACTCTACAGCGTGAATATCGGCAGTAAGTTCAGGAGAAGATGACTCTCCTGTCGGGGAATCAGGTAAAGTGATTATAGGAGTAGTAGAATTCTTGGAAGATTTCTTCTTGCTCTTAGTATTCACTGTACCAATCATACCATCAGCGGCATGAGATCCCGAAGGAGCAGCAGCGATTTGATTCGATTTTGGAAGATCTGGGATCTTCTCGTGTAACGTACCTGATTGAGTGTAAACCAAATCAAGGTACTGCGCTTGAGCAATGACTTGCTCCTCAGTAACTACGCCGGCCTTAGCTACATCTTCAGTAATCTTCGGTAATAATGATTTGACAAACCATTCAGCTAAGATTTGGTCCGGAATAAAAACTTTCACTAACCTTCTTCGACGTCTCCACTCATGAATGTGATCAGAAATATACGTGGACGTTGATTGTTTTAGCGAAGTCAATAGTTCCGTGCCGTTATCGTATCTGACCGGCAACTGAAAGTGAGTTAAGAACGAGGTAGCTAACTGGCTAAAACTGTAAAAAGTGGCCCATGGCAACTCAATGTACCACTTGGCTGCGAGACCAATGAGTGTACGCTGGAAAAGATGTAAGCGGATCGAATCATCCGAGATAGAATTCGAAGCAAACCAGAGGTGGTAAGTCATCACATGATTCGACGGATCCTCTCCAGGCTTACCTTCAAACTTGGGTATATCGCTGGGCAACTTATTTGGCATTGTCGGCCAAAACGGTTGATAATTGATTGGATCGTTTGTTAGGCGCGACAAGTCTGGTAAATCCAAAGTTGCGATAAACGGCAATTGCCGGTTCGGATCCCTAAAACTCTGAGTCATTACACCAGCCCCAGGAGGAGGATATCCAGGATAACTTGGAATAGGCATTGCATTCGGGATATTATATCCTCCTGGAAAACCAGGATTAACCGGACCATACTGGGGTTGTTGAGGTTGTTGATAAGTGTACCCAGGATACGGTTGATACTGATAAGCTGGTTGTTGGACAGCTTGCCCATATTGGTACTGGCCCTGGTACGGTTGATAAGCGTATTGAGGTTGAGTAGTAACAACCGTACTTATACCAGGCTGACCTACAGGCATTTGAACCGTAGTTTGAATCGTAGATCCAGACGGAGGTAAAGATGTCTGAGGAGTGGTAGCAGAGACAGTAGAAATAGGAGTTGTCGATACTCCAGAAGTGAGTGCGGTAGATGAAACAGATGTTGCAGTAGTTGCAGCAGTCGTTTGAGATGGAGTACTAGGCGCGGTAGGCCCCGACTGAGTAACTACCGGAGGTAAAGAAGTTTGAACATTTGACTGGACTGGTTGCTGGGGTGAACCAGTAACTAAAGGTTGTCCAGTTTGAGGTGACAACTGTACATTCGGTTGCAACACTTGTTGACCTTGCGAAGGATCCCAAACTACAGGCATTCCAGGGTATTGACCCATTACAGGTTGAGGATATTGAGATCCATAACTGTATTGAGGATATGATTGATAATTGAAAGGCACATTTCCCGTACCTTGAACGTAAGACTGACCTTGAGGTGGGTGATAACCTTGACTCGAGTATTGACCTTGAGGGAGATAGCCTTGAGGTAAATACTGATACTGGGGTTGGCCTTGAGGAACATATTGATACTGAGGTTGACCTTGAGGTACATATTGAGGTTGGGGTTGACCTTGAGGAACGTATTGTACCATAGGCACACACTGTCCTTGAGGCTGCCCCCCAGCCACAACTGGAGTACCTTGAGGTTACCCCCCAGGCATTACTTGAGGCTGCCCCCCAGGCGGTAATTGACCACCTTGAGGTTGAGAACCGGGATTTGAACCTGACATCATATAAATGTCTCCTACACCCAATGGTTGATTACCATTATTTCCAGCAAATAACCCATGTTCAATGGGTTGAGGAGATGCCCCTGCAAAAGTACCAGACAAAGAATGATACCCAGTAGGAACAGAAGGACCGCCATGCAAGAATGATTCAGGCGATTGACTAAACATTGACGACTGACCAGACATATTTACAGGAGTAGTGAAACCTCCAGGTGGAAAAGGAGTACGAGGTGGAGTAAAACCTAAGCCTGAGTTGTCTAAATAATTTGTTAACGAAAGGTACCAAGTAGTACTTCTAGGAGGACTGTAAAATATGGATTCACGCTCTCTTAGATCAATAGTAAGTTGACCTTCAAGATTAGAGACACCTATGTCTTCCTCCGGAGCAAGTTCTTCGATAGCAATCAAACCAGTAGGGAGATTTTCAGTGATAATTCGTTCTACTCTTGGTGAATCTGGAACACTAGAAGTTGGAGTAACAGGTTCGGATATTTCAGGTTCCTCACCTAAGTCACTAGTAGATGAAAAACTACCAGCAAGCTCGGAAACGGTAACAGCTTCGGGATTATAACCTGTCTCTAGACTTTGGTAATCTGGATGGACTACCAAGGCAGATTCTCCTTCTTCAGGTGAACCTACTCTACTGCCACTAGGAGGGGTTACAAGGACTTTCAATCCTTCGTACTGACCTGGAACGTCTTCAGGAGGTTCACCCCGCCTTCGACGGAGTTTCCTCAACAAATCAGTTCCGGTAACAATCTCAGGTGACTTGCCCCGAAGTCTACGGGACTGTCTCGGTAATTCCACCACAGTTAAAACTTTTAACTACTACACACGAAAACAAAGTAAAAATTTCAAATCAAACCACCTAAAGCCGCTAAAGAACCAAACAAATTTTGAAGCACACGCCTAAAGAATCTAGGGCGTCAAACCACACACAAACAGTAGCCTTCCGTACCGAAAACACTAGTTGGTGATGAAATCCAACATCGCCGAATTCAGTACAGAAGTGGAGGGTGGAACAGTTACCCTGGCAACATGCTTAATGAATAGACCGGCACAAGTTCCTTCACTTTAACCGTCTCGAAGTGAAGTGAACCCCCCAGAAAATCCAAGTGAGTATAACCGACGTCTGCTCCAGGTACACTGGGATCTTCCCTCCACCGTCACCTTGGGTAGAATCCTAAAGATTATGGTCACTAAGGTTACCAACGGCAACAAGTACACCTGGGGGAACAGTCTAAACTCCGACAGCATGCAAGGGCAGAGTATCAAGCTCAATCCCCTTACCGGCTCCTTGACAGTAATCCAAGGTTTACCGATAAGTGACCCCTGGCTCCTCGACAATGGTTAATCCGAGGTTTACCGTTTGTAATACGTGCGTGTCTGGCGTCGTTCCCAACGAGGGAGGATGGATCCCCTCACTGGTTCGGACACGAGCTCGTGCTTCTCCTTTAAGAGGAGCTTTCCCAGAGTATAAATGTAACAATTGGATTTATTCTATCACAAGATCAGCTACTTGTTTGGTTTTACTGTCTTGGAGAGTTAATTACTCTCCTACTCCAATACACTAGCCTAAGCTATGTTGGTGCTTCAGAGCCCTAGTAAAAGAAAAGTTACTATGTAAATTTTACTTTAAGCGTTGATTTTATGGTTTTTCTTTAACTCAAAGGGTGGCGGAGATGAAACCAGTGGTGTGTAGACTCGACTCAAACCACTACAAAGATGCACCTAGGATGATTTACTCTACTTTCTCTTTTTCAATGAAATTCTTAGCTAAGAAAGTTTAGAGAATGCAAATTTATATAAAACAACTCTCTTTTCAATGAAAATCAAAGAAATAAAGCTCTTAATCTTTCCAAGCATATAAACATGACCATTTAATACTTGCACGAAAAATTCCTTTCTCTTTAAAAAATTCCAAAAGCTACTTGAAACAAGACTTTTCAAAGAAGATGTTTTTTGTATTTTTCTTTTAACAAAGCAAATAAATCTAATTTAACAAAAATCAATCTTAACAACTTTTAAAATCTACGAAAATTTACTCACAAGCAAACCAAAAGGTAAATTTACTCTAAGCAAACCTAACGAGGCCAAAGCCTACAAGGATGATTCTAGGTTGTTTTACTTGGCTACAGTCAAGCCAAGGACCAGCTAATGCAGAATCAAGAACTGATCAAAACAAAACTCAAATCTTTTTGTTCTTTTTGTAAAATGGAAATCAACACTCAATCAATCAAGCACTTTGAAATTTGACCAAAGAGACAACTCAACAGGTTGGTTGCTCACACGGGTAGACTTACGACAGGTCCGACTCCTAAGAAGGTTGACCAAACCAGAGAGATCTAAGGCTTGACAACTTCTACCATTAAAGTCACTACAGGACCTACTCAAAAATCAAACCCTAGGCTTAAATTTCAATGAAATCCACTAAAACACTTAATGCTATCAAAACCAGTTCAGGTGAAGGATCTTTGACAGGATACTAATGGATCTGGGCAGCAAAAACTAGAAAAAAGCAAAATCTAAGAGGAAAAAATCTAAAAAATGGAATTTTCTTAAATTTTAGCAGGGGACGTAGGCAACCCGTTAGAACAGGTGCGTACCCGCTCTGTGCACACTGCGACAGTGCGTACAGGGACGCACTGTGCAATACTCAGAGGGTGCGTCCTACTGTAAAAATCAAGAAAAACTAAATCTAATTTAATGCTAAGCTAATCCACCCAAATACAAATTCACACAGTCAAAAACCAGAAAAATAAATCAATTTTCTCAGAGCAAAGTTCATTCAAAGGAAAAGTCATTCTCATTCATGGAGTTCCCCAGCGGAGTCGCCATTTTGTCAGGTGGAAAGAGTTGATAGGGCGGACACAATCAACCTCCCTAGAAGCCTAAGACTCTCTAGTGACAAACAAACCAAATAAACACTACTTTTCTCTAAACATGCATTGCAAATACAAGCAATCAGGGGATCTTTAACATACCTTTAGTCCAACGCTTCGTAGTAGTCTAGTCTCGCCGATCCGGATGAGCTCCTCCTTATCTTTGAAACCTGCATTCACTAACAAGCCAAAAGATTAAATAGCACCTGATAAACTTATAAAACAATACATATTCATCATATTGACCAAGGAGTATATGAAACAAACCATGAATAACAATCTGTTGAGAAAAATAAGTTTATTTGCATTAAGAGGTAACAAAAGGAACAATTACAACCTGACTCCTGAGCCTTGGTGTTGTGCAAGTTCCTCCCAAGGGTCCTTCAAGAGTTCTCCTTTACTTTGACAAAGCTCACCCCACTTCCAAGTAGAACAAGTAAAGATGGTAATCTCTCCTCACAAGCTTCTAAATGGGAATCCTAATTCCAGCAGCATCTACCCTTAGAAATGTATAGCTTTCAGCCTCCCCTCCTTCTGGCCCAAGGCCTGTATTTATAGTGCTCAAGAGGAAGTTATTCAGGTCCACCATCAATGGGATAAGTCCCTCTTTGGATGGGATAGTTCCCCTCTTGATGGGATAAGTTCCTCCTTCATAGGGATACATGAACCATCTGGAGGCGCTCAATACACGTCGAACAACCTTATAGAATGCTCTAGAAATGACCACAAGTAACGTTTTAAAGATGAAACTTGCGCATTTTGACCTTTTCAGGGGGACGCACCTGTTCCTTTACATACAGAGCGTACAAGTACGCGACTTTTGTGAACATTGGGTGCGTACCCGCAGGCAAGGCTGAGAGAACCTGCGTACCCAGAGATAAACATATTTACAAAGACTTTCTCTCTTTTTGGAGTTTGACATGGCAAGCAGAGGCACAAGACTTGCCCAGGAGGATAGCATGACTGTTGATAGAGCCATACTAACTGTACATGACCATGGTGACATTTTTTAGTGTAACAGGCACTTAAGGCTAACGATCAATTCACTATTGGCAATTAATCCATTCTTCTTCAGTTTTAGTTTATGCTCGATTTCAGATCATGTAGTACCAGGGAAACGGTTAAGGATGGAAATTTATCTTAAATTTTATAAACCTTAGCGAATCTCACTAGTCGATGTATGAAATCTGTAAAATGTTTGGTGATATTTCCATAAAGATATTCAAATTTCTAATAATTTCATATAATCGCTATATAAATGTTTGGCGATTTTTTAGGTGAAATAGTTTTATACCATAAAATTTGGGTGAAACTTTTCCAAGAAAAATTAAAATTAACCAATCTTTTTTTTGTAAAAAGCATGGAAAATTAGCCCACCTGCGAATATTAGCCCCTAAAATTTTCCCTACGGGGTATTGTCCAGGCTTACTGGCATCATAGAAACATCATAAATGAAAACTAAGACTCTGACATTTATTTTACTTATATACTTATATACTCCTTGTCCCCAATCGAAACAACTCAGTTTGACTTGTATTGGTATGTGTGATACCGATGAAGAGAATGGTAGGGACTATACCTTTAACTCAAGCTAAGTAAAGAAGCTATGACAATTAATGGACTGAAAAATACTTCCTAAAGAGTTAGACCTATTTTTCATGAGACAATACCCTTATAGATAGTTGGAGTTCTACCAGCGTGTCTCCAAGTGTTGTAGTTGCTACAACCACTCTACAATTTTTTGCATATGCTTTGATTTTGGAGCCTTCCCTTCTATCCACAGGAGCTTATCTTTTACTGTCAACAAGTATTCATGATTTTATCAAGACTTGTTCTTTTCACCTGTGCTAGTGAGTCACAAGATAACCTCTTGACTTGAACTAAAAACATTTCTAGGTTTTCCTCCATAAACTATGCAATCCATGAGGGAAATCGAGCCTTGATTACAAAAATTGCATTATCCATATTGGCAGCTCAACCTTGAACTTGAGAATTGCATAGTCATGGATGTAAGCCCAATACTAAACTCATAAATTGCGCAATCCATCCCTTGAGCTCATAAACTGCGTAATGCACTGAGCCGAGAAGTTTCCCAGTTCCACAAAATTGTGCAATCTTCCTTAGCAGTGTGCATGGAAAGTTTCCCGAAAAAGAAAAAAAGCAAAAAAGAAAAAAGACGAAAATAATCCATAGAAAATAGGGATTCAATATTAGTTTCCTAAAGGTGGAACAATTATTATTTTGGGAACTTTCTGCCAAGTGTCGCTTTTTCCTTGATTTTAGGCATGCACATCATAAACCCTAATTTACTCAAATCTATATAAGATATGCCTCTAGAGCTCATTTGTACATTCTATCTTAGAGCTCTAGCATTACAAAGGAGATCAAGGTGCCTTTAGTGGAGTTTTCTTCGCTTTTCCAAGTGATTTTTTCTTGTGTCGTCTTTTGCCCCTTTTTCTGTCGTTTTTTGTCATTTCACTTCTATGAGTGTTGTTTTTCCTATTTCTCTTCATTATTGCTTTTTTTTTTTAACTTGTATTATCTTGTAAAAGTGTTGGTTCATTTTGTCATTAGCCTTCACAAGTGTCACATCAATTTTCTTATTTTTTCCCTTTAGAAAGTCGTCGTTTTGGTGACCCTCCATGCATGTTTTATTTTCCTTCTATTTGTTGATTCACTGCACTCGATTCACACTTATCTACTCATACATAGTTAGATATGCATTTTAAATTGCACCATCACTTACATCTTCTTTTTTCCCACACCCTCCCTAGGCAAATATGCTCATAAAGTGGCCATGCAATGCTTTACCCAACTAGGCATTGCATAAGTTTGAGGCTCAAGCTAAAGCTTAGCCTGTGAGACTACGTAATGCACAATACAAGACAAGCTAAACCAAATACACATTGCACAGTTCCAAGGCTCATTCCTACCCCATTGGCCACTGAGGCTACGCAATGAACAATCTCTCCCTATCACTGCCCAGTTTAAACTACGCATTGCGCAGTCTCAAGCCTCATGATGCATCATTAGCTACTGAGACTACGCAATGTGTATTTCCCTCAACTAGTAACCCTTCCTTGAACCCATAAATTCCTCAATATTTCTCACAAGTTCATTGGTTTTCTTCCTGATCTTGCTTTGAAAGTGGATTTGCAAAAGATAATTTATTCTTGCCATGAGTACCTTTTCCATCCTGCAAGTATCATAGGTGTTGCGCACTTCTCTTCAACAATCACTATTACCATGGAACCCAAGAGGGTTTCTTCAAAGGATACCACTGAAAGAAGTGCCAATGAAGTAGTTGAGAGTATGATAGTTAAACTTCCAATGTATTCAGACACTCAACTATTTGTGGAGAAGGAATCAAATGTTACACGGAAGAAAGTGAATGAAGCTTTTTCAACAAGGAGCTTTGTGTTGAGATTGCAACAAGATGATGGAGCTTAGTGAAAAGAGTCGCCTTCACTAAGTGGGCCCGCAGGCTATTTTTGGCGCAAGTCTATTTTTAGACATATGGATCATGTCTATGGATTGCAGGTTGTTGTTTATGGATGATTGATCAAGTTGGGAAAAAATAGATGGACTTCTATTTTTGATGAAAGTGTGAGTGATCACAGTGTGAGTGATCAAAGTCAAAAATAGAAAAGTCAAATATTATTATCTCACAATAATATTTGGACTATAAACTTAATCTTATTCTCTTGGAGCACTTCAGTTTGAGCTACAGAGGTGGCACATGCAGCTGTCAGAAGGAAATACGCTTTTCTTATGAGTCAGTTGAGTTGTTGCATGCATGACTTCAGTTAGAACTCAATCAGTTGAGTTTGGTGGAGTTGATTGTGGAGTTGATGGAGTTGTGTTCAGTTTAGCTTTGTTAAACTAGTTGTATTTAGTCTAACTGGAAAATAGACTAGAGATGAGTTGGGTGAATTAGTTATTAATTAATTCACAAGTTATTAACTCATAATACAACTAATGAATACATCAGTTAACTCAGTTGCATGTCAGTGCATGTTCAGTTCAACAGGGACAGGTGGTAGAGAATCAGATTGCTATCAGTTGTGACTATAGTTGTGCACCAGATCTTGCACAATCAAGGGATTGAGTATGCCAATGAGTTTGCCCACGTATTTTCCCACATTATATCTTGTGCTCACGTCCAAAAAAGTGTGAGTGACTATTTTGCAGGTTAAAAACGAGTTTGGTAAGCCATTCTCATTAGTTCTTGAGCAGGTATTGAGTAGTGGAGGCAGGCAGGGAGTGGAAGAGATTTGGAGATCAGATCTGAGCTGTATTGTGTGTAACAGAGGTGGAGATACTTGTGAGAAGTATTATGTTGTGTAATGTTACATGACTCAATCATTAATATACAGATAGTTGGGGTTTTTAGCGAGATGCTTTCCCCGGGATACATACTGTGTTAATGTGTGAATGCTCTTGATGTTTTATTGTTATTGATGCTGCTATATTGATGATCAATGTAGAGGAGCTTATGTATTGTGTATGTATTCCGCAATAGTACATGATCAGGATAATCTCTGTTGAATATGTGTTAAATTATTCAAAATTTCTACATGGTATCGGAGCTGTTGATCATCATATCTACTATTCAGGAAGTGTCTACATTCTATTTCTTCAGGCAGAGTCTGTAATCAGGCCAGGTAGCCTCTGGATTCATCCTTCCTTTGGAAGGTGAGATATCCGGTGAATGCCCATACAGTCAATCTCTGTACGAGAAATATTGTGTTCTCACGAATCTTAGATCCGAGGCGGTTGAGTTGGTTGCTGGTGGAATTCGAATTTGCAGCAGTGTTTTCTTGGTGGCAATGCAGCAATGTCTTTCAACGGATTGCGATTGGAGTATGCTCTTGAGGGCAGCTCAAACTATATTGCATGGAAGGACAGGATGGAGGCAGTATTGGATGATAACGGGCTGAAGGAGTTCATAGATACGGATATCCCAAAGCCTACTGATGCTGCTGAGGCAGAAGTTTGGCAAAAGAAGACCACAAAATGTCGAAGGATTCTGTTGGAGGGCGTGAAGGATCACATTGTGTCCAGCCTCCATGGAAAGGCTACTCCATATTTGATGTGGAAATCATTAACAGAATTATTCCAAAGCAAGAGCGATCATAGGAAGCTGGCACTCAAAGATAAACTCAGAAACATCAAATGCGAGAAGGGTGACAGTATTCCCAAGTATCTCACGAAGTTCACTCAGTGTCGAGATGAGCTGGGAAGTGTGGGGGTTACTGTCGATGATGAGGACTTGGTGAGCTTGGCTCTCCTTGGTCTTCCGAAGAGTTGGCATTCCTATCAGGACTCTGTCAATGGTCAGGAGAAGTTGCCAAGATGGGAAAGACTATGGTCAGATCTTGTGCAGGAGGAGATCAGGCGGAGTACCAGGGACGGATCTTCGTCAAAGGGAGCTGATGAAGAGAATTGTGCTTTGGTTGCCAAAGCAAAGAAAGGGAAGAGCAAGAAAGCTTCTCAGTCTGGTGCGAAAGGCAAGAAGCAGGATATGTCCAAGGTGAAGTGTTTTCACTGTCACCAGCACGGACACTATGCCACAAATTGTCCGCAGAAGAAGAAGAACAAGCAAGCTGCTGGATCTGCAGGGGGAGAGGCCTTAGCTTCTCAGTTTGAGCTTGATTTTTCATTGATCACATGCTTGGTTTCAAGTGTGATGGGATTAGTGTGGTTCTTGGATAGTGGTGCGTCTTTTCACATGACGGGAGATAGAGATTTGTTCTCTGATCTGGAGGACAAGGATCTTGGAGTGCACATCGAGATGGGCGATGATGGTAGATACAGTGCGACCAATATCGGTACCATTTCCTTTGAGAGGGAGTCTGGTAAACCCTTTGTATTGAAGGAAGTCATGCATGTTCCAGGATTAAAGAAGAATCTCATCTCAGTGGCGATGTTAGAAGACAAGGGGTATGATGTTGTTTTCAGCGAGGGAAAGGCCTTCCTGCGCAGCAAGACAACTGGTGAGACCTGGAAGATAGGGGTTCGAGTGAGGAACCTTTATCAGTTGCATGTAGATGGATGCGCAGCAATGGCAGGCAAGGCAGAAGGATTGGTGAGCCGGGATGATGGCGAGTTGTGGCACAGGAGATTGGGTCACCTTCACCATGGAGCCTTGAAGATACTGCAGCAGATCACTGCAGGGCTTCCTAAAGGCACACTTGCGCAGTCAGATCAGTGCAAGGGGTGTACTTTGGGGAAGTTTGTGAAAGCCACCTTTCACGAGAAGGATAGTCGCGCCACGACGATCCTTGAGAGAATTCACACAGACGTGTGTGGACCTTTCTCAGTTGCTTCAACAGCAAAACACAGGTATTATGTGATTTTTTTTGATGATTTCTCTCGTAAGTGTTGGATCTTCTTCATGCAGAAGAAGAGAGAGACATATTCAAAGTTCTGTGAATTCAAAGCACTGGTCGAGAAGGAGTGGGGGAAGAAGGTGAAGGCTCTTAGGAGCGATAATGGTGGTGAATATATCTCGGATGAGTTCAAGGATTTCTGCAAGACAGAAGGGATTCGTAGAGAGCTCATAGCTCCCCATAACCCACAACAGAAAGGGGTAGCTGAGCAGAAGAACAGAACGATTATGGGTGCTACACGGGCAATGTTGCATGATCAAGGCCTACCCCTTCACTTATGGGCGGAAGCATGCAATACAGCAGTTTATGTACAGAACCGTTGTCCTCATAGGATACTTGGCATGAGTACACCCGAGGAGGCTTATTCTGGTAAGAAGCTTGATCTTTCTCATTTGAGGATTTTTGGTGCTAACGTTTACATGCATGTGACGAAGGATGCCAGGAAGAAGTTGGAGCCGACCGCAGAGGTTGGGATATTTGTGGGGTACACTGATACGCCCCACAACTATCGTGTGTATTTTCCAGACAGTGGTAAAACTGTTGTGCGACGGGATATAAAATTTCAGGAGGAGAAAGCCATGAAGTGTTCGCTTGAGAGGGAGCTACACTTGCATGCAGATGAGGAGCTATTAGTTCCTAAGGATGAGCTTCAGGACGTGGATTAGCCACGGGACGAGGTTCATGGAGTGGAAGAGACCACTCATGCAGCGCCAACCATCAGAGGGTGAAAGCGCTTGACAGAAGCTGAGCGACTGGCTCAAGATGCAGAGAAAGTTGTAGGACCACCTACAACCCAACGTAGGCAGAGACAGTCACCTGATCGGTACACTGGATACATGGCTCTTATGAGTAAGTGTGTTGTGACTGAGCCATCCTCTTTCGAGGAAGCTGTGGAGGATCCCGCATGGGTAGACGCCATGGTGGAAGAGTATGATTCTATTGTCAGAAACAGTGCATGGGAGATTGTTCCTAGACTGGAAGGGAAATCAGTGGTGGGTTCGAGATGGATCTACAAAGTTAAGCAGGCAGCTGACGAGAGTGTGGAGAAGTACAAGGCAAGATTTGTTGCCCGAGGCTTTTCACAGATTGAGGGGATCGATTATGAGGAGACATTTGCACCTGTCGCAAGGTATTCTTCCATACGGACGATTCTTGCTCTCTTAGCGCAGATGGGATGGCACATTCATCAGATGGATGTGAAGACTGCGTTCCTCAACGGAGTCATTGAGGAGGAGGTGTACATTGAGCAACCCGAAGGCTTTGAAGTCTTCAGCAGCGAGTCGCATGTGTGCAGGCTTAAGAGAGCGCTGTATGGGTTGAAGCAATCACCACGTGCTTGGTACACACGGATAGACAGTTATTTCACAGGACTTGGATTCTCCAAGAGCGAGGCGGATCCGAACCTATACCAGATTGTGGTGGAGGGTAAGTTGCTTATCATTGTATTGTATGTTGATGATTTGATTCTAACGGGTGATGAGTTGTTGATACTGTCATGCAAGAAGGATCTTGCTACAGAGTTTGAGATGAAGGATTTGGGCCTCCTTCACTATTTCCTGGGATTGGAAATATGGCAACGCAGTGGTGGACTGTTTGTTTCTCAGGGCAAGTATGCTCGGGAGATACTGGAGAAGTTCAACATGCATGGCTGCAAGCCTGTTGATACTCCTCTTCCTGGAGGTTGGAGGAAGGAGGATTCCACTTCGGGAGAAGAAGTGGATGCCACGACAATTGGTGGGGTCGCTGATGTATTTGGTCAATACACGACCTGATATATGTTATGCAGTTAACCAGCTTTCACAAGCTATGGTTAAGCCTACCAAGCTCTTCTGGAAGGCGGGCAAGCATGTATTGCGCTACTTGAGAGGCACATCGGGATATGGTTTGTGGTACAGATAGGAAGATGAGGTGAAGCTATGTGGCTTCATGGATGCAGATTGGGCAGGGAGCCCAACAGACAGAAAGAGCACATCAGGAGGGGTCTTCAGTATTGGATCAACAGTAGTTTCTTGGTACAACAGGAAACAGAGATCTGTGGCACTCAGTTCAGCGGAGGCCGAGTATATGGCAACAAGTTTGGCTGCATGCGAGGCTATATGGATGAGGAAGATCCTAGTTGGTTTGTTCGGTTCTCATTTGGATCCTACTGTGATTTACTGTGATAACCAGAGTTGCATTAAAATCTCGGCTAATCCTGTATTTCATGATAGATCTAAACATATTGACATCAGGTACCATCATATCAGAGATTGTGTGCAGCGGAGGATCATGTTACTTTCGTACATTCCAACGGAGGATCAGGATGCTGATATTCTGACGAAGGCTCTCACCAGGAGAAAATTCGAGTACCACCGAGGTAGGATAAGGGTTGCTGATAATCCATATATTGTCGAGAGGGAGTGTTGATATTGCAACAAGATGATGGAGCTTAGTGAAAAGAGTCGCCTTCACTAAGTGGGCCCGCAGGCTATTTTTGGCGCAAGTCTATTTTTAGACTATGTCTATTTTTAGACATATGGATCATGTCTATGGATTGCAGGTTGCTGTTTATGGATGATTGATCAAGTTGGGAAAAAATAGATGGACTTCTATTTTTGATGAAAGTGTGAGTGATCACAGTGTGAGTGATCAAAGTCAAAAATAGAAAAGTCAAATATTATTATCTCACAATAATATTTGGACTATAAACTTAATCTTATTCTCTTGGAGCACTTCAGTTTGAGCTACAGAGGTGGCACATGCAGCTGTCAGAAGGAAATACGCTTTTCTTATGAGTCAGTTGAGTTGTTGCATGCATGACTTCAGTTAGAACTCAATCAGTTGAGTTTGGTGGAGTTGATTGTGGAGTTGATGGAGTTGTGTTCAGTTTAGCTTTGTTAAACTAGTTGTATTTAGTCTAACTGGCAAATAGACTAGAGATAAGTTGGGTGAATTAGTTATTAATTAATTCACAAGTTATTAACTCATAATACAACTAATGAATACATCAGTTAACTCAGTTGCATGTTAGTGCATGTTCAGTTCAACAGGGACAGGTGGTAGAGAATCAGATTGCTATCAGTTGTGACTATAGTTGTGCACCAGATCTTGCACAATCAAGGGATTGAGTATGCCAATGATTTTTCCCACGTATTTTCCCACATTATAGCTTGTTCTCACGTCCAACAAAGTGTGAGTGACTATTTTGCAGGTGAAAAACAAGTTTGGTAAGCCATTCTCATCAGTTCTTGAGCAGGTATTGAGCAGTGGAGGCAGGCAAGCAGTGGAAGAGATTTGGAGATCAGATCTGAGCTGTATTGTGTGTAACAGAGGTGGAGATACTTGTGAGAAGTATTATGCTGTGTAATGTTACATGACTCAATCATTAATATACAGATAGTTGGGGTTTTTAGCGAGATGCTTTCCCCGGGATACATACTGTGTTAATGTGTGAATGCTCTTGATGTTTTATTGTTATTGATGCTGCTATATTGATGATCAACATAGAGGAGCTTATGTATTGTGTATGTATTCCGCAATAGTACATGATCAGGATAATCTCTGTTGAATATGTGTTAAATTATTCAAAATTTCTACACTTTGGGGGCAATTTAGAGGACCGGTAGGTATACATCAATGATCAATGGTCGGAATTACATAGGGTTGCATGTAGATATCTAACCTTCCCATGTGCATATGTCATCAATTGGATTGTTTCACATATTCATGTGAACACGATGACTTTGAGAAATGCCAACGGACAAAATCTTGCTACTTTTCTAGCAGTAGATTACTATCTTATGTACCATTTTCTCGAGCCAGAAAAACTCATGGATTCATATTTTAATGCCACCAACAACTATGTGGGCCTAAAATAAACTGTTAAAAGCTGGGTGAAATATCCATCAAACTTTTGACAGACACCCACCAACACATACAAGACAAAGTCTCTCAGGAGGGCCTATTAGTTGTTGATCACCCTAGCTTGCAAAATCTATGGTTAGCAAACAGAGACCTTTCCTGAAGAGTTTGAAATCTTATTGAACCAGGTTTTGAATGTGGGGAAGTCATTAAACTGGTCAGATTTGTTGGCTCGACAATTAAGTATGCATGTAGCCAATGCCCATAATCCTCCCAAGGGTAGAACAACAAGATTCTACATGTCTGCATATTACTGGATGCACATAATGAATTCCTTGGCATGGAATGGACTTGGACACCTCAAGACCCTACCGTGTATGTCTATTTCTAGGTGCTCTCAGATTGCAGCCATTGAGGAGTAATGGAGAAGCTAACTAACCACTTCCTTATTCTGTTATACAAGTTGATCTTTGTGGAAGAACCGCCTTACATTTCGCATGGGGCAATGGAAGCAGTATCAGAGATTGTATATCAGTTTACCTCACCAGATGGAACCTTCCTTAGAGTGTTTAGTGGATAGAAGCCACTGCATCTTTTTCCAAGGCATGCCATCGATAAGCTTTTCATGCAAGAAGTTTCATATCATCTCTCCATAGGGTTGTCAACAACTCTCCATAGGAAGAAGAAAGCACCTTGGCAAACTCTTCCTATGCAAATTGGATAGTATGAGATCAAGAACTTGAAAGTTAAGCATAGCAAAGGAATACCATAGTAAATTTTTCATTCGGTACTCGAGACTTTAATTCATATGATCCTCGTGGTGTTTGCAAAGACCACTATGTGAGAATCCACCACCAGTGGCTCAACAGTACATTTCATTGATCGGAGGAGGATCCATGAAAGAATTTTTATAATACCTCTAAGACCTGTGAGCCGATCAGTTTTGCAGGAACTTCACAAATCACTTCACACAAGGAAGTTACTTAGGAAGAATCACCAGTAGAAGGGAGAAACCCCGCGTAGGATAAGGGAAAGAGAAAGGTTTCTTATAGTCTAGGGGAAGAAAGAAGATGCAAGATGAAAGTGGACCCAATTATTATGAAAGTGGCCTTAACACAAGAGGCAAAGAGGAAACAAAGGATGTAGAGAGCAGAACAAAGGAAGAGAGAAGAGAAGAGGAGATTGGAGGAAGAAAAGCAGAAGCAAGAACAAGAAGAAAGGCAGAAATAAGAAAGAGAAGAGAGGCAGAGCGCAAAAAAAGAAGAAATAATGTAGAAGCAAGTTGAGGGAGAAGAACATAATTGAAAATCAGAGGAGGAGAGTACATAGGTGTAGGACAAGGAGCTTGCTCAGGAGATTTAAGAATTGATTGAAATACAAGATATGGAGGTGGAACCGGAGTCATAGAATGAAGATGTCAAATTGATGCCAAGCACACCACATGTCACCGTTCAATCTCCACTACCTCCAGTAGTAGAGTTAGCTCTAATCGAGGAATGGGAAATTGTTCCTCTTGATGATGATCCATTAATGGACATGTACAATTTGTCGTATGATGAACTTCAGAAGAATATTGTACAACATGAAGAAAGAATTTTCCGGATGACCTCGCATCGCCTAAATTTATTAGAGAAAGGGTGATCATGGCCGACAATAGCAGAGATCCAAATTCCATTTTCACGGTCAATTTGGCCTTCGCAAGTGCATCAACGTCACACTGAGTATTTCAAGGCCAAGAAAAAGCAATTGGAAAAGAACTTGCAGGTTGCTAGGAAAGAGGTTGAATATCTTTGTGCAGCGGCTTAGAAGACAGTTTCCACACAGGTCCATCTAGAGGAAATGAAGGCAACGATACTTGGTGAAGTATTGTCTTTGGTAGAGACCATGTAGAATCTTTACGAGGATCTTATTATCGTGCATAACGCATTTTCCCACTTGCATGACTTACAACAAAGGTGTAAAGACTTCGTCAAAACTCTTAGGAATATGCAAGTTGCCATCGTTGTCATGCATGAATGGTCAATGCGATACAAAGGGGCACTGCTTGACTTGGGTAAGAAAATGAAGCCACGGGCAGAGCTAGAGAAAGAAAGAGCTCAGATGTTGATCTAGAACAACAAACAACTCGCCTCGTTCATTGGAAACATCTAGGCCTCATATGCATGGTTATACAACGGTCTGGATTTCTTGGTGAAGTCCCACAGGATCCCATCAGTTGGCTCACTCACTAAAACCAAGCGCAAGGACCAGGTCAGGTAGGAGATAGAAGAATACTTCGAGCAGCTGAGACAGATTGCCACCAAGGAAGATTTGGAGGTGAAAAGACAAAACATGCATAATTACATTGGTGGTCTTGTCCAGATTAGAGCAATGTTTCTCATGCTCCAGAAGGAAGTTGAAACTCATTCCAAATCATTGTACCCGAATGCCATGGACCCTAGAGTCCACTTCCAGCCAGACACCATCGCACAGTTTTGGGATGTCATTGCATATTACCAATCTTGGCATCGCTACGTGATCGAAAGACATCAAGTGGATGTTGTTGAGCTGGAATTTTCCCAAGCTCAAGCATGATAGTGTTTTGTCTTATTAGGCTATCTAGTGGGCTCTACCCAATTTTGTCTTATATGGGTACGTGTGTAAATTTTAATATTTTTGGTAATTAATTTGTAAAGTGGAATTTCAAGCGTCAATATTGGAATCTGAAGAGTCATGATGTAACTAAAGAGTCATATTGTAAAGAAGTTGAAGAGTCACGAGGGAAGTCGAAGAGTCACAAAGGGGAATTTGAAGATTCACCGCCTTTTGTTATTAATACATCCTCATAACTCATGTAAGGGGCTTTTGGGAGCCAAGATTTTGGCTAGGCTTAAGCTTAGAATCAGGAGTTTGGGAGTTTTGTGAGAGCCTTGACTTCTCCGTAGCATATAGAGAATATCTTTATTTGGAGGAGTAGGTGGTGTTGACTTCACATTCCACTATTGGGGTTAGTGGCCCATCAATGGTATATGTATGATTGGAACTTTCACTTTAATAAAAGGTCAAAGCTGACACATTTTCATGCATATGTTGTGGATATAGTAGGACTATTCTTGTTGTATTTGCAATGTATGTTATTTAACTTACGCTTATTCTTATGAATAATTTCGTTTGCATTGGTACGAATCTTGTTGAATGCATGATGTTGTATTATCTCATCATTGTTAAGTTGTGAACTATTTCATATATTAGCTTGTGATGTCATTTATGCTCAGGTGTTCCTTTCAAGCTGCGTACTATTACAGGCTTCTAAGGGGCTCACTCATTCTTCCATTCATGTGTTGGAACCTTCATACATCACACTTGACTCTCCACAAGGTCACACACTTTCTCTCACCAGAGTCACCATACATCACTCTATGTGTTATTGGAGCCAAGACACATCATTAAAACCCACTACATCAACAACTCGGCTGTATTCCAAATGAGACTCCTACACTAAACAATGTGAGGTCTAATTGAAACTTCATATCAGAGAAATCCCATAAATATTGATGGGTCCAACACCATTATTAATGAAAAATCCCGATTTAAAAATTGATAAAATCTAATTTAAAAATCCTTTATTTATAATCAAACCTATAAAATACATTTATTATATTGTTAATATTTATATATATTCTATTAATCACTTTCTTACTATCATTCAAATTCCCAAATAACATTTTCACATAAAAAAGATTATCAACCACTACCATATAAACTATCATCTTATTTTCTTCCATAAATGCAATCCTCTAAAATCATATCTTTTATATCTTTTATTGCACAACAAATAGATGTCTTCATGACCAATAAATTATAATAGATATAAGGAATTTAAAAACAATAATTTTAGGAGAAAAACCATGCTTTAATTTGCATTTTCTTATATATTATTCCACATGTTTTAATTTTTTATTGTGTCACAAGTTCTAATTTTAGAGTTTGGCATCAAACTAATTTGTTAGGACCCTATTTTTATAAATCTTTCTCTTTTTAAATTTTAAATTTTAAATCAAATGGAAAGTTTAAATATACTCGCATTTAAAGGCAGAGATACGCATTGGGTTTTAGGTTCACTGGCCATTATCAAATTTTTCAAAATATAATTTTTAGATCAAATGGAAAGTTTAAATATACTCACATTTAAAGGCAGAGATACGCATTAGGTTTTAAGTTCACTGGCTGTTATCAAATTTTTCAAAATATAATTTTTAGATTTTTTTAAGAAATAATTTTATTTATATTTATTTGTTATCTAATTGGTTGGTTATTTATTGATATTAGTGTACAAACCATCTGCAGAAGGTTGATTATACTTTTATCATCTCATTAAATAATTTTGATTAAATATCTCCCAATACATCTAAATTATGTTTATGACAAAAATGATCCCGCTACACATCTGAGTAAAACACTGAATTCACTTCCTTATAATTATGCAACTCAATTTCAAAAGTAAATGAAATCTTGATTTTTCTATTTGACCTAATTATATTTTCAAAATATTATTAATATAATTGTCTATTAAGTAATTATATTTTCAAAATATTATTAATATATTTTCAAAATATTATTAATATAGATGTATTACTTTCTATATTATTAATGATATTTTATTAATATCGATGTGTCACTTTTATATCATTGATGATATTTTAGTGAGTATTTTCTAATGGACCATCCACTTGTTAAATAAGATTTAAAAGAAAAAGAAAAAATTATAATTTAACTAAATTGTCAATAAAATAAATTTAATATTTTCTTATTTTTAAAATGGATTTTAAGTTTATTTATAGACTTCACTAAATCTAATATATGAAGTTAATACTATAGTCATCAATATCATTTCTTGGAAAGTGTATATTGTAGTGTAAATTTAACCATTTTGGTTTTATAATTAAATTAAATATATTTAAGTAGAATGCATTAACCATTTTGGTTTTATAATCAAATTAAATATATTTAAGTAGAATGCATGTATTGTAAATCTAATAATTTTAACTTTATAACCAAGTCAAATATAATTAACAATATCCCTATAAGTACAGGAAGACTACTGATTAAATTAAAATTTATCATAATAATCCAATTAAATTTGAGTTGCATTAAACTTAATAATAACCATAATGATCTGTCTCTTCATCTGGTCCTGATGATGAACCACACTTGTTGGTTCGAAACGTCCCAGCCAAAAAATTCTCTCATATAATTTCTACTGAAAGACTTTGTTTAATAACCATATTCTTACATCCCTATGGATCAGAGTAATTATAAATATGCTTTACTACACAAATTTGACTGTATATGAAGTAAATGTGTACAACAAATAAGCATTTAATTTGGCATTTAGCCACTCTTACGTGACTTTCTCGAATTTTAAAAATTTTATGTGTTTGTTCGGAATGGTGCTTATGCCTCTCCTCATTTCATAACATATTTTCTTATGCTTTTGAAAAAATATTAATTAATAATATTTATATAAATGATTAAAACATTAATTTTCTATATTAATGTTAATTGATTTTTTTTATATTATGAATAATATTATAAATTTAATTTTTTATATTTACAATAAATATTATGTAATTAAATAAATATAAATATATAACAAATAATTATAAACAAGACACAAAAAATGTTAATTTCAAAATTTAATAATACAATCAATTATAATTTAAAGTTAATTTAATTATGATGATAATGATGGTTAACGTTCACTGAAACCAAATTTTAATCTAATTTAAAGAAATGAATTACTTAGTTTGATTTAAGATTTTATTCCTATGCTCAAAAAACTTGGAGAGAAGCCTTTCAAGCTCAATATAATTTTGACATCGTAAAAAGCTAGAAAAAATAGTATTACAACAAAAATTATGAAACTGAGATCAAATGTGATTGTTATATTAAATAAAATTTTATTGTTAAATAAGAATTTATATCCTAATAAAAAAGAGATACATTTAATAATTATAATTAATGAGCTCTAATTTTTTTTCATTAATAACTTCTAAAAACAAATAGAAATTTAAAGTCCATAGTTATACCTTATGCACTTGAAATTCGAACGCGTGCAATTAATAACTCCTTAAAAAATGAAAAAAAAATAACATACATATGGACGGGCCCTTGCATGACGTCCACCTGGCATCTTGACTGAACGTTCACACCTGCCATTACAGACCTTGAGGACCCCTTTTTCTTGCCATCGTGTTTCTTTTTGCAACTCTGTTGATCAATTTGGTGTCATATGCCTCAATTATTTTGTTCTAACCTTGTGGACTAACTACTGTTTCACAAGATCTCAAGGAAACTTGGTTATCAATGCTAACAAGGGAGCTAGTTCCAACTCTCAGGTATGGTATCAGAACACACAATTGGACTCATTCCAAATTGTCCAATTTGGAATGGGAAAGACTATTGAAATTTGTAAATCTTATTAACAATATAATTCAACAAGTAAAAATGGTAAAAACTATGAAAATTAGTAAATTTTAATAGTAAACTAAAAATTATAGTTTAATATTTTTAACCAAAAAAAATTATAACCCTCTCAAATGATAACCGATGGTTGAAAAGCAAATGACACACGGGAAAAAAAACGAGTATTGCTGTATTTCACTAATATAGTATGGTTATATTTAAGATTTTATTTAGGCTATTTTAAAAACATTTTTTTAGTTAATTTGAAACTGTATTACTTCAAAATGACTTTATACAAAAATTGTGTTTATGTTACACCGAATTACTAGCAAAACTAGTGCTTTTTGACAGTGGATAATAGTTTAGCTTTTTCAAAATTTCAACAATTATCATTGTTAAGTCCATGACAATTAAAATAAACTAATATACTAAAAGAAAAATACATACACCGAGTGGCTAAATATAACATTAAGAATCAGATGAAGTAACTCGAGCTCAATCCTGAGCATTGGTTCCTGCTAGTGTTGGAGGTTTCATCCCACGCTAGAGATGGCCTTTTATGTGAGCAAGTAGAGCATCCAAACTAGAAAGACATTAGTGTTGATGACCTTTTTGATATTAAGATGGTGAGTTGGATATTTCATTATATGACCTAAACGGTCATGTAGTTATTCTTAGTTATGTTTTTGGGGGGTCGTCATACCCAATATTATAAATTTGCAGATATCGTGATATTAATAAAATAAGGTTAGTTGCGGAGCCCACTCCATGAAAAGAGTATGAGGGACGCAACTCCATGGAAAGAGACAATGGTTGGGTATTTTTGGTGAAAAGTGCACCCAGGTCCCACATGGGTTCTAGAGGGTGCCACATGGAAAGTTAGGGCCATGCATATATAAACAAGTGGTGATTTTGTTTGATTATTATTCAATCAGTTAATCATTCAGTTGGTTATTGATTAGTTAGTGAGTCATGGGGTGGACTTCGAGACTGGATAAGGTGCAGTTATTCAATTAACTGTATTGCTAGGATGCATCTTGTTTATGATGTGATCCCCTATGATAGCTCCGAGAAGCCTGGTGCTCTGAGGGTTTGCTGGTCCTTTTTATGGTTGTGTTTCCATGGAATTATGGTTGGGGAACTCAATTCAGAGATAACCGATGAATCTTGGGGGGGCTTTGGTATTGGTTGAGGAGTTGAATCAGTTTGGCCATTGGTACTTGGATCCCTAGACAGTAGCAAAGCTCCTAGAGATATGGGATGAGACCATCCTGACCTACAATAAGTTTCCCTAAAAGGTGGGCATGGTCAAGAGACTATGGCTGCACTGCTTGGGTGTCGGTCAGGGGGATGTGAGCCTATGATTGGAGACTGGGGTTGCTGGGGTTGGTGCCTCGACCTAGGTTTCATTTTGGTTTTACCACTATTGGTTATGGAGTTGTCCTAGCTCGGAGGTGACCGGTGGTTGAGCTTATGAACCATCAGGTCTATGGCTGGGAGGAACGCGGAGAGCTTGTAACTAGTCGAATTTTCATTGGCACATAAGTTCTTAATTTCTTGTGTGCAACTGTGTATTTATATGCCATGTTTAATTACTGAATTCTTAAATTAAACCCTAGTTTATGGTTTCAGGCTTAATAGTTTAAAATGTATATTATTTTTCATTATGTTCTCTAAATTACGCGTACATTATATGTTAATGTATAATGTATATGTAAAAATTTACTATGTATACAAAATGTTTCTTATTGGTGTGGCATTTACTCGAATAGGGAATGTTCTATATATATATATATATATATATCATGCGCATTATTGTAACATAGTGTTTTATTTCAAATGAATGGTCTAAATATTTTTAAATTAAAATATGTGTATATTTTATTATACATTATGTTCTATTATACTTATGTTTTTTAGATAATTCTAACACAAATATGTTAGGTGTATGTTATGAAACCAGCTCACAAAAAGATAGAAAAGAGAGATCCACGCCTTAGAATTCAGCCTCTTCGAGGGGGCAACCTCCTTTACATTACATAAATGAACAATTCTTGGATGATACAAATGACAAAACCTCCTTTCTATATATAGGAGTCTAAGGAGTCACAATATAATCCAGCCGACCTAACAATAATAATATAAAGCCACAAAAATAACAATAGAGGGATTCTATGGGGCACAGAAATAACAATATGGGGGTAATAGGGGCACAACAATATAAATAAGGGGTATAACTACAATAGTAATGGGGTAATCACTAGTATTATAGGGACCCAACATGCCCCTCTCCTTCAAAAAAGTGTTGTCCTCAACGCTTGAGTAGTTTTGGATACTTCTGCATAAAATTCTCATCCTCCCATGTGGAATCTTCAGCGGATAAGTTCTTCCACTTGATAAGATACTCTGAAATTGATCGATTTCGTAGCTGTCGAGTTCTTGTTTCTGTGACTGCTTCCGGTTCCAATATAATTTTTCCTTCCTCGTCAAGTTCTGGCAATATTGTTTGAATTGGGAGCTTGTCACCTATAACCTTCTTTAAACATGAAACATGGAAAACTGGGTGCAATCGAGAAGCTGCAGGAAGCTCCAATTTGTATGCCATAGTACCAATCTTTTGCAACACCTTGTACGGACCATAATACTTTGGTGATAATTTATTATCCTTCTTAGCTTGCTTTAGGGACATTTGCTTATATGGTTGTAGCCGTAGGAATACCCAATCACCTACATCAAAACTTCTTTCACTGCGATGTTGATCTGCCTGTTGTTTCATTCTATTTTGTGCCAACACGAGGTTATCCTTTAAGAGTTGGAGGACTTGTTGTTGATGTTCGATGTGATGTTCCACTGCCTGAACCTTAGAATTTTCTCTTAAATATGATGTGATGGATGGTGGTTGATACCCATAAAGTGCCATAAATGGGGTCATTTTTGTTGCTGTATGGAAGGAAGTGTTATACCACCATTCAGCCAGAGGCAACCATTTGACCCATTGTGTCTGTTTATCAGATACAAAGCAACGAAGATATCCTTCCAAACATTTGTTTACTATCTCAGTTTGCCCATCAGATTGAGGATGATAAGATGAGCTATGAGCTAACTGAGTACCAAGACAAGAAAATAATTCTGTCCAAAAATTTCCAGTGAAAATGGGATCTCTGTCACTTACAATAATCTTTGGGTTTCCATGTAGCTTTTGAACTGTTTCCATAAATGCAGTAGAAACTGTACTGGCTTTAAATGGATGTGATAATGCACAAAAGTGTGCATACTTGGTAAGTCTGTCAACTACCACCATGATGACACTCTTTCCCTCAGACTTGGGTAAACCTGTGATAAAATCCATTGAAACCTCCTCCCAACGTTGGCTTGGAATGGATAAAGGTTGTAATAGACCCGGTGTCTTAATTGTTTCAACTTTATTTTGTTGGCAAACCAAACATTCCGCCACAAACTTTTGAATATCTGATTTAAGGCCATCCCAAAAAAATTCCTTCTTAACCCTGTGGTAAGTTTTTAAAAATCCTGAGTGCCCTCCTAAGGGAGAAGTGTGCAATTCCATAAGAATCTTTTGTTTTAGCTGGGAATTCTTACAGAGGTATAAGCGATCTTTGTACCATAACGAATCATTTTGCCAGCTAAATGTATCAGAAGTACTGGAATCTTGTTGTAGCTTTCGAATAAGTGCCCACACTTCTTCGTCATTCTTCCATTCCTCCCTTGCTTCGTTTATCCAATCTGGTTGGATAATAGAAATGGCACACAACAATGCTTCCACATCCTCATCCTTTCTTGAGAGTGCATCTGCCACCACATTTTGCTTCCCTTTTTTGTAGATGATTTCAAAGTCATAACCCAACATCTTTGTGACCCACTTTTGTTGCTCTTCAGAGGATAATCTTTGTTCTAAAAAGTATTTAAGGCTATCATGATCCGTTTTTACCTTGAAGTGTCTTCCCATTAGGTAGGGTCGCCATTTCTTAAGTGCATGGAGTATTGCCAACATTTCCTTCTCATAAATAGCTTTGCTTAAAAACTTTCCCTTGATTGGACGACTTTCAAAAGCAATGGGTCTTTCATCTTGCATTAGAACAGCACCAATTCCATTTCCTGAAGCATCACATTCCACAATAAAGGTTTTTGTGAAGTCCGGTGTAGCTAAGACCGGTGCTTGGCACATTGCCTCTTTAAGATGTTCAAAGGCCTTTGTTGCTTCCGAAGTCCATGAAAATGAATCTTTCTTCAATAATGTTGTTAGAGGTGCTGCTATTCTCCCATAATTCTTAACAAACTTGCGATAATACCCTGTCAACCCAAGAAATCCTCGCAGATGCTTTATGGATGTGGGGATTTTCCATTCCTTAATGGCTTTAATTTTGCTAGGGTCTACCTTAACTCCTTCATGAGATACAATATGACCCAAATATTCCACCTCCTGGACTCCAAAGAAACATTTGGATCTTTTTGCATATAATTGTTTCTCCTCCAATAGTTGTAGCACCCTGTCAACATGTTCAACATGATCCTTCCAAGACTTGCTGTAGATTAGTATATCATCAAAAAATACTAACACAAATTTTCTAAGGAATGGTTTGAAAATTGAATTCATCAAACCTTGAAATGTTGAAGGTGCATTGGTAAGGCCAAAAGGCATGACCAAAAATTCATAATGACCCTCATGAGTTCTAAATGCTGTTTTCGGAATGTCTTCAATCTTCATTCTGATTTGATGATATCCCGAACGAAGATCCAACTTGGTGAAGTAAATTGATCCATGCAATTCATCAATAACAGGAATGGGGAACTTATCTTTAATAGTGAGCTTGTTGAGCTCCCTATAATCTGGACACATGCGCCATGATCCATCCTTCTTGTGCACCAATACTACTGGAGCTGAGAAAGAACTTTGACTCGGTTGAATTATACCAGCCTCTAGCATTTCTGCAACCATACGTTCAATTTCACTTTTTTGGACATAGGGATATCTGTACGGCCTGATGTTTGGAGGAACACTTCCTGGAATCAGATGAATAGCATGATCATGATCACGCATAGGTGGGAGACCTTTGGGAGTCTCAAATACCTTGGAATGATTGTCCAGGACTTTTTGGAGATCTGGAGAAATAGATGATTCCAATGTGGAAACATCTAGCGAACATAATTGTGCAATTACACCTCTTTGCTCCTTTTTTAGAAGCTTTGTCATGCCATTAGAGCTGATTATCTTTCCTGGTTTCCCTGCAATACCCCTTAATTCAACTTCCTTTCCTTCCACAGAAAATTTCATGAAAAGTTCTTGAAAATTAAAAGCTATTGTACCCAAGGATTGTAGCCATTGGACTCCTAGTACAACATCAGCACCTCCCATTGGAATGGAAAGCATTGGGCTAGTCAATACATATTCTCCCATGGATAGCTTGATATTATGGCACTTTCCAGAACAATTTATTGTTCCTCCATTTGCAATCATCACTTGACACTCTGGTGCTGGATATAGGAAGCAATTCAATTCTTTTGCTACCCTACAATGAATAAAATTGTGGGTGCTTCCTGAATCAATCAACACTATTACCTTTTTCTTCTTGATTTGTCCTTCTATCTTGATGGTTTGAGGAGTGGTAATTCCCGCCAATGCATTACAAGATATGGTCGGATTTATTTGTTCTTCATCTAGGCTTTGTTCCTGGAATATATCCTCTTCTTTTGACCTTTCTTGCTCCTTTTCTTCTTCCTCTTCACAATCTATGTAGAATAATTTCTTCTCAGCACACTTATGACCTTTTGTGTATTTGCTATCACAATTGTAACAAAGCCCTTTTGCTCTTTTTCTTCCAATTGTTGTGGTGTCAACCTTGTAGGTTGTGGAAGACTATGGGCAACAACACTTCCGTCTTTATAGTTGTGAATGGTATGCTTCCTAGTTGCCATAATTTTGCTTTCCATTTTTCTTGCTAACCTGAATGCCTTCTCTAATGAATCAGGTTCCCAAAGGCGCACATCATGTTGGATATTATCCTTTAAAGACCCTATGAACACATCAATCCTATGCTCCTCTGGAATATCTTTTACCCTTATGTTCAATTTTTGGAACTCCTCAATGTGCTCCATTATTGAACCCTTTTGTTTGAGACTTATCAATTGGCTAAAAAAAGTGTTGCTTTTTGTATCCTCATAATGTGCTATCAATTCTTCCGTAAAAATTGCCCAAGTGATAAATTGTTTACGAGAACAAAGCCATTGATACCATACAAACTGATTTGGTTCCAAATATAAAGTTGCCATACGTACCTTTTGTGTGTTTTGCACATTATTGAGATCGAAGAATTGCTCCATCTGTAATATCCATGTGGCGGGATCCTTGCCATCAAACTTCCTCATATCGATTTTTGGAACATGGTGAGTCTTCGATCCAACATTAGAGTCTATGGAATCATGATTAACATTTCTTTTGTTCTCATCATGAGTTTCCTTTACTACCTTTTCACCATTAGTGACCCTTTCTTGTAGCAACTTCTTCAATTCATTCATCTTATCATCCATGCCATCAATTTTAGCGTCCATGCCATTCACCTTAACTTCCATGCTATCCATCTTAGCTTCCATGCCCTTTATCTTAGATTCCACGCCATTTACCTTAGATTCCACGCCATTTATCTTAGATTCCACGCCACTTATCTTAGCTTCTGTTAGCTTTTGTGAGCGTGACATTTGTTGCACTTGTTCTTGTAATTTTGATATATCATGTAGCATTTCTTCCTCTTCTTCATGAGTCATGCTAGAGCTTTCAGGTTCCTTACTAGGTGTTTGCATTTTCTTTCCTCGGGGCATCAGTTACCGATAATAATGCTTTACTATGCCCTTTGAATTTCGTTAAACCAAGCTTACACAAAAATTAAAAAAAAAACTACACACCTTTTTTCACTTTATAGAAGCCTGATATTGAATCTGATGTATCTCTGTAATTTCGGATCATCCAATTCTGAAATTGCTACCTGTAGTAGCCTTCTATGTCCTCTTTCCAATGCCACAAGTCTGAGCCAAATTGGATTCTCCAAGGAAGAGTTATGTGAAATCTCCCACAGTGACTTGCTTTTAGACTGGTTCAGTAGAGCGAACTTGTACGACGTGCCACGAGTCACTGTTTCAACCTTTGAATCTGAAACACACACACAAAAACTACAGTCCGTCCTCTTTCTGTACCTTCTTACGAAATTTCAATCCGATCCCCAGAGAGAAAGTTATGACGATTTTCCCCAGGTCACCTGTTTTGAATGTAATTCAGGAGTCTGCAAAAAGACCAACTTCCTCAGATCATATCTCCACAAATATCACGCGAAAAGCTCTGAAATTCGGACCCAAGGTTCAGCGCGATTTCTTCTCAAATGGGTTTTTTTTGCGACTTCTGAAACATCACAGAAAAAAAGTTATAGCGAAAATGCCACGATGACCTGTTTGGAGCAGCGAAACCCTAGAATCCAAAGCTCTGATACCAAATGTTATGAAACCAGCTCACAAAAAGATAGAAAAGAGAGATCCACGCCTTAGAATTCAGCCTCTTCGAGGGGGCAACCTCCTTTACATTACATAAATGAACAATTCTTGGATGATACAAATGACAAAACCTCCTTTCTATATATAGGAGTCTAAGGAGTCACAATATAATCCAGCCGACCTAACAATAATAATATAAAGCCACAAAAATAACAATAGAGGGATTCTATGGGGCACAGAAATAACAATATGGGGGTAATAGGGGCACAACAATATAAATAGGGGGTATAACTACAATAGTAATGGGGTAATCACTAGTATTATAGGGACCCAATAGTGTATGTTCATATTGCATGGTGAATACATGCAAATATATCTATATACATAATATATAAGTCGTTGCATCAACTCAAAAGGGTTAGAATCATTTTAGATTAAACCTGCAAAAAAAATTGTTTTCATACACAATGATTTATGTAGGATTTTAAGGTTTTTGTGCATTTGAACACCATGATACGCTAACTTATAAGGCATATCAAATATTGGATATGTGTATGTGTATTTTGAATTTTGAATAATGGTGGGTGTGGTTGCATGGAAGGAGTCCAGGCCACGAGACCGAATCTACAAGAGCCAAATAGTGGTCGACCTCCAATGAAAATTGATGTATCCCATGCAGGTAGGGTGGCGTGCCAGAACAGTTGGGTCCACGAAGGTCGCAGAGATATAGTTGTAGTAATAGGTCATTAAACCATGAATAATGACACCGAAGAGGTTAACGTGTAAACCAATTCCGAGGAGGGTGGTTGGGTAACGTTTTATGCCTTGCAAGGACTCGGAATTTGGATGAGGATGGAGGAACCCTAACTTTTCGAATGGTGGGAGGCTTGTTATAGGGCGAGCGGGTTTGAACCTGAAAATGATCACAATCGTTGGATGATTGTGATATTAACTGTTGGATCTTTTGGTTCTGCATCTTTTTGTTAACTATTATGTAAGTTGAAAACCAAAATTACTTCTATCATCCGATATATTTTTTTTAGCGATTAAAAGGAAAATTTTAAGAATGGAAAACTATCTTGAAATTTAAAAACATTATGGAATATCATTAGACCTTAATATGTAAATATAAAATGTTTATTACGTCATAAGGCGTTTCCCTCTGAGAAACACTTTCCTCTTGCCTACTTGTCATCTTTGTGCATCATTGGATTAAATGTTAGACGATTAGAAGAAGTTTAGTCGTTCAATCGTCCTAAAGTAGTTGGAAAAAACTGTTATTAAACTTAATCCCTTATATTAAGGTTCATATGTAGGCAGTACGGCTAAGGGGTAACCGCCCACTTCCCTTGGTCGACGTTGTCTCAATTGCAACCTATTCTCTTCAGTGTGAGCTCTGTTATCGGTGTTGCAAACCCTAAGTGAATTCAGCTCTTGAGCTATGCATGCGGTTGCTTCGCTCACAAACCCTAAGTGAATTCATCTCTTGAGCTATGCCTGAGTGAGTACCACAACTTTCAAATTTAATTATGTTTATGCAGGTTTGCTTATAACTCATTTTTTTCCCTACCTTTGGCTATTAGATGCATCTCTGTTGGTTGGTGTTTCTTAATGTCAGTCACAATGTTTAAATTCTTTGTGCTCTGGCTTCAAGGAAATCGAGGTTAACTTCCTTTTCTGTTCTTAAGGAACCCTGTTCTGGTTAAATACCCATTCATCCACACCTTGTGACTAATGTCGATAATGTTTTTGTTTAGTGCAGCGTCCACTGGTTTTCCAGGAAATTTTGCCCTAGTGTTGTCCTTAGGGTTTGGTGCAGGTTAGGGTTTTCGTTTCAAGATTGTATTTGTCTAGACAATTTGACTCTGGTAATGGCGATTCTGAAGACGACGGTAACAACTGATAGGAAGTGGCTAGAAATGGCCCCTCCGCGGAGAGTATGTGTGGGAAGATGACAGGCCTTTGGAGAAAACACTGCGGCCAATCGCAGAAGAGCGCAGTCTCAGTAATGGCGAGCTCCTGGATGGCCTTCGCCCTACTTTTCCTGCTGTCAGTGGCTTCAAGGCGGAGGGCGATAATGAAATATTTGCGTCCTCAGAGTGTTAAAGATTTTCTCTGCAGGTCTAGAAATCTTCTTGAAAGTCTTGAAAATCAGGGAGCTGTTTATGGGAATCGATGCGTGATCTGGATAATCCGTCTGTAATGGACTTATTCTTCTGTAATTACCCAAATTTGTAACATATTTTTTACTCTTACGAAATTACGAAAATATGTTGAGAAATACGTGGAATTGTGTTCTGAATGGGTTAGGCTCATTTCCGCTGACATCTATATGATTGGCATTATTTGAAGATTAAATTGGGGTTTAATTATAAACATAAAATTTGATTGTTGATATTTAAAAAATTAAAACATATAAACGTGTTTTTTTAAACACTTTCATTGAAATTCATATTCATATTTATACTATACACTATACTTACCTAGAGCTACTGCCACCATTACGTCATAGAACCATATAATTTCATTGAAATTCATATTCAAATTTATATTATACACTATACTTACCTAGAGTTATTGCCCACCATTACCTCACTGAACCATATAATTTTATCGTAATTTTATGGATTTAACCTAACCTAACCTACAAAACTAGATTATTAATATTGAAAATTTATAAACATAAAATTTGATTTTTGATATTTAAAAAATTCATATTCAAATATTTTCTAAACACTTTCGTTGAAATTCATATTCAAATTTATACTATACACTATACTTACATAGAGTTACTGCCCCATATAATTTCATTGAAATTCATATTTAAATTTATACTATACACTATATTTACCTAGAGTTACTACCCCATATAATTTCATTGAAATTCATATTCAAATTTATACTATACACTATATTTACCTAGAGTTAATGCCCACCATTACGTCATTGAACCATATAATTTTATCCTAATTTTATCAATTTAACCTAACCTAACCTACAAAACTAGATTATTAATATTGAAAAATATTGAAAATTTATAAACATAAAATTTGATTGTTGATATTTAAAAAATTCATATTCAAATTTATACTATACACTATACTTATCTAGAGTTATTGCCCGCCATTACGTCATTGAACCATATAATTTTATCGTAATTTATAATTTTATCAAGTTAACCTAACCTAACCTAACCTACAAAACTAGATTATTAATATTGAAAATTTATAAACATAAAATTACTTACCTAGAGTTATTGCCCACCATTACGTCATTGAACCATATAATTTTATCGATTTAACTTAACCTAACCTACAAAACTAGATTATTAATATTGAAAATTTATAAACAGAAAATTTGATTGTTGATATTTTAAAAATTAAAACATATAAATGTGTTTTCTTTAAACACTTTCATTGAAATTCATATTCAAATTTATAGTATACACTTTATTTACCTATTACTGTTGTTACCTAGAGTTATTGCACCTAGTAAGAAATTAATTTTTCCACTGCATATATTGATAAAACACTTTCATTGAAATTAAAACATATAAACATGTTTTCTTTAAACACTTTCATTGAAATTCATATTCAAATTTATACTATACACCATACTTACCTAGAGTTACTGCCCACCATTACGTCATTGAACCATATACTATAGTTATCTAGAGTTTTGCCCACCATTATTTATGCAAGTCTTTGCACCTTAGTAAGAAATTAATTTTTCCATTGCATATATTGATAAAACACTTTCATTGAAATTCATATTCAAATTTATACTATACACCATACTTGCCTAGAATTACTGCATTACCATATACTATAGTTACCTAGAGACAATTACCTAAAGTTAGTGCCCACCATTATTTATGCAAGTCTTTGCACCTTAGTAAGCAATTAATTTTTTCACTCCATATATTGATTTGAAATTTTTTTCAAAGCATAATTTGCAGGTTGAGTGGAAAGGACTAAACTTCCTAATTATTAGAAATCTAAATGGTGAAATAAGTAAAGAAAAGATGTTGAAAAATAATTAAGTTATAAAATTTGGGAAAATTATATATAATGAATTTTATGTAAATTTATTCATTATAATTTTTTTTTGGATGATTTATCTATTAATTTTATTCTAGGATGATATTCATTGATTTGAATATATTCATTTTTGTTGTTAGAAAATGATTAAATAAATTACAATATAGAAAAATTGTAGTATTTACTCTTTCTTTCTTTTTCTTTTTTTCAACTATTAATTTTACTTTGATTTTGGGTTTTATTATTAAAATTCATAAAAATAAGTGCATATGGGTAGCTCAATTGGTAGTCACCATGTTATGAAGTATTATGTAAACCATAAGATTCAAGTAGGTCAAGTCATATATATATATATATATATATATCTATATATATATATATATATATATATATATATATATATATATATATAGATATATATATATATATATATATATATATATATATATATATATATATATATATATATATATATATATATATAATTTGTGAATATTAAGCATTATAAGTGAAGTGACTTTATTGAAACTAAGTAATTTCTATAAAAAAAGAGAATTTACTCATCATAGGGTACAATGTTGCACTTGAATGGTGCTAAGTACAAAGTAGAAGGAATGTTTACGAGAGATTTTTCGGCGTAAATCACATGAAATATCATTTGTCGACGCATTTCGAACCAACCAGTGTGGTTCATCGTCAGGACAAGTTGAAGAAACAGATCCAGCTTTGCATGTTAAATAGTTTGAGCAGAGCCTCCAACGGCTAACTTGACCAACGGCTAAATTTGACTTTTGGACTAGGGTCATAATTTTTTTTTTTAATGGAAGTTAGTTATATTAGGTGACCATGCCTATAAATATATATAAAATATATATATAAATATATAACGTAATTTTAATTGGTTGTTAAGTTAATAGTTAGTTAAAAAGGTATTATTTAATAAATACATTAAAAAATTATTTAGTAAATTAAATGGAAATGATTCCATTTAATTTACTAAATAATTTTTTAATGTATTTATTAAATAATACCTTTTTAACTAACTATTAACTTAACAACCAATTAAAATTACGTTATATATTTTTATATATATTTATAGGCATGGTCACCTAATATAACTAACTTCCATTAAAAAATAAAAATAAAAATTTACGACTCTGGTCCAAAAGTTAAATTTAGCTGTTGGAGGCTCTGCTCAAACTATTTAACATGCAAAGCTGGATCTGTTTCTTCAACTTGTCTTGACAATGAACCACACTGGTTGGTTCGAAACGGGTTGACAAATGATATTTCATGTGATTTACACCGAAAAATCTCTCGTAAACTTGATATGGATCACAGAAGCCTCAATTCTACAATAGAAGGAATGTTATCAAGATAATTAATTGGAAAAATAAATTTGTGAATGATAATAAAAATGAAATCTAAATAAAAAAAGAAAGAAAATATAATAAATTTATAGATCTTATAGTCATATATAAGGAATATCCCCTTAAGTTTCATCATCTTATACACTATAACTAATTTTCAATAGAATCTATAACTAATTTAAAATATGAAAAGTTTTAACATCACAAAAATATGCTTCATGAGATAAGGGATAAGGGATGTAAAAGAATTATCATTGTTAGAGAAAGAAATAGAGTATCTCACTTCACTTGTAGGAATGGTGTGTCTTTTGAGCTTTGTAGGGGAGACTATGGGGAGTTTTAAAAGTTCTTAGAAAATTCCTTCAAGAAAGTCATAAGGGAACTCATATTTTTCATGGAAATATCATGGATTTGATATTCATATAGACTAGTGACTTGCAAAATAAGAGTTACACAATGAAAGAAATGAATATCACATTACAACGATGCAAGTGAATACAAAACATAGTAAATAGAAAAATTCTCCATTATCTTTTATTAAATCAAGTTGTATTTCTCTTGAACCTTATACATTCACAAAGAGAATTCTTACACACTTTGGTTCCCTCCTACTCACTATCATAAACAATAAAAAAATAAATTATATTGAGACCAATATCCACATGGTTTCATTCTTGGATCCTTCATATATGTCCAATTGTTGTAGAAAATTTTTCTTGTATATAAGAAGATCTATTCTTTGATCTAATGAGATCAAAGACAAAGAGGATGATAGATCACTACACAAAATCCCTCTAGATCTATTGTAATCAATATAATTCCTTGCTATGAGAAGAGGAGTCATGGAACATACCATTTTCTTGAAGGTCGTTCTCATGTGATTTGATCGATGTAACTCTAGAGATTTAATGGTCCAAATCCTATCGCTTGCTACCTACACACATGGAAAATAAATGTCATTCTTAACCTTTTCAAGCAAGTAGGAATGTTGATTACAACTAAATCTAACCTAATATATTGAAGAAAAATTAGATATAGTATATGGAATTGAATACAACATATGACGGAGGGAGAAATCATGTAGATCCATATTAATATCATGTGAATAGAATTATAAAAACCATATTATACCTTGAGCCTTGGTTGAATACCCTTCTTGTTCCTTGCCGCTTAAGACACATTCCTTAGCTAGTGACTTTATTGCAACAAAATTTCCACTCTTAAATTGTAGGTTTTCCTATCTTCCAATTTGACATCTTGTTGAAGGAATTTACAAGAGATTGAATATAGGCTTTGATGGTGTGTGAATTAGGTGGATATAGGTCATGGCATGTGAACCAAGAAATCACAATTCATAGATATGTTTCATACGCAATTATCATATTTTGTCTAAGTTGCAATGAATATTTTACCTATTATGATCTTTTTTCTCACGTTCCACACTCAATTATCAAATTTTCCCAATTCAATACGAATGTTTTTTCAATTATGAGTTTTTCTAATTATGAAAAAAAAAACTATTTCATATGAAATTGTGACAAAATATTTACTCCATTCTGAAATAATTATGAGAAATTACTCAACTATATAATTTTAGCCTCATGTAGTAAATTCCTTGCAATACCTATGGTGGAAAATATAATTATAACATATGTCTGCTAATGTATAAGGTCGTCATAAAAGGAACTGATGGCTAAAATAGATTAATAAATTCATGGTGAGTAGAGTGGCATATGTAAACATTTATTGGATCAAAGACCTAGAAGTGCCTACAACTAGTCATCAACCAATTAGATATATATAGATTAAGAAATTCATGGTGAGAAAAGTGGCATATGTAAACATTTATTGAATCAAATACCTAGAAGTGCCTACAACTAGTCATCAACCAATTAGATATATAAATTATCCCCGAGGTAGGCATACCCATTCTTAGTAAAAGAGAGAAAAATCCATGAACACTTGCAAAATATGTTGTGGTTCCATCTAATAATATGCAATACCATGGCCATTAGAAAGTACATGGGGGATCCATTTCATAAAATAGATCATAGTGATGGTAAAATATAATGTGGATATATGTCACAGTGTCTAGCACCAATAACAGTGCCAATATAGTCTTCAAGGTTTTCAAATAGTAATGATATACCCCACTGCAACTTGGGAGAGGTAGAAAAAATGAGTAATTTCCTCCTAGGCCCAATGTCTCCAAACCTATCAATGGTATGATTCTATAATATATGAATCTGAGAGGTAATGTCAAGCATATAAGAAACTACTTTAGTACTATTTAATGAGGAAAACTATTAATGGACATAACGGGACCCACCAATGATAGAAATGGACCTCAGAATACCTAGTATAATCTATTAAGTGTGAATATATGAGATGAATTTGAACACTCCTAGAATCAAGTGATAAGGGACCAATGATAGAAATGGACCTTAGAATACCTAGTATAATCTATTAAGTGTGAATAGATGAGATGAATTTGAACGCTCCTAGAATCAAGTGATAAGGGACCAATGACTTAAACCCACTATTGATGATTCGAATAAATTATTATGAGATTGCATCTTATACATGTCTTCATTAATACATTAATACATATGTTAATTTTTACAACGGACAAATACTCCATGGAGTTAAGTGCATCTGCATATGAAAACAAAGGTGCTTTGACATGGATGGAGACTTGCTTGCAAGGAATGTGGTTTAATTTGAGACAATAAAAACATGACTTGACTTTCATATTCCATTCTCCATCAATACCCGATGAATCAAAAGCCTCATAAATAACAACCCAATGTTGCCTCAAGTTGGGGTACTCTCCTATGACACTTTCTCTTTAGATACCGCTATCATCTCTTAAACATATTTGGTTATTGTGTAACCACAAGTTCTCTGCCTTTATATATTGCAACTTTCCCATTGTTCATAATGTTGGAATTTGTGCACAAACTACATGCAATGTTCATCTCATCACTTTCAAGGAAAAAATCAATTTCTTATTTGTCACTGATCTTTTGGACTTCTTGATCATTATAAAAAACATTTACATACTTGATATTTCATATTTGAAAACTCAACATAAAACATATTAGAAGAATCAAAATTTTCCACATGCACCTTCTGCAATGGTGCTTTATCTTCAATCCACTTTTCTAAAAATTAGCCCCTTCCTAATTTCTTCTAGCATGCACCCAACCACATGCCCTTTTTACTCAGAATTGGCTTTCTCCACAACAACTTGGGAATACTCTTTCTAGATACTATTACATTCATCATGGTGACTAAAGGTGGAGACAAAGGATGATCTAACAGGGATATTAACTACAATAATCTAGGTGGCAGGTGGCCAAAGTTGGAGGCAAAGGAAGATCTAGTAGGGATCTTAACTACAATAATCTGGGTGGCACCAGGGGCAACATGTTGCTTTCAATTTTGGACAATACCCATGTGGAGGGTATGTACCCAAAAAACCCTATACTATGAGAAAGTTCATCCCCAATGAAACATATCGAGAGTATAAAATCTTTCTTTCAAATCCTCAAAATTTCTTCCTATCATCAATGCCAACTCAACTCCAAGCCACCAAAACCATGGTTGTCATGGACACTCTTTCAATGCATTCACCAAATGAAGAGTGCTTGGGAGAGAGAGATGAGATTAAATGGACTAATCATGGAAGAGCACTAAAGGTATTTTAAAGGTTTTCTACAATTTGTTTCTCACAGAAATGTCAGTAAATAAATAAGATTGCATAATTTTTTTGCTTCTATCTTTTATGCTATTCTTTCCTGTGCTCCCGCCTTACGACGTTTCCTTTGCAACATGTGGTGAAATTTCTACTTGATATATTTGTAAAATTATTCAACTTTATAATGATTTTATATATAATTCCATTTTTAAAGTAAAATAATTTTATATTGTAAAATTTGCGCGAATCATTTTATAAAAAATGAAAATTGGCTAATCTTTTTTTTGAAAAATCATGGAAAATTAGCCCACCTGTGAATATTAACCTTTAAAATTTTCCACGACAATAAATCAATAGTGTGGCTGGTAAAATCTGATTCTAAAACTGTGGTTTAACATTATATGTATATATATTTAATTGTGTGTGGAATATATGGTTGGGCTTCATGGGGCCGTCATAGCTTTAAATATATATGTGATGTATTAATATGGCATTTGGATTTATAAACTGGCACGGAACGGAGAGTGGGTGGTGGTCACGCGCATTTTTGTGGTATATATTAACATGTATATACGAGTTATGTGACAAACTCTGTAGGATTTGGTTGGGCACGCATCATTTAATATAATAGCTTACGTCATGTGGTGGGTGCATAGGATTTGGTTGGATTTAGCGCACAATTTTTGGGTTTTGTTCTTTCGTGTGTGTGTGTGTGTGTGTATAATTGATTTTGGCTTGGTAGATTTTGGATCTATATTAAACCAATTATGTATAAATGCATAATGATGGATTAATGTATATATATTGAATTAATTAAAGAATTATATATGTATAATAGTAATAATTATTATTCAATTTTAAGGTCATGACCAAGCCAAACACCAAATTGGTGTATGAGACCTCTTTGTTTCATGCAAGGATTTGACTACTAAGTCTATGCAGGCATACATACTCTAGCCCCTCTGGTTTTGAACCTGTGACCTCTTAGGAGGAAACACATACTCTTAACCATTAGGCCCACTCAAATTGTATTAATATAAATCTAATATATATGTGTGTGTGTGTGTGTGTGTGTGTGAAATATTAAATTTTAATTAAATATTATTATATGGGACAATTATCTAAACTTAAAAATATGGTAATATCTAAAATGACACTTGGGAGCCAATGGTTAGAAAGAAGATAACATGTTGGACAAGTGTAAGAAAAGGCCAATAAAGTTAGTTTGCTACCAATGAGAAGCTAGAGGAAGCCTCAAGAGAGGAGATAATCACAAAGAATCACCAGAAACAAAAAAGAAGTATTGTGTATGCAAAAACTACAGTGAGTTATTAGATAGTACAAGCTTGTTGATAGTAGGCTAAAAATCAAGTTTCACGCATGGAAGAATTGGGAAAAATCAGCTAAAATTTTTAAGGCTCTAACTTACAGCCTGTAAATCGGAATTGGGCAAATGACCAGTGGTTGGAAATGTAATTCTAGGAAGAATACAACCATCCACCCAAAAATTTGGTTTGAGACCAAAAATTCATGAGAAGTTTAAAATAAAGCTACAACATTTTTTTAAAGGGAAAGAATAGTTTAACAAGTTGGAATCTTCTAGAGGTCATATCTTTCTGCTCATATATCACAATAGCATAAGTAGATAATAAATAGAAACCTATTGCGGAGGAAAATGACTTGGTAAAACCAAAATTTTGAATTCAATAAGAATTTTGGGAAAATTTTGTAGGAAAAGTTATAAGAAAATTTTCAGGGAAAATTACATAATGGAAGATAGGAGTATCAGAGAACACCCAAAGGCCATATAGTGAGAAAGAAGAGGTCAGAGTTGAAAATATAAGCAAGAGTAATGCAAAAACTGAATCTAATGGTCATGGAATGGACCAACTAAAGGTTGGAGATTTGGAAGAAATTGTCAAGAGTCTCAAATTGGAAGTGCTCAACTACAAAGCTGATAATGAAAAGCTGATGAAGGAGAAACAACATATTAATCATCAAATTTTCATATTTTGAACAAGATTGAGAGAGAATTAGGCCACCAAAATGATTCTATAATAACATATGAGGACAATGCTAGAGCTAGGGAGAGAGGCACTGGAAGTTCGAGGCATTCCAAGAGTGTTTCTCATCAACACCAATACTCCGTAAGGAGGACCAATAAAAGGGCTTATTCTACCTATGAATCTGGTAGGAGCCCTAGTGTGTCACCAGTGAGAAAGACCATTAAAAAATTAGACAGGGAAAATTTGCAAGGAGAGCTGAGGAAAATTAAACCTCCCACCTTTAATGGAGAGAACAAGAAAGGAGAGGAGGTTGAACTCTGATACTTGGAGATGAGAAAATATATTTAGTTGTATAATTACTCTTCAAACTTGGAGGCCATAGTTTCCATATATCATCTGAAGGGCAAGGCTAATCTCTGGTGGGAGAAACTCAAGGCAATTAAGCACTTAGACAAAATGCAGATCACTTGGAGGAAATTTAAAGAATATTTCCAAAGGAAGTACTTATCATAACATTACTATGAGTGGAAAATGTAGGAATTCTTCGATCTTCAACTGGGACACATGACCATGGAAGAATATGGTCAGAAATTTGTTGAGTTATTGAGGTATGTACACTTTATTAAAGATGAAAAGGTTAAAATACAAAGATACATCAGTGGACTACCATCCTTTTATGTTGGATAAGTTGAAAAATGATGAACCTAAGACCTTGGAGGTAACAATGAGGAAAGCATAATAGTTGTACAGGAATATACATATATACATATATAGATATATATATATATATATATATATATATATATATATATATATATATATGTATAACACAAAGCTTTGGGCAATAAAAATAAGAATTTTATGGAGCAAAGAAAGAAGGGTTTCAAACCCTTTCCATTTAAGAATAATTTCAAGCAGGTCAACAGATAACCCAAGATTCTAACCAGCTGGAAGGGGATGATACTTCAAGAAAGAAGCTTCAGCTTCCACCTATCAAATGTTGGGGTTGTAAAGGATACCGTTAGTTCAAAGATTGTCCTCAAAAGGTAGATAAGATGAGGATTGTGCACAACATGCAAGTAGAAACTGTTGTGGATGATGTGGGCAGATGCACACCCAGAATTTATGCAGCTTTGGATAATTGGCAAGTGGAACATCAAGCACATATGATAGAGGTTGAAGGTAAGTTAAGAAATCGGTTTGTAATTATTTTAATTGATTCTGGAGCCACACACAACTATATTAATGTGAATCTAGTTGAAAATTTTAATTTTAAGAAAATTAAACATTTAAAACTTTGGCTATTACAACTAGCTACATGTATAAAGAGAAAAGTTACAGAATTAGATATAGAATTCCTAATTGAGATGAATGGGTTGAGAACAATAGTTGGAATGAATTTAACTTCACTAGGTACATGTATTTGTTTGATTAGAATGGATTGGATGGAAAAGCACCACGCAATACTTGATTGGTACAACAAATATTTTAGTTGATTGATGATGAGGGGCAGTAGAAGTAGGTCTAGGGAATTCCTAGGTAGATATCCATCAAAGAGATAAAAACCATGCAATAAAGAGTTTTAAGAAAGCATGCCAAATCCTTGCAGCACATTTGGAGGAATCAAATATGGACCAACAAATTAATATGGAAAAATACCCAGTGCTTTAGGAATTTGTTGATGCATTTGCATAAATACCCGGATTACCTCCAAAGAGGGAGATTGATTTTTGTATTGACTTGGTGCCAGGAGTTGTTCTAGTATTTAAATCACCATACATGATGAGTACTATGGAGCTTAAAGAATTATAGATGCAACTAGAAGAATTTTTGAAGAAGGGATATATATGCCCCAGTGTATCACCATGGGGTTCTCTAGTTCTTTTCATTAAAAAGAAAGATTGTACTTTGTGTTTATGTATTGACTTCCGACAATTAAATAAAGTTATTTTTAATAATACCCCCAATTGGGGTGCGATAGGTATGAAGAAGTGATGACGGGGGAAGTGGGTCATAGGGCATGGGGGGTCGAGGTGAGGGCAGACACCCAACTGGCTCGAAGTGCAAAGGTGGAAGTGGATGGTGTGAGGCCACGAGTGCAGGTGGGGTAGCAGGCAGTACAGGGCAATGGGGTAGTAGGCAGTACAGGGCAAAGGAATATGTGGACGATGATGGAGGTGAGAGATGGAGACTTGGTGTCAAGTGCAGGAGACAACAAGCAAGAGCAGATGGCAAGTGGCAGGGAAAAAGGAGTAAGCCCATGGCAGGAGCAGCCGACGGTAAGTGTGGAGTTATGAAAGGAAATTATGGCAGCATCAGGTAAACGCCATCCCAATTAAACCGAACAAGGGAAAGGGCGGCGGAAGCAGGACGAAGGCACGTGGAGTGTCCTTTGGACGGTAGGTGAGGTAGCTAGACAGAGAAACAAAAAGGTAAGACAGTTAGCACAATAGGCATTTTCATGCAGAGTGCGAAGGCAGGATGTGTTGCGTGTTGGGACAGGAAAAAGGTATGATTTCTCTTCGTAAAATGCTTCATTTACCATTCATCCTTATACGATTATCTCCGTTTATAGATTAAAATGAGGAAAATATCAGCTAAACCTGGGTAAAAGAATTTGGTGATAGAATAGGCAAATCTAGTACAAGAAATTGATTTTTTGCTATCTTTGTGTGCAGAGATGCAGACTAGGCAAAAGATGTTCAGTTGACAGAACAACGCAAGGCCATCAAAGGGAAAAGCTACTGCGTCTTGGGTAGACAATGAAGCAGGATATCAGCTCGAGCAATGTTATTTTATCGCATGATCAGATTATGATTGCGAAATCCTCAGGATCCCCTGATCCTAAGGATTCACTTTTATCTAGTTACTCTTTTATGTTATATATAGGGCCGAAAGGCAATTAGATATAGTTCAGAATTTGATAATATGTAATTATTATTTTTGAAAACATATACATTATTATATCGGTGACTCTGTAAGTTGTTACTTGCAATTAATGAAAGAAGGTTGCGTTTGATACATCTTCATATTCTGAGTTCTTATTAAGCAGAGGCTTCTGGCGACTTTGGGCCCAGTCACAAGAAGTTCTACTACTCCCTTATGTTATAGTTTTTATATTTAGTCTTTGCTATTGATTTAATGTTCAGTCTTTGGTTACTTTATTTATCGTAAAGGTTTGTGATATTGATTCATACTGTTGTTCAATTAGATTTAGAGTGAGCCGTGTGACATACTTAAGTAGCGCTTTGATTGGAATGAGTGAATTAGTGTTAATAGCAGATTGTTGTTCATTTGAATTGATGTTATCATAGATCTTGGAGATAAGACTAATTAACTTCTATAGATTGCAATATAGATCATTTGCTATTTAGAAATCCTTTATCGCTATTTGTTGTTCAATTATCGATTGTTGTTCAATTACCGATTGTTGTTCAATTGTCGATTGTTGTTCAATTACCGATTACTGTTCAATTATTTTTGTTGTTCAATTGGGAATTGCAAGTTGATTTGGGTTGTTATAGATTAACAGTGTTGTTCAATAGTTATAAGTTCTTTACTTGATTGAGTACGCTAGCCTTAAGTTTATTTGAACAATTCCAAGTGTAATTCTTATTTGCATTCAGTTTCAATTGATTTCAGAACAAGTTGCATAGAATTACAGAGTGTGTTAAGAGCATTTCTTCCATAGATATTTCTTTCTAGAATTGTGTGAATTGAATTGAAGAATTATCCATTAATGATTGCAACGATTCATCATTAGATAACCTCTAGATTCACTGCATATATTGTGCTAACACTCTCGAGATAAAAAGACTTACCTCGGGTTGACAACTAATCTAGCGATTAATATTGCCTGTAAAAAGACATATTAGTGAGCCAACATTTTGGCGTCGTTGCCGGGGAGGGTGTTTCAAGCGATTTTTTTTGTTTTTGCTGTGGAATAATTGGGTTTTAAAAATGGAAGGTAAGAACCTAAGTACCTAGCAAGTAAAGTTCTTGCTTACCTATCCACTTTACAGCAAAACCTTAGAGGTTAAATAGGAATTTGTTTTCATGAATGACTAGAAATAGAAAAATAAAAAAAGAGAAGAATCCTCCACCAAAACCCACAAAACGCAAAGGATCGGTGAACCTTGGGAGAACGACCTTTATAGACGAAATCATAAGAAGAGCAGAATCTCAATCATAAGTAGGATTCCAGGCTATCCCTAGAAAAAGTTCTATTGTAATCCCTCAAGTAGCAGGCTCACCATATACAACTTAGGCAGAGATTCAAAGCCATGTAGGAGGATCGGAACAGAGTCTCCAAGCTACAATAAGTTTACACTCTGATCCTCTACAATAGGTTAAATCTTGTAACTTAAGAGAAGGAAAAGGATAAACTAGTGGGGATGCTAAAGAAGAGCCACAACTATCTGAACAAGGATCTCCTGAGATCCCAGACCTAGGTAGTGTTGTAAAGCCAGCTTAGGTTGCTAACTCTCTGCTTACTCCAGAAGCACCCCTTGAAATCCCTGAAGATTATTGGCACATATTTGATCAAATGGCAGATCATCCACCCCAAGGTCAAACTTTGACATTAGAGTACCCCATAGTCAACTAGGTGGCCAATGCTCCTATGAAGGCTATTCATCTGCAGAGCATCCTAACATTCCATGCGCTGATCACAGAGGATCCTGATGCTTTCTTGTTTGAGTTTGATGTCCTCTGTAGAGGGTATGACTATACCACCGACCCCCAAAAGCTAAAACTATTCCCTTCCACTTTGAAAGGGGCAGATCTAAGATGGTTTATGGGTCTAGGTGGGAAAACCATCAATTCTTGGGATGAAATGAAAACATCCTTCCTCAAAAGATACCAAGACTTTTGTAAAACTAGGGAACTGAAAGATGAGATTTTCAAGATGACTGCAAAAGATAATGAAACACTAGAAGAATATGTAGAACGATTTAATTATAATTTGCAAAGGTCTCCACACACTGCCCTACCAAAATAAGTCCTAAGAGATATCTTAATTAAAGGAATGAAAGAGGAATGGGTAGAAACTCTAAACTTAACGGGAAAAGGAGATATTTCTCAGGAATATTATGATGAATGTTAAACACACATGGACAGCAAACAATGTGAAAGATAAATCATGTGAGTTCATTTTTTATTAACAATAGATATACATTTATAGTACAAATATGTGACTCTTGGGTTTCAGATCCCAAGGTCTCTTGGATTGCTTAGTCTTTTCGGCTTCCACACTAACCCTTTAGGATTAGGTGTCCAACATTCCCCCCCTTAATCCGAAGGGTTATGTATGAGTCCAAGAAAAGAGTTGTAATACAAAATGTGCAAAAAATGCATGGCAGCACTAGGCTGAATGTGCTCTATGAAATGTTGGTAAAAAAGGGCAGTGGTTTAAGGATGACCACCAACACTAGAACGCTTAGTGTAGTTCCCGGAACTCTTCCAAAACTGGCAAGAAACTAAAGTTTTCTGCTAGAGGAAGTGTTCTCAATCTGTGATGGCTTAAGGATGACCAACAACTCTGGAATGCTTAATGCAATTCCTGGAACTCTTCCAAAACTGGCAAGAAGCTGGAGTCTTCTGCTAGAGGAAGTGTTCTCAATCTATTCACGGGCATCTTTGTCTCTGGCTGCAACTCTGAAACTGGTGTGGCAGGTTGTGGCTCAGGCTCGCTTGATGTGACTTTGAAGCTTGTAGATGACCATCATTTCCCCCCCTGTCAGATACAAGGTGAGAAGACGGAGAAAACTCAACTGCAAGACTGTTCAATACTCTGGAACAAGTTCTGACATGTGTTTGGAATATCTTCATGGCTGTTGATGCCCATTGCCAAGAAGCGATCCATCCAAGATGAATCTTTGTTCTTGCAGGACGTTTGTTTTTGAAGCATCTGTTTGAAAAATGAGTGGTTTTATGACAGTGCTCACATGGATGAAGATCAAAACAGTGATCTTTCAGATGGCCAACTCGGTCACAGTGTTGGCATTTCACGATCTGTTGTTTTTGTTGTTGTTGCTGCTGTGGAAGAGGGGCAGAGTCTGGAACAGCGGGAGGTGAGTTGTCATGAGAAGCAGGTGAACTGTCATGAATGAATCCAACACTCTGAAACTGAATGGGCTTGGCATAGTCTAGAATATGAAAGGACAAGTCCTTGTCATATCCAAGACCAGTTCTGTGCTTGTTGTGGACAAGCTCTTCCCAAGGTCTGATAATGTGCTTGGAAATAGCAGACTGAGTTTCTGCATCTGCATGTACAACTGCTGCTTTATTTGAATGAATGGTAACATTATTGACTTGCTATTTATGGGAGTCTGTTTCAATCCTCTGAACAGAAACAGGTTCAGAATGATGACTCCACTGCTGTAATTCTTCCTGCTATAGCTTTGTCTCAAGCTGCAAAAACTCAATATCTTCTTGTACATTATACAAACAGGTTCTAATATCAACCAGAGAAACTTTGCTTATTCTCACTGTATCATGATCTGAAGAATGTATGAGAGTTTTTAAGAACTCTAATATTTCAGTAATTTGAGTCATTTCTTGATATCTTTACTAAACAGAAAAAATATATCTAGATGCAAAAGTTCAGCAAATCTCTCTCTGAAAATTAGCCCAAGCAGAACAAAAGCTTCTTCCTTCCCTTCAAATTTACAAAATCAATAGGTTTTCTCTGTCAACAGCAAAACTCTTCACATGGCAGCCAAAGTTTAACCCAGACCACTCTACCGAACAATACACGAATGGGTCACTAGAGATAAAGATAAGATCGCACAGCAATGAGTGGAGTGGAAATAGAGATGGATCTGAAAAGAAAATAATACAACAGCAGGATTGAAGTTTTAAAAGTGTGGACATTCATTCACTCAAACTGTTCTGAATCTCTATCTCAATTCGTTCACCATGCTTTCTATATCAAACATTTCATTTTATGTTCTGCCAAACAACATGAATGAGCTTACCGCGCATATCAATTGCCTTCTTAAAAGAATCCCAAACTCATCCCACACATTCAATGCCAATTGCAGTGCAGAGAAACGCATTAAAAAATTGTGTAACACCAACAGGTTCAAACAGGACCCGCCTGTTATCTCGATGGGACATGATGCCCCCTCATCCTCTCTGCAACAGCGCACCACATTAAAAAGAATATATATAAAAAGTGGCTACGGACATGGGTCTACCGCTTCCACTTCTCCTCCACTCTTCATGAATTTTGTCGTTTTGGAAAAGAGTTTTGCCCAGATACTTACAGCTCATTAACCATTCTTGGACAGACTTCCCCCTCGACCCAGAAACAAAACACGCACACAAAAATTTAGCTTTCACCGGCGTACTGTCGTGGGTCAAAACCTTTAGCGGTGAGGGTGAGAACCCATCTGCAGAACCCTTATCTATCTACCCATTTCCACAAAATCTCAGCTTTACCAACCATGTTACTGGATTTCCATGCTCTTTTCACGGGTTCTGGCTGCAATTTCTTTTATTATTTTGTCTCCCTTTTCCGGGAAGAGCTAAACAGTACGACAGTGTCAAGGCCGTGCCGGCGACGTCGACTCCCCCATTTCATGTTCCCAACAGGCTTCGAGAGGCAGCGGAAACCTTCAACAATATGCCTCTGAAAATTGAACATACATTAGTACGAGATCTGGTAAAACAGGTTTATCACGCAAGGGGACCAGCTTCCAGTTTCACGTGATGTACATTGAACCAAAGTTATCGGTGACTGATGGCAAGAATGACTTTCTAGCACATTTCCACTGTTTGTATCAAAGATCTTCAATTCTCCCGCATGACTTCCAGTAGCAGAATTTAAGACTTCCAGACACTTTGATAAGAGATCTATAGACATCATGTATTCATTCTATTAATTCGTCGGGCGCTCAACGTCACCTTCAAACCGCCTTTCATGTAAAGAGTCACCCCAAGCTTAGATTTCACACGTTTAATACTATCAACACTTCTAACCTTAAACCGACACAACATGGATGCCGCTACGTATTTCATTTGCAGGTAGGAGAATTCTTTTCCCATGCACAGTCGAGGACCTCCATTGTGGGTTCGTGTCCCACCGGGCGTGCCAGACTTTAACGCTTCAGGCTTCAGAGGAATTCATCAACGCTTCAGGCTTCTCCAGCTGGGCCACAATGAAAGAAGGTGCGATGGGGAAAACTATTATTCAAGCAGCGTTTCCAGTGAAAATTCTCAGATTTTGAGAAGGAGCTTCAACGCATCCAGCTTCTCCAGCTGGGCCACATGCCTCCATGCGCTGGCTGTTCCTGGAGCGTATTGCAGCAGCGACTCAAATGGTGCAGAGTTTTGAGTCTTCGAAGAAGGAGATACCAGAGATAGGCCTCTGGATGAGCAACGGACTGGCAAAAAAACGTCCTGGCAAAAACGTCCCCAAGGAGCGTTGGATGGTATTCCTTGCTGGCATTATTCTTTCCAAAGGGGTAGCGATACATTCAAAGATTCATGCTCAGAGGGACAGTAGGAGAACGCTCAGGAAAAACTGATGCGCAGATAATGTCAGAGGCGCTCAGGACAGAGGGTGATAGACTCAGCAGTGGCAGCGCTATGTCAGGCATATGCGCAGAGAATGTTGTGGACAGATGCGTTTATGCAGACAAAGGCGTTATAAGGCAGCGCTTGAAAAGAATATGGCAGAGGGGCAGGACTGCCATGCACATAACAGGCCACAGTATCACAAGTGGCTCTGATACCATGTTAAACACACATGGACAACAAACAATGTGAAAGATAAATCATGTGAGTTCATTTTTTATTAACAGGAGATGTACATTTATAGTACAAATATGTGACTCTTGGGTTTCAGATCCCAAGGTCTCTTGGACTGCTTAGTCTTTTCGGCTTCCACACTAACCCTTTAGGATTAGGTGTCCAACAATGAAATTATTCGTTTGTGTATCAGGTGTTCGCAGGGAAGCACATGCACAGGAGAAGGTAGCCGAGATCCCCTGAGCAGAGGAAGCAAACCACATAGTGGAGGTGTAACAAGGATGGATATCATAACCTCCTGGAAGATTTTAAGATGGACATCCTAGGCACTCTTGCAACACAGATAGACGTTCTACAGGCTAAACAAAAGCAAGCTTTAGCAGAGCAAAAATTGGCCATCTTTTGCCCACGTTGTCGAAAGAAGCATAGCCAACGAGAATGCCCATTAGACATGGTTCAGGCATGTGCCATCTGTACTAAAGATCACGACACTGAAAAATGTCCATCATTACCTGGGCTGAAATCAGTATTCAAAGAAGTAGAGGAAGAAATAGAACCGGTATATCTAATGAACCAACGTTGATGATGGCAAGCTAAAGCTACAGGTATGCCACAAGACGCACCCCAATTCTTTCCTTCCTCACAGTTTAATCAAAAACAAAACCTTGGGGCAGCCTGGAAAGGCCAATCACCCTACCCAAATTGGCAGAGCCTGCCATTCCCTATGACATCCTGGCCAACACAATCTTTTCTAGGAAATGGCTGGCCGAATTCTCCTTTTACTCCTGTTTGGCAAGGCAATCCCTATCAATCCCAGTGGCTTGCTTCCACCTCTCAAAATCCAAATTGGTCTACAAATTGGCAGCGACCTCTAGGGATATCTAATGTACCTATGGGGATAGGACCATAGCCTCAACCCGCATTATCAGCTCCTTATACATTACAACAAAATTCTCAACCTCTTCTGCGGTCGCAGTTACGAGCTCAGTCAAACCCAAATCCTAATAACAGACCAGTCCAGTTGGTATAGATTATTGAAAACCTAGAGTATGAGATTATGTAGAAAGAATTTAATGAGCTCAGACTGAGGTCAGGATGTGTCATCACCCTTGGGGAGAACAGGGACCAACCTTCAGTTGAAAATGTAACTCCACTTGTACATATTCCATCACTTGTACATATTCCACCACCTGTAAATAATACTGAATCAAAGCAAGGGGAAGAAACAGATCAGCATGATGACCCTGAAAAACTTATAGTCACTTCTCCTTCGTTCCCCAAAATACTAACGATACCTAAACCGATCGCCTACCCTGATTTCGATCTTGTAGGGGAACTAAAAAAATTGTGTATTAAGATCCCTCTCCTCCAGGCCATTCAAGACATTCCCATCTATGCCAAAACAATCAAAGAATTGTGTGTAAGGAAACCTGTGAGGAAGGTAAAAACCTCACCCACTATCCATGTTGTAGGGACCTTATCTGATTTACTCTTGGGAGAGGAAACTCCAATAAAATACTAAGATCCCGGAAACCCCATAGTAACAGTTCAGATATATGGCCGCTCTTTTCCAAATACACTAGTTGATCTAGGAGCCGCCATTAACATATTAACAACATAAACTTGTCAAGCACTTGGTGTTACAACCCTGGAACCGACCACCACTTTATTAAAACTTATTGATCGATCGGTGGTAAGACTAGAAGGGACTTTACAAGACATCACAGTTTCTGTTGACTCATGGGAATATCTAGCAGATTTCCTTGTTATAAACCCAAGGAGTAGGTTGGATGGGCATCCTTTGATTCTAGGTCGACCTTGGCTGGTAACAACTAATGCATACATTGACTTCCGAGAAGGTAGCATGACTATTTCAAAGGGGGATGCTATAAAAAATTTGGTGTTATATCCTTCTGCCAGGCCAAGTTTGCCCATTGTAAAAATATATAAGCAGCCACCAGCGTATCTGGAAGACAACATCCATTCACCACTCACACTAGCAGAGGCACTGGAATTTAAAGATCAGACTGAAGATGACATTATCAATAATTTTATAAATCATCCAGCTAATGTGAGTAATGTACAATGTCATATGTTGAAAGCAGTCCTTGATAACGAAGCCATGGAAGATCCCCTGAAGGATACAGATGACCAACATATTCAGATGACTAATGTTCATAAGTTGGAAATCACTTTCCTCCTCGCTAATAATGGTCTCCTTGTGCGGTATCACCACAGTATAATAGATGCGAAGGACTATCCCTGAGATAACTTCCTTTTCATAATCCTCCGCAGCTTGCATTACCACCTGCATTATACTATTAAAGACATCCATGTTAGGACCAGTTTCACCTTGAGAACCACTCAACGAAATCGATCTTTTAGTGACGGTAAATGATACTTCCCCTGTAGGAACTACAATCACATAACCAATGGTAAATTTCCCTGTTTGAAACCCAGCTCTATATGCATACTTAATTAATAGTCGCATGATAGCGAATGAAATAAGGTCAACCTCCACGCATCGCACATATGGTTGCTTAAACGTGAGTTTCACTATTCTTTGTCCATCATATGGATCCTGACATACTTCAAAGTCAGTTAACTCTCTTAACCGACGAATATATTCGTTGAACAAGTTATTCATGTTATTTAATCCTTTATCCGTGAAGACTGTAATTGGTCTCTAGACCCTCCCAGCTCTTTAGAGCTAAACGAAAGTCATTCAACTTCTCTGCATGATCCATCCCGCCTACTGTACGCACATATGATTCGTAACATGCAATAGTTTCCTCTATTCTTTTATCCATCTTTGATCCCCGTTTCTCCTCAGGTACCATAGCTATTAATAGATCTCTAAAAACATTATAGGAAATAGGCTCAGTGCACCAGTCAGTCAGTACACGAACTGATTCATCCAATAAATTCTGCATTATAAACATATTGATGAACCTAAGTGGAGCATCCATTTCCATAAACACTTTTGTATAAATAGGGGGAACCTTTGCTGCGGAATCAGGTGTGGTGATGAAATTGTCGTGTACCGTATATACAAGAGCATTAATAGCACTCAAACGCTCCACCACTTTCATCGCAATAAATGCATCTTTCTGATGTATAAAGTTGACGCAGGTAGCTATTAATGTCTTGCGCTTATCCCTATCATTCGTAGGCACTCTGAGAGTCACCCGACGTTCCTTTTTGATTTGCCTATCATATACTTTGATTTGAACGGGTATACTACGCATATAATCCTGGTTGGTTGTAAATAACGGGATGCTATACTTCACTGGTTCATCTCTGAATGCACAGAACCACCCAATGAGGTTTATTAGTTTCATTAAATTCACTATATCAGGATATTTCTCAACCCAAAAGGCACGACAAAGTCGAGCAATATGGTAGGAATCCTTCATATTGAACAAGGACCCAAAAGACTCACGAATATCCCCAGCCATTGCTATCACACTCTTCCCATAGATCAAAGGCATATATTTCTAAAAAAGACACCCTCTAAAATAGCCAAATTAGAGCGTTTAAGGCATAGTAAATTTAAAAAAAAAAAAAAAAAAGTGAGATAAAGGCATATAAAAAGGCCATTTAAGAAATTAAAAAAAAAAAAAAAAAAAAAAAAATCAATATTTCTTGATGTGAAGGAGCATTTGCCTGTTTCAACTCTGATATAAAACGTATACAATGGAAAATGTAAACGTATACAAAACCCGTTGAGTTCGAGCCAGGAAAAGTTCTAAATATCAATGACAATTTGGATAGCGAGCAATAGCAAAATCTTATCCAGGTATTACAGAAAAATAAAGGGGCTTTTGCCTAGGATTATCCTGATATGAAAGGGATAGACCCACAACTATGTACACACCACATTTATACATAGAAGGATGCTTGACCCATCTGGCAGCCTCAATGGAGGTTGAACCCACACCTCAAGAATATTGTGAAAGAAGAATTGTAGAAGCTACTAGATGTAAATTTTATTTATCCTATCTCGGACAGTAAATGGGTCTCTCCATTGGTGGTCATCCCTAAGAAAAATGGGAAGTGGCGTATTTATGTAGACTATCAGGAGCTAAACAAGGCAACACAGAAAGATCACTTCCCCCTCCCATTCATTGATCAGGTCCTCGATACATTGGCAGGGAAGCAATTATTCTCCTTTTTAGATGGCTTTAGTGGTTACAATCAAATTCAGATTGCCCCTGAAGACGAGGATAAAACAACCTTCACCTGTCCATGGGGTACATTCGCATACAGGGTATTGCCATTTGGCTTGTGTAATTCCCCAGCCACATTCCAGAGAGCTATACTCAGCATCTTTGTTGACCTAATAAATGAAGGACTTGAGGTATATATGGATGACTTTACTCCATATGGGGATGACTTTGATCAAGCATTGCAAATGCTAGAAAATGTCTTAGAACAATGCATTGCTACCAGGTTATGTTTAAGAAATGTCAAGTGTCACATGATGATGACCGAGGGTGTGATCCTGGGACATTATATCTCCGCAGCAGGAATACAGGTAGATCCAGCAAAAATACGGGTAATTCTTTTACTGCCTACCCCTACACTCAAAAAAAGGTACGTAGCTTCCTGGGATATGCAGGTTATTATCATAGGTTTATTAAGAATTTTTCACAGATAGTTACACCCTTATATGCTCTAACTAGAAATGTTGATTTCAGTTGGTCTGACAAGTGTGACACAACTTTTGCAGGTTTAAAGAAACTAGTCTCAACAACATCGGTATTACGTGGACCAAACTGGAGCTGACTTTCCACATCTCCACAGACGCATCAAATATAGCTATAGGCGTTGTCCTCGGTCAGGAGGAGGAAAAGAAACCTTATGCTAAATATTATATTAGCAAAAATCTCACTTTTGCAGAACTTAATTATACAGTGACAAACAAAAAAAAAAATCTTTGTTATTTATGCAATTAACAAATTTAGACACTATATAACTGGCTACCAAGTCTTTTTGTACATTGATCACTCTGCCATTCGGTATCTAGCTAATAAACCAATAACAGATGGTCGACTAACACTGTGGCTATTTCTTTTGTAGGAGTTCAACATTACCATTAAAGATCGTCTGGGGAAGGAAAACCAAGTTGCTGATTTTCTATCTCGAATCCCGAAGGTAAATGACACACTGGTGGTCGATGACCAATTTCCGAATGAACACTTGTTTGTCGTGGCAATCAAGACGCCATGGTACACAGATGTGGAAAATTATCTAGTAGTAGGGAAGCTACCTAAACATTTAACGACAAGAGAAAGAAAAATGATTGTTCAATGCAATGCCCGATTCTCTTGGATAGGCGGATATCTTTTTCATACAGGGGCTGACATGTGCAAACACAAATGTATCTGTAAGAATGAGATCCATGACATTTTGAAGGCTTGCCATGACGAAACCTGTGGGGGACATTTCGCAGATTGCAGGGCAGGACATAAGGTATTACAAATGGGCTATTATTGGCCCACTATTTTTAAGGATGCTAAAAAATATGCCCAGGCCTGCGATAGTTGCCAAAGGATGGGCCGGCCTGGCCAATCTGATGAAATGCCTTTGCAGCCCCAATTAGTCATAGAACCCTTCGAGTGGTTGGGCATTGGATTTCATAGGTCCATTCCATCCGCCATCCAACTAGAAGGCCTACATACCGGTAGCCACGGATTATGTTACAAAATGGGTGGAAATAGTAGATTTACCAAGAGCCACAGAGGAAGCAATGATTAAATTCCTTTTTTGGCTATTTGTGTAGTATGGATTACCACGATAAGTGATCATAGATGGGGGAAAGCAATTCATAGGGCACAAGATTACTACCACTCTTAGAAACCATCATATTACGCATAAGATCACTTCTCCGTATCACCCGCAGGTGAACGGGCAGGTCGAAAGCACCAATAAGGTTATAGAAGCGATTCTGACCAAGACAGTCTCAACACACCGGCGAGATTGGGCTGCTAGACTACCAGAGGCCTTGTGGGCCTATCGTACGACTTGGAGGAATACTACTGGATACTCTCCATACCAACTTGTGTTTGGTAAAGAACCAATTTTTCCAATCGAATTCAAAATAAAGACTCTAAGAATGGCCCAGGAAGTGGGGTTAGATTTAACAGAAGCCCAAACCAAGCGTCTTCAGCAGATTAACGAACTAGATGAGGCTCAATTGCTTGCTTTGCAACGAACTGCAATAATCCAACAGCAAAGGGAAAAATGGCATGACAACCTTATCAAGAAGAAAATGTTTCAAAAAGGGGATTGGGCACTTCTGTACGATTCCAGATTCCAGGACTTCTCGGGCAAGTTGCAAACAAGATGGCTCGACCCTTATGAGATTCAAGAAGTGCATAATAATGGTACTCTTACCTTGACTACCATAGATGGATCTAGCCATTCTTTTAAGGTAAATGGGCATCGAGTGTGCCTCTATCATCAACCACTTACCAAGGAGTCTTTCTGCAAGTAGGTACGCAAGGACCCCTCCATGCAAATTCTAGCTACAGGGAATGAGAACCCAGCAGCTTTTCCTTCAAAAAATTTGAAATTGCTTGAGAAATTGTAAATAATGTACATATCTTGTAAGCATTACCATGTAAATATGAATTTTTTTTTTGTTTCATTTTTCTCTTTCTGTTTTTGTTGTTCAAACAATTGAACGTCTGTCGTTCAATTAATTGAACATCACATTTTATTCTTTGTTGTTTTCGTTGTTCAAACATTTGAACGTCTACCATTTAATTGAGTGAACAACACATTTTATTCTTTTTGTTTTTGCTGTTAAAACATTTGAACGTATGTTGTTCAATTGATTGAACAACACATTTTCTTCTTTTTGGTTTTTTTGTTCAACATTGGAATGTTTGTAGTTTATTTGATTGAACAACCCATTTTCTTCCTTTTGTTTTTTGTTCTTCAAACATTTGAATGTCTACCGTTCAATTGATTGAACAACACATTTTCCCTTTTTGTTTTTTGTTGTTCAAACATTCGAACGTCTGTCATTCAATTGATTGAACATCACATTTTCCATTTTTTGGTGTCTTTTTGTTCAAACAATTGAACGTTTGCCATTCAATTGATTGAACAACACATTTTCCCTTTTTGTTGTTTTTGTTGTTCAAACAATTGAACGTTTGTCATTCAATTGATTGAACAAAACATTTTTTCCACTTTTTGTATTTTCATTGTTCAAACTATTGAATGACTGTCGTTCAATTGATTGAACAACACAATTCATTTTCTTTTGTTTTCGTTGTTCAAACAATTGAACATTTGTCGTTCAGTTGATTGAAAAACACATTTTTTCCACTTTTTGTATTTTCGTTGTTCAAACTATTGAACAATTGTCGTTCAATTGATTGAACATCACAATTCGTTTTCTTTTATTTTTGTTGTTTAAACTATTGAATGATTGTCATTCAATTGATTGACCAGCACAATTTGTTTTCATTTGTTTTCACTATTCAAACAATTGAACGACAGTCGTTCAATTGATTGAGCAACACATTTTCTTCCTTTTGTTTTTTGTTGTTCAAACATTTGAACGTCTACCGTTCAATTGATTGAACAACACTTTTTGTTTTTTAATTGATTTCGTTGTGCAAAAAATTGAGCGATTGTCGTTCAATCGATTGAACACACTTTTCATTTTTTTTATTTTGATTTTATTGTTCAAAATATTGAACGACTGCAGTTCAATTGATTGAACAACACAATTTGTTTTTTATTGTTTTCGATGTGCAAACGATTGCCGTTCAATCGATTGAACAATGATTTTATTTTTTTTATTTTGATTTTGTCGTTCAAACAATTGAATGACTACCATTCAATTGATTGAACAACACCTTTTGTTTTTGGTTGATTTCGTTGTGCAAATGATTGGACGATTGTCGTTCAATCGATTGAACAACACTTTTCATTTTCTATCTTGATTTTGCCATTCAAACAGTTGAACAACACCTTTTAAGAAGCTAAATTGTGAATTTTTCTCATTTCTTTGATCATTATGCCATTTTCTCTTCTTCTTTTGTATTGAAAATAAACACCATTTGAATCGAATTATGCCTCTTCTAAAGAAAAGTGGTAAATAATAATATCATTATGACCTCTACAAGCCTTTTGATGGTTATCTTTATTCATAAGCTAATACGGTGTATCTTTGGAACGACTGCCTCAACATCTTTTCTTTTGGACACATCATGAAATGATTCATTATTTTTAATCCATGTTGGCTTATGTTTATACTCCAAAATGGATAAGACTCATTGATATAATTATAAGGGGATAAGAGTATAACACTTTCATTGGCATCTCTTTACTTCTTACACCATCCCTGACTCTTAAGGAGAAAATGAGCCTCCCTTTTTCCACAATAAGAATTTCGAAAGAAAAATAAAATATCAGAATACTTAAAAACATTGTCTAAAGAGGATAGGGGGTCTCATCACGAGCCAGCCTACCATGATCATAAGGATGTAACAAGTGACATTCCAATTTGGCTATCAAACCAAGGCAATGACCTTCTTGATAATTAATATGTCAAAAGAACAGGGGGTCTCATCACGAGCCAACCTGATCACTTTGTTACACCCTAGTGAGTGGCACTATGGTTATCTGGTCACCATGCCATCATAGTGGTCTCTTTATGACAAAGAAAAGAAGAATTAACTGTAAGGAATCTGGCTCATTTGGGGCAGTTAAAAAGCAACCTTGCCGAGACTATGAACACTTGCTGGAACCAATGGCTTTGCTTGTGGTATTGGAGTATCATCTTATATTGCCATATGTCATCTAGCTCTTATCACCTATGGATTTATTTCTAACAAGAATTTCCATTTGAGTAGCACTTTTACAAGCTGAATAGCATGGTGACTTTAATATATATTCATTATACTCCATACGTCCGATCATTAAATGGCAGTCATTAAACACATACCGCCAATTATGCTGATGTGATTAATACCGGTCATGGTGAAAATATTTGACATAATGAATTAAAATTGTTTTTTTTATTTGATTTGGCCAATTCACGTCTGATGGCGAATATTGCTTAAATGCTTTACTGGTTTGCGTGTTATGTTTTTAGATTGGTTGCCGGCATTAATTTCGCATTAGTATCTTTGCTTGTTTTTCACGTGCTGAAAGGACGTGGACGCCCTTTTCTCGTCAGAGGGGGGATTTCCTGCGTATGCACGACACGTATCATAGTTATGGATAACTATATAACAATCATTTGGATAACCCCCGAAGTACGAACTGCATGATGCGAATGAATGTGTAATAATTAGAAAGAAATTCCGATTGGACGAAGAATGACAACCATTATGGCGGGCATGCGAACTTACGATCATGCGTTAAGTATGGCTGACAGGATGAATGACTTAACTAAAAATGATAATAATTGTCCAAACATCGCCATTTCCCTGTTAATTGTTGTAACATACATTGTTGTTGTTTTGAATTACAGGGGTAAAACACAATTGTATACAGGTGAACCAGCCTCAGGTGCAACAGCCATGGGCGGAAGGGCTTTCCGGAGTGAACCTCCAGTGATGATGGTGTCAGATCAAGCTCACGAAATCCTTGAACGCGCTGGCTACAATATTTAAACAAATTGCTGGGATTTCATGAGGAGCTAACGTTGGAATTTCTGCAAAATCTGTAGAATGGTAGCACAATGGTAAAAGGTATAAGCATGATGGTTTCTGAAGAAGTCCTAGCCGAAGTCACTGGACTTTCGGTAGAGGGGGAGAAATGGAAAGATAAACGTGTCCTTTTATACAGTGCAATTGAAGTATTCCAAGACCCAGGCGAGCGGCTAGTGCGAGCAGGGAAAGGAATCCATCCATCGGCGTTATAGCAACCATGGCAAGAACTGGCGGTCATCGTTCAAAGATACATCACCTACGACAACTGAAACGATGTGGTAAAGCCCCGACAACTGCAACTTCTAGCCATTTTAAAGCAAATAATTTCAGTTAATTTACCGTTTTATCTGAATTCCCTGTTACACGATGTCGCCCGACGGGTAAGGACAGCCAAAGACTCACATAGTGTAGTCAACCATCATGGGTTGATTAAATTAATTATCACAAATAGATTTGCCTAGCAAAAATTAACATGGGACAGTATCATAAATCCTTCCTTGGCTCCACCCTCGGAAAATGCGGAAACAGAGCAGCAAGGGTCAAGAACCCCATGCCCAAAGAGAATACTAAAGATAAATATTCCCTCTGCACCCTTAGAATCAACAAAGCGTAGGCGCTCTTTGCGAGTAAAAGCCCAGTTGCACATCCAAATCCAAGCAGAGGAAGTCGGACCATCCCGCACACGTCCTCCTAGTTCGCAAGACCCTCCTTTGCAATACTATGAGGAGGAAGTGGCAAGGGTATTGAGAAGCATGGGAATGTTTACCGAAGGTAGAGAACAACTAGAGAGCATTGAAACACAAAATTGTACCCCTAACCAATCAGTCCCTGTTGACAGCCCTGGTCATAAGCAAACCCAACCATTCACTAATGCCATGGAGGAATAAAAGGAGTCAATTCCTTTTATAGAAACACCCCTTGAAGCCGAGGTACATGAAGAAGAAGCTCAGACAATGGGAACTAGTCCAGTGGACCCCCCAGCAGAAGGAAACCCTGAAAATGAAAACCTGAGAGATGCTAATCAACCAGGTGATACCCCCTTTTCGAAGTCCCCTACGGACGAGGCCTACCAAAGAGAATACCCTGAAAATGATCATTTTTAGGAGATACCATTGCATTGGGATCTCCTGAAAACGAAATACATAATAAAAACAAGTTAGAAGAAGACATTCCACCAGGAGACATAGTTCCAATTGGGAACATCCCTGACGTTGACATAGTATACCCTGTACAGGAAGTAGAAGATAATGAAGCCAACCCACTGTCAAATGAAGGCCCTAGAGTAGAAAAGTCCTATAGATCTAGGCTTAGAAAGGTGCTTAGAAAGTACAGAAAATAGAAGCAAGTAATCAGGCAGTTGAAACATTAGTTAAAAGAGGCAACCAGAACGAGGAAATTGAAAGTGGAAATGGAAACTGCAGGAACGCAAATAGAACAATGTTTTGGGAAGGATACTGAGACTCAAACAGATTTTCTTGTGGTCTATCCAAAAGAAAACCAGACTGAGCCAACTATGATAGAATACACTGCCATGCAAACTGAGGACCCCTATATCTTTTCACAGGGAACTCAAACGGACCCCCCCATTGTGGATACTGTTGTCCAAATAGATGTTGAAGATGTGTTGAACCTCAAAAGTTCTCTTTTCTTAGCAACTTTTCTCATCCCTTTTTCTTTGTTTTTCCATGAAGAAATGCATTCCTATCATCAATGACCAGTATACATTGCCTTAAGGAGGACATTTAGTGATTTACATATTATGTTTTTATGTTTTTCTATTTGAATAAGTTTTTGACTTTTAGCTACGGAACGAAGCCTATTTTGCAGCTAATCTATTGTTCCGCGGCTACATCCATGCCTTAACAGGTTCCAGGTGTCATAAGGAGAAACTAGCTACATGGGTAGCTTGGAAAACATCATGACATGGATTGTGTCCTATTCACCTAGCCCAGGCCGACAAGGAATATGGTACAAGACTCCGGTCAATGGAGAAGTCAAACATAGAGACCGAAAGCAACAGGACTCTGTTTTGTGGATAATCAACACGTTTCACAGTGATGGGAAGCGTTATCCAAAACAACATCCTGAGCCCACAGACTCCAACATCCATCTGTGCAACCGAATCCAACAGCCATCATCTTGGATTTATGTCTCCAGCAGCCAAGGAAGAAAATTTCGTGTGCCTATCTGCTACGTGTTTTTGGATGTAGCTTATTTTTCTCCACAAACAGTTGCATAATTTTCTTATAAATACCTGTGTAAAGAACTCAAAACCAGTTCGAATTTCCACACGTATAAAGCTCAGACTACTGCTCTGTAATTTTGAAAAACTCATTTCCTGTTTCTAATATGAAGACCACAAGTTTTATGAATATGTGAAAGATTTGCTTGGAGATTGATTAAGTACGCATAACCTGATCAGTTGAAGAGGGCCCCTGCGTTGACTGAGGTTTTATTTCATTTCGTTTTATCTTTTCTAGTTAACTGTAAATTCATCATTTCTTCCATAGTGTTCATAACCATTTTTCATACTAACCCTGTTTATAATGCAATTCTTATCATTTTCTTACTAATGCAGAATAGCTTCTTTTAGTGCAGAATATCTTTCTCTTTGCTTAATTTCTTTCTAGTTTTTATCAGTAGTTAGAAGTTGAATTCAACAGTGTAGAGTAGTTTGTTTCATTTTCTATTTCACTAGTCTTTAGGTTTTCAATTAGACTGATCAATGCTATTACTGTTCTTGCCATTTTATTACTAATTTAGTGACTCATGGTGTAGATGAATGTTTCTAAAAAGCCCTTCTAGTTGATAACTCATCTTAAACTAAGTGGTTGAATACTTCATTCATGCAATGAGTCTTTTCTGCGTTTTTTGCATTTATCTTCTCTTAGAATAATGAAGTACAAGATTCCTCAAAAACCAAGGATGTTTTTCTTCCAAAATTGAGAGGCAGAGTAACTAAGTATTTCATTTAGTTTTGTTGCAATTTCACTTTCAGTTTTTCATTAAGTTTTGTTTCTACAATAGACTAAACATTAGTTGTAATCTCACTTTCAATTTTTAGTATTTAATTTAGTTTTGTTTCTGCAATAGATTAGATATTAGTTTCAATTTCACTTTCAGTTTTAGTATTTCATTTAGTCTTGTTTCTGTAATTGATTAGATAGTAGTTGCAATTTTACTTTTTAGTTTTTAGTTCATGACATGGAAATAATGGTAAGAGCAGAAATAGAAACTCTGTTTTCATTTCTTGATTAAACTTTGTTTTCAAATCTTACTTAAGCTCTTTTAATTCTCATTTCTTTAGGTTCTTAGCAGTCTTTAAAGAAGTTAGATTTAGGATCTCAATAGTTACATTGTAAATCATTAGGGATTAAAGGAGCAAAAAACCCCAAAACAACATAAAACACAAAAACAATGAAGTAAGAAGGGTAATCTAGCACATATAGTGCACTACACTTCATTAGTTTACGATACCCGGATTGATAATTTATATAGAGCAATTTAGGACACTAAATTAACCAAACATTTTGGCACCATTGCTGGGGAAGTGTAACTAGGTAGCCTTATCTCTTACATTCAAAAAAAAAAACAAAAACAAAAAAATGACATGCATAGAGAAAGAGACTCTAGGGGTAGATTTATAGCTAGGGGCAGAAGTTCAATTCCTACAAATCCACCTACTCCACCTAGGACAAGAAAAGACACACCTCCATCCCAAACTCATACTCCTAGCCATAGGACTCCTGGAATTCCAAGGGTAGAAATCCAATCAACAGAATCTCCTACCTCATCTACCAAGGCAGTCTTAGGAGAGAAAAATTTCGAATCTCCAACAGTAGGAAGAGCCTTTTTCACCTCCACAGGAGAGCACATTGTAGTTGAAGAATTAGGAACACCTAGTGAGGAAGAAGAAGTAGAACCACTCTCCCATATTCCATTAATAGAAGAACCAAAGGAGGAGGAGGAAGTAACCTTACAGGTTGAATCCTATACTGACTCTGAAGAAACTATAATGGCAGAAGAAGAACAATATGGATACTTCTCATTGTTTGGAGGAGGGGGTAGAGGAAATGATGGAGGAGGTAGAGGAAATAATGGAGGAGGCAGAGAAAATAGGGAAATAGATAATTCTTTTGGTTACACTATAGTGATGAGGAAACAAATGCCACAATGAAAAACATCTCATCTTCAGTCCTCCCTAACTTCCATGGGTTGAGAACTGAGGATCCTAAAACATTCTTATTTGAGTTTGAAGTCTTGTGCAGAACCTATGACTATCTAGAGGACTCTCAAAAACTCAAATTGTTTCCTTCAACACTAAAAGGAGCTGCTTTGAAATGGTTTATGGGGTTAGTTACTCAGTCCATTAGAACTTGGAATGACATGAAAAAAAACATTTTTGGATAGGTACTTGGATTATTGCATGCCTACCAATCACAAAGATGAGGTGTTCAAAATGATGCAAAGAGAGGATGAAAACTTAGAAGATTTGATTGAGAGGTTCAACTATAATTTTAAAAGAGCAAAAATGAATGATTTAGATGAAGAAACTTTGAAAGCTCTTTTGTTAAAGGCCATTAGAGATGAGTGGATAGATATCCTTAACGTGATGGGGAAGGGAGATATCTCTCAACTTCCATTGAGTGATATAGGAGAATTGTGTGTTCATCTCTCAAGAGGGAAATCAAAAACAGCGAAAGGGCCGAGAGATATTTCTCTTGTTAGAGTAAACAAATCTGCAACAAGATCTGTAAGTAGGGCAGAAATTGGCAATATGCTTGATGAGTTTAAAACTGACATCCTATGGAGCCTTAGTGAGCAGCTAGACACCCTTAAAATTGAAAACAAATAGAAAACAGAGGTTGATGCTCTAGCCAATTTTTACCCAAAATGCAGAAAAAAACATGCTCTAAGGGAATGTCCTTTAGATGCAAAAATTGTAGAAACTTGTATGATTTGTTCAGAAAGTCATGAGACCAAGGGTTGTCCCTCAATCCCAGGTCTTAAGGTTGTCTTTCAAGAGGAAACAGTCCCAAATTTTGTAGAACCTCTTTGTTTTGTTGCTAGAAGACCTTGGCAGGGGCCACAAAATCAGGGATTTAACAATCCAATGTATCTTCAGCCCCCACCAAACTGGAATCCTTGGCAGCAACCTTGGCCTCAACCTCAATCTTAGTTTCAATCTCAACCGTGGGCACAAGGGGTACAAAATCCTTATGGGATATTTGCTCAATATTATCAATATCCTCCATCCTATCAAAATTATCCTCCCCCACAAAATCAACAACAAAATCAGCAGCCACAACTTCAAAATCAGAACCCTCAACTTTCATTGCCATTTCCACAACAACCTCCACAACAAAGTCAAAATCCTCAACTCTTGCTGCCATTTCAGCAGAAACCAAATCAGCTACCTGCCTAACCATTACCAAACCCCAATAATAAAAACCCTCAGAATGCTTACATGGTAGAAGGACAACAATTTCCAACTTACATGATTACTCCTCTAGATCTTAATGATGTTCAACTAAGAGTTGGAAGGATATTAGAAAAGGAAATATCTTCTATAGTTATTCAAGAACAAGACACTTCTGAGGAAGATTCTCTAAGAGTCAATAAAAGTTTTGAGGAACCATCTCTCCAAAACCAAAACATTGAAAAAAGAAAAAAAAAAAATCAGTGAACACAACTCCTATCATTGAGCAACCAGCATCTACTTCTACACCTCCTTTTCCTGAGAGACTACAAATTGATAGAGGGGTAGAAAAAAAGATCTTGTTGCCCAACTATGATTTTGTAGATGAATTGAAGAATGTATGTATCAAAATTCCTTTGCTACAAGCCATTAGAGAAATTCCAATTCTAGCCAAAACAATAAAGGAGTATCAAAAGAAAAGGAAGAAAATCAAAAGAAATAAAAAGAATTCACCTGGTAGGAAAGATCGCTGACATAATGATGTAGAAAATTTCCATGCAGAAATATGTGGATCCAGGGAGTCCAATTGTCAAGACACATATAAATGGAATTGAAATTCCAAATACGTTGATTGACTTAGGGGTAGCAATAAACATCATGAGTAGACAAACTATGGAGCAACTTAAACTTCCTAATCTTCTTTACACACCTACTTTACTGCAACTTGCAGATAGATCAGTAATCAAACCAGATGGTGTGCTAGAAGATATTTCAGTATCCCTAGATTCTTGGGAATATCCTATATATTTCATGATCTTAACTCCCAAGAATAATCTAGGAGGATACCCACTCATAATAGGAAGAACTTGGCTGGCCACAACTGATGCTTTTATTAGTTGTAGATCTAATGACATGTATATTTCTGATGGTAATTCAACAAAGAAATTTACTTTGTATCCTCTAGCAAAAGCAATCACATAAATATATGACAAGGAGTGGATGGATGATGAAGATGATATTCAACCTCTCTTTACTATTTCAGAAATTAGTGAAGATAGCCAAATTTTGAATACATTGGAAAATTTTGAAACATATTCAGAATATGATCATGCACAATTTCAAGAAAAATCTAATGTTGAATACTTGTCATCTAGGCAGATGTCTCTCTACTCTATGGAAGAGTTTGGTAGCTCTACATTTGAAATTTTTCCAGGTAGGACATTGAACATAAACAAAAACTTGGAGAAACTACAACAAGAAGAGATAACCAAAACATTACAAAAACATTCTGTTGCATTTTCATGGGAATACACCGACGTGAAAGGCATTGATCCTAAGACTTGTATCCATCATATCTATATTGAGGAAAACAATAGACCAATAAGACAACCTCAAAGAAGGATGAATCCAAATCTTAGGGAAATTGTGAAAGAAGAGCTCCAAAAATTACTGAATTTAAACTTCATTTACCCAATTTCAGATAGCCAATGGGTTTCTCCTTTGGTAATTGTGCCTAAAAAGAATGGTAAATGGAGGGTGTGCATTGATTACCGAGAATTAAACAAAGCAACCCTTAAAGATAATTTTCCTTTACCCTTTATAGATCAAGTGTTAGATACATTAGCAGGTAAGAAGTATTTCTCATTCTTGGATGGTTTTAGTGGTTATAATCAAATTCAGGTAGCACTTGAGGATCAGGATAAAACCAAATTTACTTGTCCATGGGGAACTTTTACCTACCGAGTACTTCCTTTTGGGTTATGTAATGCACCAGCAACATTCCAAAGAGCAGTACTAGGAATTTTTTTCAGATCTAATACATTATTATGTAGAGGTATATATGAATTATTTTACAGTCTATGGAAACACATTTGAAGAAGCATTGGAAAATTTGTAAAAAGTTCTTAAAAGATGTAAAGAAACAAACCTTTCACTAAGCCATGAAAAATTCTTTATGATGTTTACAGAAGGTATTGTTTTAGGACATCACATTTCGAGAGATGGGATTAATGTTGACAAATCTAAAGTTGAAGTCATATCTAAGTTATCAATTCCAAATTGCCAAAAGGATGTTAGAAGTTTTCTAGGATTTACAGGATATTATAGAAGATTTATAGAAAAATTCACCAAAATAGCATCTCCACTCTTCAAATTGCTTACAAAAGATTGTGAATTCAGTTGGAATCCTGATTGCCAATTAGCATTTGAAACCTTGAAAGCAAAATTTTTTGAAGCACCTATTTTAAGAGGTCAAAATTGGAAACTTCCTTTCCATATTTCCACAGATGCTTCAGATACAGCTCTGGGAACTGTATTGGGACAAAAAGATTTGATTCCTTATGCCATTTATTATACAAGTAAGAATTTGACTCCCACTGAGTTGAATTATAATGTGACTGAAAAGGAATTCTTAGTTGTTGTTCATGCAATCAACAAGTTCAGAAATTATATAACAAGCTATGAAACCTTTGTTCATACAGATCACTCTACAATTAAAAATTTGATGAATAAACCTATTGCTAATGGTAGAGTTACAAGATGCCTTTTACTTTTGCAAGAATTCAACATTATTGTGCTAGATAGACCTAGACAAAAAAACACAGTTGCTGATTTCTTGTCCAGGATTCAGAATATCAAAGAAGACTCTCCGGTTGAAGATAAGTTTCCTGATGAATATCTTTTTGCAGTAACTACTCAAACTCCTTGGTTTGCAGATGTTGCTAATTACTTGGTTATAGGGAAGTTACCTTCACATTTGTTTCCTAGAGAGAAAAGAAAGATTATTCAAGAAAGTGAAAGATATTCATGGATCACTAACGAATTGTATAAAATAGGGCCAGATCTTATGATCAGAAGGTGTGTCAGGGAAGATGAAATGCCTGATATTCTCAAAGCATGTCATGATGAGCCATGTGGTGGACACTTTTCTGACAAGAGGACAACCTATAAAATCCTTTCTTTAGGATATTATTGGCCATCCATCTTCAAAGATGCTAAAGAATATGTCAGGAGGTGTGATAGCTGCCAAAGGGTAGGGAAACCTACTCCCTCAAATGAAATTCCATTACAAACTCAGGTACTTATTGAACCCTTTGAAAAGTGGGCTTTAGACTTTATTGGACCAATTAATCCTCCATCTAAGCAGAAAAAGTATATATTGGTATGCGCTAATTATGTCACCAAATGGGTAGAAGCCAAGGCATTACCTTTTGCTAACGAAAAATCTATAGTTAATTTTCTTTTTGAGGATATCTTCACTCGTTTTGGTGTTCCAAGAGAAATTGTGATAGATCAGGGATCTCAATTCACATCCAACATGATAGAAAGGCTTATGGAGGAGTACAATATGAAGCATAGGAAATCTACTCCCTATCATCCACAAGAAAATGGTCAAGAGGAGTCTACAAATAAAGTGATTGAAGGAATCCTCACCAATATTGTGCATCTACATAGAAGAGATTGGGCAGAAAGGCTTCCTGAAGCCTTATGGGCCTATAGAACTACATGGAGGAACACAACGAGACATACACCCTATGAACTTGTTTATGGGAAACAAGTCCTGTTCCCTATAGAGTTCCAAATCAGAAATTTCAAGATGGCAGTCTAGTTGGGGATGGAATTATCAAAGGCTCAAAAGCATAGACTGGAGCAATTAAATGAACTTGATGAAATCAGGCAAGAGGCAGTTCAAAGGACTGGTATAGTCCAACAACAGAGGGCTAAATGGCATGACAAATACATCAAGGACAAGAGGTTTCAAGAGGGAGATTGGGCACTATTATTTGATTCAAAGTTTAAATATTTTCAAGGGAAGTTTCAAACTCAGTGGCTTGGGCCATATGAGATTGAAAAAGTCTTTAATAATGGAGTAGTGAGGATCAGAACAATAGATGAAAGTCAAACTCCTCTTCTTGTGAATGGTCATGGATTGAAAATATATCAAAAACCAATTTCAAAGGAGGAGTTCATCAAGATCTTCCAGAACAATTCTGAAATGAAGTTAGTGAAGAAGAATCCTTCTTCTCCACCAACATAGTCTTTATTTTTCCTATCTAAAAAATAAATAAATAAATAAATTGTATAAGGTTGAAAACCAATCATTGATTGGCATGCTTATACAGAAAATACAGGGTGAAAATTAGAAGTTTCTGACACCCTATATTTTCCATTTCCTTTCTGAAAAAGTGGTGACAAAAAGCCATAGTCACTCTTCATTCTGTAAAATTCATTATCTCATCTCACTTCACTCTGTTTCATTCTTACAGTTTCACTTCATTCCATTGTCATGTTTCACCAATAAATTTTTCCTTCTTCAGTATTTCTTCCATCTTCATTTTTATTTATCATCATATTTTATATCTCATTTTATTTTCACTTACACATCCATTCCCATTTAATTCATTCATAAGCCATATTTTACTTTTTGTTTCACGTTCTGCAGTTGTCTCACATTCTGCAGCTGATTTCGTTCCACAGCTGATCCTGTTCCGTAGCTAATTTGATTCTGCAGCAACAATCTATTTATCAGTCCAAGCACAAGTATCCAGTTCATAATAAAATCTTGTATGCAGGTAATTGAAAAAAAAATCAACTTTGAAGACCAATCATGCCTAAAGTACCTGTGGAGCAAACATCAAAATATTAGCAAGCAGAAGGTAAAGGTTCCAAAAGGTAAATACAAAAATTTATTTCAAAAAGAAATTTAAAAACATAAGCTTGCATAATATGTATGATCACATGACTCCTTGATTAACCATCATTTGATTTGACCACCACGATGTCTCTGCCATATCTTCCACCTTTAATGACAAACGGTTCAATGATTCTTTCATAAACCGATCTCTGCTTCAAACTCCATAACTTGTACTTAACTAGACCTCTACAGCTACACCTGTTAACGGTTATATTAACGACATGACCTACCTATATACGAATCTTCAAACCCCAATTGTTTATTTATTACATGCCAACTCTTAAGTTTTTCTCTCGTATTTATGCAACCACTTTGTGTATACAGTCACTCTGTTTCCATATACTATGTCATCATGTTTCCATATCAATAATCATTCTGCTTCTATGTACCCAGTCACTCCATTACCATATACGCATTCATTCAATTTCCTAGACAGTGAGATTAGTTTTGAAGGGTAACCGAGAACAAAGGTTATGGGACTTATTGTCAGAACTGAACCCGTAGGGGTAAAATACATGGAGGGATATCCGCAGCTCAAGGGGATGTTACAGAAGGCTGGGTGGTTGTGTTTTATTGAAAATTTTGACGGTTACCACAAATAAATCACTAAATCCTTTGCAAGATCATTTGATGGTACCGAAGTGGAAATTGGGGATATCAAATTTGCAGTTACGGAGTCCTTCATAGAAGAAGCAATAGAACTCCCAAGGCTAGGAGAAATGTGGTTCAAAAATAAAGAGTTTCATGACGAATCTTGGAGGGTGATTCTTAAAAACCCAAGTATGGATATTTCAGTTTTTAGAAAAGGGATTACAATCTCAGCCCTCAAAAACAAATGGAGTAGCATGTTGTTAATACTGCAAAAATTCATTACATGTGAAGGAAGGTTTGGATCTATGTATGTTTATAATATAAGATTGTTAATGAATTTTCTAGAGAATGGAACCCTCAATCTTCCCTTTTTCCTTTTGAATAGTCTGAGAAGAATGGCAACCAATGTCCAAAATAAAGTTGAATCAATAGAAACAACTTTATATCACCATGGATTAGTGAAGATTTTAGTTGAATTTCATTTGAGAAGTGTAGGGGATACATGGGAAGACTTCTTGGTAAGGAATTTCTTCCAAGATGCTCCAGATTTATCTGAGGGAAGTCATGTTAAAAGAAGTAGAAGGAGAGATGTCAGCATTGGAAGCTCCTCACAAAAAGATGATACAGAAATGGCTCCTAAAACAGAAATCAGAAAGCAAACTAAGCAGAAGAGAAAAATGAAAGAAAGGGTTGAAGAAATCAATAAGGATATTCCTGAACCTTCATCACCTCAGGAGGATGAACAACTGCTTTCTGAAAGACTAACCAAGATCAAGGAGCAAATCAAGAAAGATAAGGAGAAAGGAAAGAGGAAAAAGGACACCAAAGAAGAAACCATAAGCTTCCAAAACCTGAGGAGGAGCTCTAGACTCCGAGGCAAGGTGAAGAGGGTGAAATCAAAAGAGGCCCACTTTATAAACTTAGAGGAGGAAACCTCGGCTCAGTCCCCTAACAGTATTCCATATGAACAAAGTCCACAGAACTCTCCTCCAAAGAATTTTGAAGGCAGCCCAAGTAGAGCTTCTCCTGGCATTGATCCAATACAACAACAAATCTATGACTACATAGAGTCATTAGAGAAAAAGAGTACCTCAGTAGACCCAGGAACTTCAGCTAATCCAGAGGAGCCTGTCACCCCACAAGAAACTTTAACTAGCTCTCTCAAACAAGAGATATTTGAGCTAGAAATTCTGAATAGGCACATCCAAAGAGAAAATGAAACCTTGAGGGAACAGAATAAGCTAGATAGAGCTATTCATGACAACACTATGCTTCACTTGGGAATATGGTACAAGAAGAACAGGAAACTAAAAAGGAAAAATAAGAAGCTGAACAAAACACTTATTAACCTTAAATACAGATTTCTTATGAGGAAGCCAAGGATGGCAGTCAGTGCAAAGAAAAGCAAGAAGAGGAAGTTGGATGTGTTGGCAGAAGTATCAGAACAAATGCAATAGGAGGAAGGAGTTCACAATTTTGATTGCATGGGGACATGAAATAGTTTTGCAGTGGGGGTATGTTGAACCTCAAAACTTCTCTTTCCTTAACAACTTTTCTCATCCATTTTTCTTTGTTTTTCCATGAAGAAATGCATTCCTATCATCAATGACCAGTATACATTGCCTTAAGGAGGACATTTAGTGATTTACATATTATGTTTTTATGTTTTGCTATTTGAATAAGTTTTTGTCTTTTAGCTACGGAACGCAGCCTATTCTGCAGCTAATCGGTTGTTCTGCAGCTACTTCCATGCTTTAACAAGTTCCAGGTGTCAAAAGGAGAAACTAGCTACATTGGCAGCTTGGAAAACATCATGACATGAATTTTGTCCTATTCACCTAGCCCAAGTCAACAAGGAAGATGGTACAAGACTCTGGTCAATGGAGAAGTCAAACATAGAGACCGAAAGCAACAGGACTCTGTTTTGTGGATAATCAACACATTTCACAGTGATGGGAAGCGTTATCTAAAACAACTTCTTGAACCCACGGACTCCAACAGCCATCTGTGCAACCGAATCCAACAGCCATCATCTTGGATTTATGTCTCCAGCAGCGAAGAAAATGTTGTGTTCCTATCTACTACGTGCTTTTGGCTGTAGCTTATTTTTCTCCACAAACAGTTGCATAATTTTCTTATAAATACATGTGTAAAGAACTCAGAACCAATTCGAATTTCCACATGTATAAATCTCAGACTACTGCTCTGTAATTTTGAAAAAATCATTTCCTGTTTCTAATATGAAGACCACAAGTTTTATGGATATGTGAAAGAGTTGCTCGAAGATTGATTAAGTATGCATAACCTGATCAATTGCAGAGGGCCCCTACGTTGACTGAGGTTTTATTTCATTTTGTTTTGTATTTTCTAGTTAACTGTAAATTCATCATTTCTTCCATAGTGCTCATAACCATTTTTCATACTAACCCTATTTATAATGCAATTCTTATCATTTTCTTACTAATGCAGAATGGCTTCTTTCAGTGTAGAATAGCTTTCTCTTTGCTTAATTTCTTTCTAGTTTTTATTAGTAGTTAGAAGTTGAATTCAACAATGTAGAGTAGTTTGTTTCATTTGCTATTTCTCTAGTCTTTAAGTTTTCAATTAGATTGATCAGTGCTATTCCTTTTCTTTCCATTTTATTACTAATTTAGTGACTCATGGTGTAGATGAATGTTTCTAAAAATCCCTTCTAGTTGATAACTCATCTTAAACTAAGTGGTTGAATACTTCATTCATGCAATGAGTCTTTTCTACATTTTTTGCATTTAGCTTCTCTTACAATAATGAAGTAAAGAATTCCTCAAAATGTCATCCCAAGGAGGTTTGTCTTCCAAAATTGAGAGGCAGAGTAACTAAGTATTTTATTTAGTTTTGTTGCAATTTCACTTTCATTTTTTCATTAAGTTTTGTTTATGCAATAGACTAAACATTAGTTGTAATCTCACTTTCAGTTTTTAGTATTTCATTTAGTTTTGTTTCTGCAATAGATTAGATATTAGTTGTAATTTCACTTTTAGTTTTAGTATTTCATTTAGTCTTGTTTCTGTAATTGATTAGATAGTATTTTCAATTTTACTTTTTAGTTTTTAGTTCATGACTTGGAAACAATGATAAGAGCATAAATAGAAACTATGTTTTCATTTCTTGATTAAACTTTGTTTTCAAATCTTACTTAAGCTCTTTTAATTCTCATTTCTTTAGGTTCTTAGCAGTCTTTATAGAAGTTAGATTTAGGATTTCAATAGTTACATTGTAAATCATTAGGGATTAAAGGACCAAAAACCCCCAAAACAACATAAAACACAAAAACAATGAAGTAAGAAGGGTCATCTAGCACATATAGTGCACTACACTTCATCAGTTTACAATACCCAAATTGATAATTTATGTAGAGAAATTTAGGACACTAAATTGACCAAACAAGATGTCTGAGTTGATTGTATAATTCAAGAAGCAGTTGAAGCTACTGTGCAAACAGACCCTACGGAGACCTAGGATGGAGAGGCCCAAACAGATGAGACACCCCTTTAAACCCCATTGGTAAGAGAGGTCATCATTAGAAAATTGCAGAATGAGCTACTAATGGTTCAAGAGGAACTAGCTCAGCACAAGGAAAAGGTGGTCCCTCTGCATGACCATCAAGGGTTAAGGAAGAATTTTGAAGCACTTACCAAACCTGAAGATGAGACCCTTGCTCAGTATAAGGCTGAGCAGATGAAGGTTGAAATATTAAAGGGTTAATTACAGAAAGCTATAGAGAAAATGGAGACCATCTGCTCTCTTTATTCAGACACCCTATCTTGCCGAGCCCCCACCACAAATTATGCTTTATTTCTCATGGAAAGATACCTCCTGCTCAAAGTCAAGGCTGATAAGGTTGGCAAACTGGTAGAGATCAAAACCACTCCCGACTTTATCAAATGCTTCAGAGAGCATGATGAGAAGGTTTAGCGCCTCCTTTGTGAACTCTATATGCATAATTTTGTTTTAGAAGATGACAGGGACAACCACCCTGGCCCTTTTATAGGAGACATCCAATTTCAGGCATTCCTCTCATTTGTTGCCAACCAGCTCAAGTGGGCCAAGGCTCACAACACTTTCAAAAAATGTGAGTATGGCATTGACCTATGGGTCAGAGGGGAGCCTACACATCCATTACTCCTATCTGTCAAGCATAAACAGTTTATGCAGCGAGCCGGTGTTGTAGGAAAGTTGGGGCCACTCCATATTGATATTATTCAGGCCGAAAAGGAATATTTCTAGGACATTAAGGAAGAAGCCTTGTCTGCATCAAGGCAGAGGTGGGAAGTCTCCAGTAACACTATGAGGAGTCGAGAGCCATTTGGATATCGAAACTTCCAAGCCACCTCTTCTCGTTTCTACAAATATAGTAATATGACTTTAACAATGGGGCCAGATTGGATAGGATGTCGTTACAGAACCCCAATAATATGGTATCCTCCTAATCAATACCGCAGTGACTATAACTTGAAGGATCATGAGGTAACCCAGGCTTTCACTTTCCTTAAGCAGAAAAATGGTTTTAGGAATTACAAGGAGGAAGTATATCCTGCTTATTCCCTAACTCAGTTGCATCTAAACTATTTGCTTATACGAGGAGGTGCAACAAGGTAAGTTGGGGGGTATGTTGGGACAGGAAAAAGGTATGATTTCTCTTCGTAAAATGCTTCATTTACCATTCATCCTTATACGATTATCTTCGTTTATAGATTAAAATGATGAAAATATCAGCTAAAGTTGGGTAAAAGAATTTGGTGATAGAATAGGCAAATCTAGTACAAGAAACTGATTTTTTGCTATCTTTATGTGCAGAGATGCGGATTGGGAAAAAGTCGCTCAGTTGACAGAACAGTGCGAGGCCATAAATAGGAAAATATACAGCGTCTTGGGTAGACAAGGAAGCGGGAGATCAGCTCGAACAATTCTATTTTATCACATGATCAGATTATGATTGTGAAATCCTCAGGATCCCTTGACGCTGAGGATTTGCTTTTATCCAGTTACTCTTTTATGTTATATATAGGGCCGAAAGGAAATTAGATACAGTTTAGACTTTGATAATCTGTAATTATTCTTTTTGAAAACATATACATTGTTATATCGGTGACTCTATAAGTTGTTACTTGCAATTAATGAAAGAAGCTTTCGTTTGATACATCTTCATATTCTGAGTTCTTATTAAGCAGAGGCTTCTGGCGACTTTGGGCCCAGTCACAAGAAGTTCTATTGCTCCCCTGTGTTATAGTTCTTATATTTAGTCTTTGATATTGATTTATTTTTCAGTCTTTGGTTACTTCATTTATCGTAAAGGTTTCTGATATTGATTCATACTGTTGTTCAATTAGATTTAGAGTGAGCCGTGTGACATACTTAAGTAGCGCTTTGATTGGAACGAGTGAATTAGTATTAATAGCAGATTGTTGTTCATTTGAATTGATGTTATCATAGATCTTGGAGATAAAACTAATTAACTTCTATAGATTGCAATATAGATCGTTTGCTATTTAGAAATCTGTTATCGCTATTTGCTGTTCAATCACCAATTTTTGTTCAATTGCCGATTGTTGTTCAATTACCGATTACTGTTCAATTATTGTTGTTATTTAATTGAGAATTGCAAGTTGATTTGGGTTGTTATAGATTAACAATGTTTTTCAATAGTTATAAATTCTTTACTTGATTGAGTATGCTAGCCTTAAGTTTATTTGAACAATTCCAAGTGTAATTCTTATTTGCATTTAGTTTCAATTGATTTCGGAACAAGTCGGATAGAATTACAAAGTGTGTTAAGAGTATTTCTTCCATAGATATTTCTTTCTAGAATTTTGTGAATTGAATTGAAGAATTAGCCATTAGTGATTACAACGATTCATCATTACATAACCTCTAGATTCACTGCATATACTGTGTTGACACTCTTGAGATAAAAAGACTTACCTCGGGTTGACAACTAATGTAGGCATTAAGTTTCCTGTAAAAAGACATCTTAGTGAGCCAACATTGCGAAAGGTAGTGGAAGTGGGTTGGAGGACGTCGAGCTGCAGTCAGGTTTCGTCAGCAAGACCTGGTATGTTATCTCGGCCCCCATTCTAGGCTTCTTGGCAAAAATGACTTTTACAGAGGTTGACTGGTTAATGGATAGGGTAACTCAGGACTTAGTAAGAGTAGAGACATGTTCCTTCCAGGGATCTAGCCCATTAACCTGGAATGATTCTGCATGGAATATCATCGGGGTGAGGGGGTCCGAGAACTCTGTAATGGGTCTCTGAGTAGAAAGGACCTGCAGGATTGTGGCCCGTTGGGACATCCCTTGGGGTTTTCACAATGGAGGTAGAATGAATTCTGTAGCTCCGGTATGGTGGTGTCTGTGGCCTGAGAGGGAAGGAGTTATAGTCATGGGTGGGGGGTCAGTTTCCTTCTTATACCCGGCAGCAAGGTTGTGTTCTTTTCGTCTCGAGCCGAGCCCAAACCTGGCTGAAGGCCAAAAATCGCAGTATCGCCCCTCTAATGGAATCTAGAATAGGGATTCCTTCACAAGTGTTCATTCTGAAAAACCTTATCCCATCCGTTGGGGTGGGGATAAGCAGGGGAGGGAAGAAACTTCAGTAGGAAGGAGAAATAGAGAGACCCCGTGGGAATTGGGAAACTGGGTTCTCCAAAATTCAACAGAGAACCAATGCAATGAAGAGGAGGAAAGAAGCCTCTTTTCCCCAAGGAGGAAGGAGGGCATTCAGGTATTAAAGTGGGCCATTAAAATTCTCCATACCGGGAGCGATTGGAAAAGCTCGGGCCAGAGAAGACTACATTTACTCTGTTCAAAATAATTCTGACTTATAAGGAATTTTAACTGGTTTATGCTTTAGGTAATATCACTGCCAGAGTGCAGTGAATCCCGGGGCATCAGAACTCATTCAGTGCTCTAGGCCAGGAACAGGTGAGAAGCCCAGAAAAGGTGAGTCGCCCGAGAAAAAAAAAATTAAGTTGGAAGGAGAAAGAGATGGCAAAGGAAGGAAAGGAAACGGGAAAGAGAGGTAATAGAGAAATAGGCTAGATAGGAACAAAGTCAAAAGGATTGAAAGAAACCTCCAATAGAGGAACAAGAAAAAGAGGAAGGAAGACCATGAAAGAGAATATGCAAAACATGATAAATGCATACATGGTTGGCACACTGCCGGAGGTGAAAGCAAAAATATCCGAGTGGGAGAGGGATATAAATGACAGTATAGAAAATCAGGAAATAGAGGCAGAAGAATGGGAAACCATAGTTAAAGACCCCGGGAACACCAGAGTTCGTCAAACGTTGTTCTGGAAAGCAATTCAACAATACTGGGTTATGAATAATATCTTGGCCCGAGCAATGAAATTATATAAGGAGCAAGAAGAACCGAAGGAGGCCAGATCTGCTGAGCCTAGTATGAAGGATTTGCATAGGGAGATTGTAGTTGTCCATATGCAATTGTACCGAAACAACGTCACGGTGAACAGGATTGAACAAAGCATACAGGACATGAAGAGAAGCGAAATCCCGGGATCTAGCGTGAAAGCCCCAACTCCAGTCGACTCATTAGATGAATGAAGTAGGTCTTCAAATAGAATTTTGTTTATATGTCTAGCATTTACTTTTTAAGTCGAATTTTATAGTAGATAAAACTACTAATGTAGCCTGGATGGTCATGAAAACTCTTTTTAATTTTTGGACAGCATTCGATGCAAATAGGTGGCCAACAGACCTGGTTTCCTGTGGGACGGTTGAGGCCACCTGCAATTTTTGTTAAAGATATACTTATGTTTAGAAAATAGTAATAGAAAAAGATCTACCAAGTTTACACAAAAAAATAATATCCATTGCCAAGAATTGATGAGCTATTCAATTAGCTACGTGGGAAAAAAATATTTTCCAAAATTGATTTAAGATGTGGGTATGTTGTAGGGAAAAGTATCCGACTCGGATGACCCTATCCCACTCTAAGGGTGACAGTTCCTTAGCAACAACTGTAAAACAAACTACTTAAGGTTTACTTCTTTATGAGAGCAAAAGAGAATGGAGAAAGCACTAACCGTTGCCTTGCGCTTAATGTCGAATCCAAACTCTTCTCTTTGGCCGCTTGCTCCTAGCTCTTTGTTCTTCTGCTCGCCCGGCTACAATGAGATCCTGCAAAATAACAAAGAAGGAAACTACAAGAGGCATGCAATCATAACTGGTTCATGGATTAGTGTAAACCAAACATGCAATCATCACAATATATAATTGAAACAAGAGCACATAGAAGAACCTCAATAGCTTTTATTAATGAAGAAATAAAGGTTCTAAGAGTATTACAACCATTGAAGGCTCCAACCCAGCAACACCTCCCAGCAGAAAGAATTGCTCTTCTTCACCTCTCTCAAACAATCACCCAATAACTCAATAATGAAACCAACAACATATCATTACTTTGCCCAAAATTCCAGCCTCTTTGAGCTCATAGGAGAGAGCTCAATATATAGATGAATTGAGAAAGGATGAGTCAGCTTGCAACTGATGTGTAGCTGCCTTGTGTCCTCTCTCTCTTCAGTTAATCTTTAGTTGATCTTCAGTTCTTGAGTCCACTTGGTGAACCTTGCTTCCACTTGGAGAAACAAAGCCTCTGACTCATCACAAGGCGAAATCCCTGATCCAAGTGTCATTTTTGGAAGATTCCAAAGCAATGACTCACTGTGCCACTTGTCCTTTCTCGCTCAGCGCAGGTGGCCTTTGTCCCACTTGCTTTGCAACGCAGGTACACCATGGAGCAACTGAGTTTCAGCGCAGAACCCTAGTGGAGCACCTGCTTTGATTTCAGGATTGCTTGTTTTTGAGTGTTTTCAGGTGGAGAACTGATCTGAGAGCTGTTGGTTTGCTGACCTTGTTCCTCTAGGGGTAGGAACATCATGTTTAGGGAACTTTGGATCCCTTGGATTATTGACAATTCATGCTTGTTGTTGTAAGGCACAAAATTGTCTATAACAGATGCCCCCTAAAGTATGAGGTCGTTTATCGGGTGAAATGCTTTATTGAGAGGATCCGAAGTTCATTCAATCTGCTGAGAAGTGTCCTGTAATAAGATACAATACAATACAATATTTTTCATACATTTTTCATGATCTAGCTGAGGCGAGCATTCCCATGCTCAGCTTTATAAATACATTTTGGTACATAGAACAGACGATCGTCTGATTGTAGACTGATAATTCTCTGCCGAAATTATCATCCTTTGAGAAGGATGATCATCTGCTGTAATGATGTACATATCAAATGTCTTTATGTCCTGAATATATATCGCAGCCCGGATGGATGAAACTAGATCCGGGGTCTTCAATCTCTTCCGATCTTCACTCGATGTACAAGTCGATCCATGTGAGAATTTCTTGAAGTCGAACATGGAAAGACATCGCTTGATTACCGGTCAATGATGTAAACCGTTAACAAGCGCGAGAGGAATCACCGATAAGGATGATGACCCTCAAGGTACGGCAGTACAATCTACATGGCGGGAATAAAGGACTTGGCGTCGACCACCATGCAAAATCTTCTGGTCGAAGGTCATTGATGTATACCTGTCGCCGGAAGTGAGAAACTTGCCATTGAGGCATGCAAGCTTCAAAGTACTGAGGGGGGTGTTCCTAGATCAACTCCTTGGATAATGAGCTGATGTCGACAAGGAGCGATCCGTCAAAGGAGGGCCTTAATGAATCCCACATCAGTGACACGGAACGGAGTTAGTGATTGTGATGAGGTGAAAACAAACTGTGATGTATGATTCAGGGCGGCGGTCATGAAGTGGATGAAGGATAATGTATGGTAGTGGGTGGAACACGGTTGACTCTTTACAGAACCACATCTCTTGAACATATAACGACACTGATGTGATGGATTGGTAGCATTACCCCAATTGTGGATGGTGTGGCGAGGACCATGGTTATGAGACCGGTGAATGAAACAACCCAACCCAATGTGATATGGAGGACAAAGTGTCATGTTCAAGAGCGACTTGCTACCATTAATGCTGTGAGGTTCTCCCAATTTTTCCCCAGTCATTGCTGACCAGTACCTCTTTATTTTTGTCAAGCTTGAGGAGGATAACATATGCTTGTTCTACAACCTGCCCTTCGGGCAAGCCCATCGCTATGTTTTAACGAGCCTAGCGATAGGGAAACTCGTTCTCGTCTAAAGACAAGTTTGTCGCTATTTAATCATTTTAACGAGTCTAACGACAAAGAAAACTTGGTCCTTTTCATTTTTAGAGAGTCTGAAAAGGTACGAAAAGTTAACTCCAAAATTCATTTTTCGTCTTCTAATCCCTTAAGTCCGAAAAAGTATAAAACAATACGGAAAGGATGAATTTTCGATTTCTTTAACGAGCCGAACAAAACAAGCGCTCGATCTTTTTGTGTAATAATCCCTCGGGTCCAAAAAGATTAAAATCTAGAGGAGGGATAGCTCTTCTTGTCCTTTAACGAGCTGGAAGGCCAAAACTCGGCAAACTTTTCATATTTTACGAGTCAGTGAAAAGAGCTCAAAGAAGACTCGTCTTTTGAGGAACGAGTGATGAACAGGGATAGCAGCAGATTCCAGGTACAGGTTGGAATTCTCCAATCACGGCAGTGTCACAAGGATGGCTAAGTGAAATCACTCTTCGCAGCTATTCCTCAAAATGGGTAAACAAACATATGGAGGTGAACGATTGGCCAAATGAACGGATGGAGGTGATGGCATATAAACACGACCAAGGGCTTTTAATATGGCTTTCAAAGGTTACATTTCTCGAGGTTGTTTACCGGTTCATTTTTTCTGGATGAGCTTGAACTGTAGGGAAAGATTGCTCACAACTTGTGTTTATTTTTTTTAACGAGCATGAACTCTCTACAAAACTGCTCAATTCTTGCGTTTATTTTTTAACGAGCATGAACATTGCTAAAACTGCTCGATTATACCAGTCTTAATACAAGGAATGCCCTAGGTGAGGTAATCTTATTTAAGGAGCGATACCTCACTAATTACTCCGATTTGGCAGATTTTAACTTTTGCCCTTCATCCTTTCTTTATGTAAGCTGGAAACGGCTAATCCGACGAGTTTAACGGGTTAGACCTACAGGTTTAAAGGGAGGACCTAAAAATTTTAAAAAATAAATAGTCGTCCCGTGCTTGCACTCCAAAAGGTTTGCATGCTCCCAGGTATAAAGTATGATTTCGAGATTCTGCCTCTCTTACTTATTATCCGAAAAATGGTTTTGTTCGCTGCCGCAAACTAAACTCTTTTTCCAGCGATGTCTATCATTAGGTTGCTAAGGATGGTGACTACTTGTTGCAGCAATTTCCTCTCTTTCTTTGAAGACTACCCCTACTTCTCTCTTAAAACATATTGTTTTAATGGGTGAGGCTTGACATTCAAAGATGGTGCCTTCTTGCTGCCACAAATGGACCCCCTCCTTACGAGAGCCCACTTCTTTAGACAAAGGGAGCGATTCTTCCGCTTCAACATAACTTTGACAAAAGAATTTTATCCTAGAACAACCCTCTCTTCCTTTTTCGGACGGGGTACGGACTAGTCCATTCTTCTGCGGAAATTACCTTTATACCTAAGGTTTTCTCTGCCTGAGGCAGGCCAGGGTGCATGCCCCCTGGGTCCCAGTTCTTTTCTTTCCGAATTACTCGCATTCATCGGGAAGTAGAACCGGGGGCGGTGGCATTCCTTGAGTGAATAAACCGTTAAGGGATGGTATTTGACTATTTGCAATGCGTGATCCTGGAAATGAAAGTTGGTCTACGAGCTTGACCATTCTTCCTTCGTGCGGAAAACACATGACTCTAAAGAGCGAGGACACTATTGCCTCCATGCAATATATATAGTCTCGTCCAAGGAGTAAGTTATATGCTAAGGGTCCCTGGATGACCATGATGTTCATATGAACTGTCTTCCCTTTCAATGTAACTGGAACATTGGGGAGAATCCCTAACGGGTGACTGGTTCCTTTATCAAAACCTGATAGATTTCTCATCTCAGGTAAAAGCGCCGGGCAACCCAGTGCTTTCCAAGCAACAGAGGAAAGGATACTCACAGATGCCCCTTCATCAATGATAGTTCCAGCCATCACCATTCTGTAGATTTGGACTATGATTCTGAATGGGACACTGGCTGGTAACCGGGGTCTGCCTAGTTGATTCCAATCAAAGGATACAACTAGGTTGCTTGGTGGTGGGACCGAATATACGGCCGGATACGACCCTGATGATGTTCCTTCCTGCGATAAAGGAATGGGCGCATTGCCCTGATGCTCATCAGAGTCTGTGTTGATGAAAAGAATATGGACGGTGTCATCCTTATCCTCTTCAGTGAGGGTGTCATTTGAAGATGGGTCTTCAATGACGGAGTCATTGGACGATGAAACCTCTGAAGGAAGAACCGGGTCAACTGCCGTTTCGACCTTTAGACTTTCGTCTGGTCTGGATTCAGTAGATTCATTCTCAATGACCGACACTTCAGCTGACCACTTGGGCGGGTCAGCTGGATTTTCAACTATCGAGGGATTAGGCGTGAGTTTTTGGTATCCAGGAGGAAGTCGTAACGGTGAAACCGGACGATCTTCCAAAACTCTCTTTGCCTCATCTAAGAATGGACATTTGTGGATGGCGTGATCGCCTTCACACAATATACAGGGTGATCTTGGTCTCCCTCTTCGTCCTTCACTCTCGCTAGTTGATGGACTGCAATCAACATGACTACCAAAGGTTGATGCTACCGGATTGTGGAACCTTGGGGACCAGTCCCTTAGTATCCGGGGAATACAAGGACAATCACGATGGAAGTGAGCCCCTTTGCAAATGACACATGGCGATTTAGGCCCGGTCGGTGCAGTGTGTGGGTTTTTGTCAGCTGTCTTTTGCTTGCCCCCAGTCGCCTTTGCCATAGGCCCCTTCTGCTTCTTTTCTCTCTTCTTCTTTTCCTTCTTCTCCATGGGAGGCTGACTTTTGCCGGCTCTACCTTGTGAAGATGAAGGATGAGAGGAAGAATTGTAAGAAGTGGAAGGCTGGTGGGTAGCTCTAGATTGGTCTGACTGTTGATTCGACTGCTCAGGATTAGTGGCGATCTGGACTACATTAGTTGAAAAGAGCCATACAGGTAGGCCAATTGTCAATCCTGGAAGTGACAATGTTGCCATATGAGGCGCACCAACATCTCCCTAAGAGGAGAAGGGATTTGGACTTCCGCCAAGGTTACTTCCTTGGTTGGTGGGCTCCATACTTTTCAACTGAAAGATCAATGTGGGAATAACAGGTGATTATGTTCCGCTTAAAATAAATTTTATTAACGATGCTTTTAGACACAAACTTGCTTTTTCATGTTTTAAGAGTCGAGAAAAAGCTAAAGATGACTCTAGTCGCCTTCGATGTTTTAACGAGCCCGAAGTGACAAATGCTCGGATGGACTTTTTCAGTTATAGAGTTTGAAAAAGGCCAAAAGAAACTTCTCTGGAGTTCTAGGCAGAGGGTGTGCCAAACTTTTCGCGAAACCACAGAATACGTTTTACGGTACGGGTGGTCGATCTTCGTGAATGCTGTGTTCACTGCATCGCGATCAGTAGGGCGGTCGACACGGCTTCCTATGGATAAAGGATAATTGCCTATAGGGGTCTCCCAATATATACGCGACGGTACGTGGGAGCACAAGTCCGTATTAGTGCCACCGACTCTCAGGAGGAATCACCCACCTTCGTAGAGATCGACAGTCACTATGTTTAACGACGCCAGAACACGTCTCTACCTAGACCTCTATGTGTTTGCGTTATGTTACAAAGCGTTGTTATGTAAATTGGATTTATTTTAATGTTGATCTTGCTTATCAGTTTGCCTTTAAGGATCACCACGAGATGTATATAACAAATTCCTGAATGCAGTCTAAGATGAGAAGCAAACTTTTCAATCTTTCAACTTTGAAAACCTTAACTACTGAGGGAAAAGAAAGGCAAATCTTTTCACACAGATCATAGAGCACACACTAAAATGCAAATTTTTCCTAAATCGTCAAGCACACAGTCAAATGCAAAATGCACAATGCATGTATTTTCTTTTCCCTTTCTTAATGTGGATGGATACAAAAAGAAAGTGGTTATATAACTTTGATTTCGATTTAAAGCGAAAGTAAACAAGTTTGTCCAAAATCAAAAGACACCTTAAGATTCACTTGCTTAATCACTGGAAATACATGAAATCAAACCATACTAACGAAAGTAAAATGACTAATCAGCTATGGACAGCAAACAAGCTAACTCCTTAGACCAGCAAAATGCCTAACACAGGTTCAGATCTAAGAGGCCAAAAGCATGACTAGTTTACTTTTCGTTATGGGAAATTGTAAATGAGTAAGAAATACAAAGAAAAAGTACAATTTCGTTATATAACAGAGGCAGAATGATGGCAAGTAATATTGGTTTCAAAACAGGCACAAGACTGACACCTAGTAGCAAAACTAAGTGAAAACAGGCAAGAGAAAGGAGGAAACCCCAAAATGCACTAAGCAAATTTGGGCCAACGCAGGCTCTGCACAGCCAAACTGGCTCTCAGCGCAGGTAGCCCCTTCGGGACCTGCGTTGCAAAGTAGGTAGCCTGTGTACTACCTGCTTTGGAAAACAAGAATTGCGTTTTCACAGTTTCCGGGTCATAATTTTCTCAAAAATGCACGGTTTTTGCTCAAATCAGAAGCAATCAGTCAAGCACACTCAAAGGGATGATTAAGAAGGTGTAAAGCTATCACTAAGAGCTTACAAGGATCCTTGTAGATCAGCTCTTCAAATCATAAATTTGCTCAGAAAATGAGCAAGAGTAGCTGCCCTCTACTTCGCTTTTGATATAGTCAAAAGCTTTTCGATTTGGTACTCTTTTGTTCAGGAAATGAATAGCAAAATACTACAAACACAATCAAACGGATACGATCCCCAGTGGAGTCACCAGTTTGTTGTAGGGAAAAGTATCCGACTCGGATGACCCTATCCCACTCTAAGGGTGACAGTTCCTTAGCAACAACTGTAAAACAAACTACTTAAGGTTTACTTCTTTATGAGAGCAAAAGAGAATGGAGAAAGCACTAACCGTTGCCTTGCGCTTAATGTCGAATCCAAACTCTTCTCTTTGGCCACTTGCTCCTAGCTCTTTGTTCTTCTGCTCGCCCAGCTACAATGAGATCCTGCAAAATAACAAAGAAGGAAACTACAAGAGGCATGCAATCATAACTGGTTCATGGATTAGTGTAAACCAAACATGCAATCATCACAATATATAATTGAAACAAGAGCACATAGAAGAACCTCAATAGCTTTTATTAATGAAGAAATAAAGGTTCTGAGAGTATTACAACCATTGAAGGCTCCAACCCAGCAACACCTCCCAGCAGAAAGAATTGCTCTTCTTCACCTCTCTCAAACAATCACCCAATAACTCAATAATGAAACCAACAGCATATCATTACTTTGCCCAAAATTCCAGCCTCTTTGAGCTCATAGGAGAGAGCTCAATATATAGATGAATTGAGAAAGGATGAGTCAGCTTGCAACTGATGTGTAGCTGCCTTGTGTCCTCTCTCTCTTCAGTTAATCTTTAGTTGATCTTCAGTTCTTGAGTCCACTTGGTGAACCTTGCTTCCACTTGGAGAAACAAAGCCTCTGACTCATCACAAGGCGAAATCCCTGATCCAAGTGTCATTTTTGGAAGATTCCAAAGCAATGACTCACTGTGCCACTTGTCCTTTCTCGCTCAGCGCAGGTGGCCTTTGTCCCACTTGCTTTGCAACGCAGGTACACCATGGAGCAACTGAGTTTCAGCGCAGAACCCTAGTGGAGCACCTGCTTTGATTTCAGGATTGCTTGTTTTTGAGTGTTTTCAGGTGGAGAACTGATCTGAGAGCTGTTGGTTTGCTGACCTTGTTCCTCTAGGGGTAGGAACATCATGTTTAGGGAACTTTGGATCCCTTGGATTATTGACAATTCATGCTTGTTGCTGTAAGGCACAAAATTGTCTATAACAGGTTATCACCAACTACGAATTAAAGAAGAAGAGATCAGTAAATAAAACATTTCAGACTCATTATGGGCATTATGATTTCGTTGTGGTACCTTCCAAATTATCTAATGCACCGAGAGTTTTTATGTGTCTTGTGATAGGATTTGTTTGGGAATATTTAGATAAATTATTCAATGTTTTTCTTGATGACATCTTAATATATTCAAAATTTGAAGAGGAGCATCAGTAGCCTTTGAAATTGGTTATGCACGTACTTAGGGAGCATTAGCTATATGCTAAGTTGAGTAAATGCTCATTTTACCAAAGACAAATCCATTACTTGGGTCACATTATTTCAGAGGATAGAATAGTAGTGGGCCCAGACATATTGAAGGCTATTAGGAAATGGCCAGCTTCGAGAAATGTTACAGAAGCTAGGTGGTTTTTGGACCTATCCAGATATTACAAGAGATTCATCGAATGGTTTTCCATAATAGCATATCCAATTACTTATTTACATAAAAAGGGCGTAAATTTTGATTGGAAGCCTAAGTGTGAAGTAACTTTTCAAAATTTAAAATATTTATTGACAAAAGCTCAAATATTAAAATTTTTCAATCCAAGTGTGGATTTTTTGGTGGGCACATATGCATGCAAAGAAGGATTGGGTGGTGTGCTCATGAAAAATGGGCAAGTAATCTACTACGAGTCCAGAAAATTAAAAGAGCGCAAGAAGAATTATGTTGCCCATGACCTGGAACTGTTAGCTATTATTCATACACTAAAAATAATTCTTGAACTGTTAGATATTTTAATTGCAGATCGATCATTGTGGGTTATGACATTTTTTTGAGAAATCAAATTTAAATGCCCAAAAAATTAGTTGGCTAGAATTGTTGGCACAATACGGTTTTGAAATTAAATATACTAAGGGGAAAGAAAATCGAGTGGCTGATGCACTCAACTGGAGACTGCATGTTATGCATGTCACAACAATTAGTAGCTACGAAATATATTTAATGGGAATAATTCTACAAGTTGCTAATTTAGGCCAACAATATATGAAAATTAAAAATAACCTACAACAAGGTATATTGCAACCAAAATACCAGGATTTGAATTGGGCCAAGATGAGATCCTTTTGTATAAAGCTAGAATTTATGTGCCAGATCTAGTAACATTAAAAGAACTATTTTTTAAGGAAATGCACAAGGTGTCATATGTTAGTCACCTAGGATACCAGAAAAATCTTATTGCAATCAAGAAACAATTTTATTGGCTAGGTTCAAACAGGGAAGTGACTAACTATATAGCCAGGCGTATGGAATTCCAACGAGTGAATTCTGAGCATAATCACCCAGCTAGTTTACTTTAGCCAATTACCATTCACGGGTGGAAGTGGGACTCGATGGTAACAATTGATTTTATTACCAACTTTCCCAGAACTATGAAAGGACATGATTTTTTAATGGTGGTTGTGGACAAGCTTACAAATTTTTATCATTTTATTTTGGTAAAATTAGTGCATAAAGAAACAAATATTACAAATATTTATATGTGAGAAATTGCCAGGCTTCACGGGTTTCCTAAGGAAATAATTTCAGATAGAGATCCAAAATTCAACTACAAGGAAAATACCTTCTAGTGGAGGTTATACCAGAGTTTTTTGGTGTTATAAAATTGGCAAAAAGTGTCAAAAAAACATCCGCTAAAACATTCATTTTGGATAACAGAGGTTTTAACATAACTTCATTAGAGCTGAATTTTTTTTTCCAGTTGGAAGTTCTAGCAAATGTTATTTTTTTCGGTGTGCTTAATGGAACAAGCAGCAATGGTGCACTACATAAATAAAAGAACCAGGTGGCATACATAACTAAAAGTGTTAAGGAATTGAATACAAATAATACCGGTGCATAATATATACTGCACTCATGCTAAGTGATAAAAAAGCGCCAGGGCATTCTTCTAAGTAATGACACTAGTGCATAATATACACTGCACTGGTGCTAAGTGATAAAAAAAGCACCAGGGCATTCTTCTAAGTAATGACACTGGTGCACGTAAAAAATAATTGTTGTTTTGATGGTTTTTTTTTTTAACTTGCAGCTCTAATGTGTACCTCTAGTATAAATTCCCCAATGCATTAGTTAGGGAAAAGAACCGGTGTTGTTAGTTTTCATTCAGCATCAAGTTGGATATAATATTTTGTAGGACTGGGGAGTCAGCGATATGAAAGCACTGGTGCGTTAATAATTACAATGCACTAGGGCATTAGTCTCAAACAGGATCAGTGCTTAAAGTGATAAACGCATTGGTGCTCTAGTTTTTTTAAAAGGCACTGAGAGTGCAAAAATATGTTTTCACAGTGATTTTATATAACACAACGCACCGATGTTTTTTATGTTATAGATGCACCAATTTTTTAAATTAGATTTCCATTTTTTTTTGGAAAGATTGAGTTGTGACAGTGAAATTATTTTAATTTTTAAAATCCGTTATTCATCAAAAAATCGATATATATCTTATAATAGTATTCATATAAATTAAAATTTGATTAGTGCATTTGTATATGATGTTTGGATTAATTTGCTATATTATCAGATTTCGCATCTCTTCATTATAGTATTTAACCATCCATTTATTTAATCAGTGGTGTAACATTTCACAACGACATTGGATAACACAATAGAATAAATTAAACTATATTTTATTATATATCAATAAGAGGCTCTTTGTCATACAAAATAGGATTGTTATTGGTAACCCCTTGTCTTTCAATTGGGACACTACATCCATAACATTAAACAAAATGTTTGATTTTTATAAACAATTATTTCAAAAAATACAATAGGTTATGTTGCTATCCAAATTGATCATCATTCTTCGATGGAACTATTGTCTCTCCTCGAGCTACTTCCATGACTTGCGTTATTTAGATTAATGTTTTGTTGATTGCATCTATTGTTTTCGTGTTCTTGATCTTGTTCCATCTGCAAACATAAAATTAAAGTGTAATGAGTGTATCTACATTGGTAAGAATAATGAAAATTGAAATAAATAATATATAGCAATGCAAATCGAATAGCAATGTAACAGAGAAAAAAGTGACTCATAAACTATGCACATGGTTTCAAAACCAAGTATATGCCTTGTTGCAACAAATCTTCTACTAACGTAGTTCCATACTTTGTTTCTTGCATGTTTGAAACCCCATTATAAATCGTAGATTTAATATAAAGGATTTTTATGTTCTATTAATTATAAACTCATAGAAGTGAAACAACATAGATACTTACAAATTCCACAACTAATTTTTGATATGCCAACATATACTCACAACCCTTATTTAACCCAATGTCAATCAATTCTTTTGATGACTCTTCTTTGTATGTTACCACCAATTTCAAGACATTCAAGGATGGTTGTTGTAAATTAAACAACTTAAAATATACAAAAATGAAACATTGAGTCGTTATAAGGAAATATTAGCAATTACTCACAAAATTTGAAAACAACCTTTTTCTTCCTTGTCGTCCTATTTTATGTGTCGAATGAGTTCCATCTTATTTTCTTTTATGCAAGAAAATACTTGAAAAATAATATTTAATGCTAAATTATTTATTTATATGTACAAATTCAATCATGATAACATACATTTGAAGTGTGTTGTTATTGAGATGGCTCCTCCTATGATGCAATTATGTCCATTTCTTTTACCATCTCCTTATACACTTTCTTGGACATTCCTAATGGCATGTTTCACATATCAACGTGTTGATCATATATATATATATATATATATATATATATATATATATATATATATATATATAATTCTAGAAAATCATTTTATATAATTAGTAATATTACCTTTTGAATGATTCTTTTTTGTGGTTGTATGTTTTTGCTATTGCAAGTCTAACATGTATCATTGACCATTTCTCTAGAAACTCTTCCTGTAGTTTAGATATAATTCGGTTCTTAGAATCATTGGATTTATTTTTGTATTGTAAGTGGAAAGTACATATATACGTTGCTTCCAATAGATACCTCATACTTATGTAAAAAAAATCCCCCTTTTATTAATGTCCAACACCAATCCAGATGAGCTAAGGACCACTTCATCATCATTTACATGTTCTATTTTCTTTTTTTTGAAGGACATTGATCTTTTCCTCCGTTGTTTCTCCTTGTAGAACATTAAACATATATGAATTAATAGATTTTTTGAAACATATTATCTAATATTCTTAAGTATATTATTAAAAAAAAAACACATATCGAATATTATTTTTTCATTCACCTGATTCATCATTCTGCAATTTTTCTATCATATTTTTACGCTCTTCTGCACTTAGATGAGAAATAATATTATTGACCTTGTTCATTTTCCAGCTCTGCATGACACACACCAACCAATACATATTATTTAAAGTTACATATAGCTCAAACATATTAATTTTGTAAAGAATTTACAAATAACTTGCCGCCTTTACTTTTTTTGATGTGCTATAACTGTATCAAATAGTATTTTTGTTACTTTAGACCTTTTGAGACATTTTTATCAATACAAAACCTATAGTATTCAATATAGAAGTCATTAAATATATTTTACAAATAAATAAATCAACCAAAAAAACTCTGGTAATTGATGTGCTTATCTAAATAAACTCACCGATGTGTTGATAACATTAAACACACCGAGCATTTAATTGTTCAGATGCACCGTCATGGAAATTAATTTTTAAAAATAATTTTAAATTATTACGGTGTGATTTGTAAGGATAAACACACCGAAATGATTTAACAGTGCTATTTGGAAGATGTGTGTTGGTGTGTTATATTACACCGGGAGCAATGATTAACATACTAGATAGAATATAGAGTGTTCTAATATGTCGATGCATTTTATTGCATAGGGAGCACCATTGTGTAATATTACAAAGGGTGTGCCGTGAAACATATTGTCGTTTTTAAAAAAAATAGAGACGGTCGATAAGGTTTGAATCTAATTCAATAATTGATTCCCCTACTTTACATGTCAAACACCCTATATATAGTAAGTACACAAACCCATTAAATCTAAAATCCCTAAATTGAAAAACCCTAATTGTGAAGTGGTAGAGGAAGTTAAACCCTAAGGTGAAATTTTGCAGGAAGAAGCAAGGGTTTAAGGTAAATATTGATTTTTTTTTGTTTTTTGTCTGAATTTTAATTAAATTTAAATAGGAAAGAATATCGTAAAAAAAATTACTAGTAAAATCTATAGTAAATTTTTTATTATACAAGGTTTTTAATATTTTTTTTTAATTGTGAATAAATCTAACAGAAATTGTAAAATATTTTAACAGTAAAATTTAAGATTTTTGTTATCTAGGGTTTTGAGTGAATCACCATACCTTTCAACTTCTCATCTTTCGGCGAATCCAAAATATTTTGTAGCTTGACAGTGCTCTCAATATGTATCTCCTACAAATGATCTCTCTTTTAATTAAACCCTAACAAAAAATAGTAAAATTTCTTACTAGTAAAATAAACAATAAAATTTAAAATATTTACTATGCAGGTTCTTGACTGAATCACTATGTCATATTTTCATGTAGTCTAGTCCTAGAGAAGGAATTTATACCTATAAAATGTTGAACTTTGTAAGGAGACTCTACACCTTCACCTTGGACTTTAACCAAAAATCTACCAAAGCTATTTTACCAAACGAGATGCCCTATAGCCAAATCCAACATCCTTGGTAAGGAAAAAAAAAATGTAATTGAAACCATATTGTGAGGGCTACTACCATCTCTTAAAAACTATAGGCATAAAATTGTGAATTTGCATTAAATGGCTTGAAAGCATGCAAAACAATATCATGCAGATATTCAACACTGTCAAGAATGAAACAAAAGGGGAAAATCAAGGTTGAGGCCCCCAATCCATAAAGGATGGGTTGATTTGCACATTGGGAGATGAAGATATTTCATAAGGTACGGGTTGAATTTGTTCCAAATTCTCATTCTTAATAGATGGATTTTGATTTCAATGATATGATGGTGAAGGAAAACATGAAACTATAGTCCTTACATATATTAATCTAAATGTGACATTCTTTTTCAATTTAACTTTTTCTTACACCATATTCTCATTGGATTCAATGGCGTGTCCCAAATTTAATTTATTTACTTTGTTTCTAGTGAAATCCTCCTAGGAATATTTGTTGAATTTCCACAATCTTGGGTCTAGGATATAATCTTAAAATCTCTGACGCTACCAAACCAAGAATCTCAACGATATTGCTTTGCACAGAGGAATTTAAACAACAGTAAATCACACATGCACATAATATATACAACTTTTTACATTTTTCAACCCAACTTCGTTATATTAAACAACATATAATACAACAGTCTAGGGCTCCCATACGAGGGATAATGGACCTCATACATCCACTAGTACAATATACAAAACAAGATACTCTGACCATCTGGCTATAGCATTCTCTCTTAGCTCCTCTTGGTCGTACTCTATACCTACCCGGTCCTTTGGCTCCCGATCTGCAGCTCCTGCCTCTATCAATGCTCCAAGTCCATCTAGCCATTGAAACTCAGTTGTCAATCTACTCTCTAGTTTATCGTTCATCCATCAACACATCAATACATCGAGACTCATGTTGATTTGTTCACAGTTCAACTTGTGAAAAACTCCTAACTACCCATTCTTGCTCCTCAACTACTTAGGGACTTCAACCCACTATCGTTTTCCTGTGCTGCTTCGATGAAGACCAACATAGGGCACGAAGGGCTGCCACCTATCACTACATATGTCCATCTCCCACAATGAACATGGGCTAGGAAGACTTCCCATCATCTGTTGTAGAATTCCTTCTCCACACACAAGTCTCGGGCTCCACAAACTGCTCTTAGTTGATCAGACCCTTGAGCTCAACAACTGCCTTTCTCACAACTACCTTTCTCCATCACGGTTTTTCTCACCAGGCTCCAACTTGGACACTATCATGTTGTCCTCCAGCAGACCATAAGTGCCCAATCACGTCCACACTTGGTCCACTCTCATGATTCCCTCCAACAGTCCATGAGTGACCAATTCCACGTTGTAGCATCTGCACCTATTTAGGGCATCCTTACACCTAGGAGACCCTTACACACAGCTGCCCATAGAGTTCTCATCAACTTCCCTTTGCTCTACAATAAAGGAGTTATTGTAAAAATCTAGGCACCAATCTTCACTATGGAAACTGCCCACTGGTTAGGGCTTCTAACATGCCACATGAGCCCTACCTCCTTGGATTCCATAGGATGCAACAACTCTGTCCACACCAGGAAACCTACATCACACCATGGCGAAATCTGCTCTTAGTTGGAGTTACTTCATGCCCAAGGCAACTCCAAAAATGGCTCCCAACAACCTGCAATGTAGACTGATCCAAATTGATCATTCAAACACAGATCCAACACACATTCCCACGTTGCTACAATATTGTTGTACTATTGTCCTAGTTATGGCACATGCATGCTGCAACTTCCCTTCATAAACTGACTTGACAACCCCCTCTTTGTTGCAACCTAGGCCAGGAGGTACACCTTCTTTGTGGGTTGTTGTTTAAGGCAATTGGCAGCCCTTAACAACCCAACATTAGGATTATTTTGGGAGGTTATGTCTGCAGCCTACCTGAGTTGGTTGTGGCTCTCCTACATCCCACCAAAACAACCCCCATACTAGCCCTAAAATAGTCTGCAATACTCCCAGTAGCATCAACCTTCCTCCAAGGGACCTCAGCCCCTCTACCATCAACTCAGACATTGAAAAAAACAAGCTCAGATCCTTAAGACAATCCCTCCTTCCATGATGTTCCTTCCTCCTTATTGTTGCAGCTAGGCCACAAGATAATCCTCCTCTAACGAGTCTTTCTTTTGAGAATGTGTCACACAAATGGATGCCTTAATGCCTCTACATCACCCTCTATTTATACATAAATGAGGGGCTCCTTCCAACGTCTTTCTAGGGCTATCCAACTTGTCAATAGGCTTATTTAACCCAAGTCGACCTTGAAACATATGTTGTAAACCCACTCATGACCTTCAAAAAATCATAACTCCATTTCTACAACTCAGAATTGAATGATTCTCATTATGTTAGATCCGTCTTACCAAGAGCTATCATCCTCATCCATCACATGTCTAAATCTCGTCACAGTTTTTTCCCAAACATCTATGGGCACAAAAACCAAGGCTTGGGTTCTAAGCTCACAAGCCTACTTGTGGTGCTTTGACCTCCAACCCTCGAACACTAGGGCTTGGATTACCTCCCAAGCTACAGAAAAAATCAACAATATTTCCCATTTTTTTTTTCTAAGTCTTGAAACCAAATTGTGTGCATGGAAAACGCAAAGCTTGAGAATCTCTACATATATGCTTACCCTTTGGCAAAAGTTTGTGTTTATCATTGTATTATCCCTATTTCTCATGAATATCATCTAAAGTGGGATTAGCTCTAGTGTTGATATGATCTCCACATGAATTAATAAAAATGTATCAATAAAAATGTTTGATACATCCCCATAAATCACAACGTGTACACCAATTAACGAATGGCCTAAAGTTAATTAGCACAATAGAAGGAAAAGTTAAACAATGTGCACAAAAATGAGGACTTTTCATATTTAACTCACAAAGTAAGGACTTGCGAGATTGAACTGAGGACACCGAGCATGCTAAAATACAAATATTCTAAGCAAGAATATCCTTGAAATTATCTAGCTAGCGCAAAGCTACACAACTTGTTTAGTTAAACCTGTCAGGCCAGGAGGTAACTTCTCAAATGAAATTATGTTTATTCATTTAGATTATTCATATTTATATACATGAGGGAGTGAATATTGATTTTCATCTCCTGATGACTCTTCCTTTTCCATTATTTATTATTTACATTCAACTGTTCACCCAATCCCCATGATTAGGTGTCAACATCCCCCCCCTTAATCTGAAGGAATGTTGGTGAGTCCAAGCATTGTTCTGAATCTTTCAAGATTTTCTCTTCCAAGTGCTTTGGTGAAGATGTCTGCAGTCTTCTCATTAGTGGAACAATGGCGTAGATGGATTGTCTTGGCCTCAACATGATGTCGAATCAAATGGTATTTTGTATTGATGTGCTTCTTTCGATCATGGAACATTGGGTTCTTGGCCGACTTTATCGCAGAGGTGTTGTCAATCATGAGTGGAGTCGAATGTACTTGTTTTACCTGCAAATATTCCAAAATTTTCTTAAGCCACACAATTTCTTTTGTTGCCTCAACTGCTGCTACATATTCTGCCTCTGTTGTGGAATCTGCTAGAACTGACTGTTTGTGTGATCTCCAGGAGACAGCTCCTTATCCAAGACTCATAGCATAACTAGAAGTAGATACCACAGTTTCTTTGTCTCCATCGAAGTCTGAATTAGAGTATCCAATTAAGCTGGAGTCACCCACCTGTGTATATTTGAGTCCAAAGTCTTGAGTTCCCTTCAAGTACTTTAGAACTCTTTTTGCAGCAAACCAATGTCCCCCACGAGGTTTTTGCATAAACCTGGAGAGGATTCCAACAACAAATGAAATGTCTGGTCTGGTAGTAGTCTGGTAGTTGAGACTTCCTACAAGTTGTCTATACTTTGTTGCATCCTCAAATTATTTTCCTTCAATGGATGTGAGCTTTGAGTTTTGTTCCATTGGAGTGGTTAGAGGATTGCATTCAGCCATGCCAAATTTTTTCAACAGACCTCCAACGCACTTCTTTTGAGAAAGGAATATAGAATTCAGATGTTGAGTTACTTCAATGCCAATATAGTAATGAACATAGCCCAAATCAAACATTTCCCTCACTTCCTTCTTTATGGATGCAATGTAGCTCTCATTGTTCCCTGTCAACAAAATATAATCTACATATACCACAAGATATACAATTGTTTTGCCAAATTTCTTGACAAACAAATTTTCATCATCAAGATCATAATGTTTGAAATTGAGTTTCAGAAGATGCTTAGTTAACTTTTCATACCAGATTCGCAGTGCTTGCTTGAGGCCATACAAGAATTTCACAAGTTTGCATATTTTATGTTCCTGTCCTTTCACAACAAATCCTTCAGGCTGAGACATAAAAACATTCTCTTTTAGATCTCCATTCAAGAAAGAAGTTTTTACATCCATTTGATGGACTTTCCAACCATTCTGAGCTGCTAGGGCAAAGAGTGTTCAGATGGTAGCCCATTTTGTTGGGGGGTGGGGGGGGGGGGGAAGTTTCCTCATAATCGACCCCTTCCTTTTGTGCAAAACCTTTTGCTACAAGCCTGGATTTGTGCTTGTTAAGTGAGCCATCAGCTTTATACTTTTTCTTGTAGACCCACTTGCAGCCAATTGGTTTGGTTCCCAATGGATGATCGACCAACTTCCAAGTGGAAATCTTTATCAAGGCATCATACTCCTTTTTCATCACTTCTTTCCATTCATCATGAGAAGCAGCTTCTTTGAAGGAATTTGGTTCAAAATCTATAGACAAATTCAATTCACAATCATAAGAAACATCCATATCAACAGGTGGATTAGAATCATCTACATCACATCCATTTTGCCTAGTTGAATTCTTGTTCCTGTCTTTCCAACCTCATCAGGTTGAACATTTTCAAGTGTCTTTTTCAACCACTCTGGGGACATTTCTGAGATGGTATAGGTTGCTTAGTTGATTGAGTTGGGACTGAATAAAGATTGAGTTGGGACTAAATCAAGATTGAGTCTCCTAATTCTGTCAATCACATCACTCAAAGTATCATCAGTGGTTGGAGTATCATGCGGGGGAGAGAGTGCTTCAGAAGAAGATTCCACAAGTTGATCCAGTATAGGAATCCACCCTTCAAGATGTGGAATCTGATTATCAAATTCTTGAAATGATTTTGCATTTTCGAATCTATCCAAGTGATCAAGTTGTCGCTCAACAACATTGTCAGCTTTGGAAGATTCAAGAAGCATTACATCTCTAGATACAACAAACTTTTTATTAACTTCATCATAGAGATGGTATGCTTTGGAGGTGTTTGAATACCCCAAGAAGATACACTTACGACTCCTTGCACCAAGTTTGTTTCCATGTACCTTTGGTATCAAGGCAAAGAGGGAATCCAAAAAATGGCGCTGGCTCTGATACCATGTTAGGCCAGGAGATAACTCCTCAAATGAAATTATGTTTATTCATTTAGATTATTCATAGTTATATACATGAGGGAGTGACTCTTGAGTTTCATCTCCCGATGACTCTTCCTTTTCCATTATTTATTATTTACATTATTTACAACTGTTCAGCCAAACCCCATGATTAGGTGTCAACATTAACCCTATGCCAATTCTTGAGAATTTTTTGATGTAGACAATGCATTTGAAAGTTGTTGAATAACATTAGTCACATTATCAAGAAGTAAGCCTTTTTTAGAATCCCAAGATTTTTTAACTTGTTTGCACAAGAAATATAAAAAGGCAATATAAAGATTTGTTGCAAGTGCTTATGGATGCAATTTCATCTTTATCAATGGAGTAAAAACCCAATCATTTTAAGAATGTGGACTAACCTCAACACACTCATAAAAATCTTGTTAAACCACAAGAAGAAAAATGCAGCTAAAAGTGCAAAAAGGGAATTGATAAAACTCTGAAAAATGACATGAAAACCTTGTAAAACCACCTGAGAGGGAATTGTTAGCCCAAGATGCATGTCAAGGCCAAACCTAATTCCTAGATGCAGATACAAATTACTCTAAGAGGATTTCTTATACGTCTAAATGTATTAGGCATGTGGAGAAGGGGTAGAATGAGATGTGCATCAATTTGATGGTTTCCTTCACTATGGTTAATTTAATTCATAAAGTGGTTTTGCCAAAAAATTGATAGGAACAACTATGAGGTTTCATGCAACCCATGTGTTAAAATTTGTATATTATATAATTAAAAAATATATAAATTGATAAAAACAACACAATAAATTTGTGGGGTACGCATGTCATCCTTGCATGCAACCCATGTGATCGTACGTGTATGGAACTAGCATGGAAGTTGGATGTTACTCAACTTATCAGGAGAGGATAAAACCAATCACTTATGTGTTAAGAATCTCACTATCCTTCCTATACACTGAGTTATCTTCCTTTCATCCACTTCTTTATCTCAATTCGTGGTGATCCCTTTCTTAGCAACCATCCATTTCAATTGATCTCATGAAGGCATGGGTGGTAGGACAAATAGGAGTAGGGATGACAAGGGTTTATAATGTTCAATCTGCAACTCAAATGATTTTTTCTCCAACTTATATGAATTGTGGTTGGTTTTTCACATTCAGATTATCATGCAATTCAACATCATTCGACTTATAGTATTGTATTTATCATGCTTGTATCAGGATATTGTATTGATCATGCATGAATTAGGAGATAAGGTTCTATCTCGACACCATATGTTCACTCATAGCAAGTCGGCCATAGTCGCGAGTATGTCTCACCTAGTTTTGTTTACATAGTTGTATGGCTTTATGAAACTCTTTCATATGCCCCCCCTTCGACTTCCTTATTATCATGTACCCCTTAATAATAATAAAATATTTCCCTCTTGTACTATTAGTTCCTAACCTAGATAGTACCTCTTGTAATAGAGAAGACAAATACTTTTATGTTTATAAATGTTTCATCAACAAGGCACTAAAAGCATACCCCTTGGAATGCCTTGTTGTGATTGATACAAGAAGCCTTTTGACTTTGATTTGACGTTGCTTGTACACTAGTTTTTGGAGGCATTGAAAACATACCTCTTGGAATGCCTTGTTGTGATTTACACAAGAATCCTTTCTACTCGGATTTGATATTGCAGGCACACTAGTTTATGCAGTAGTTGAAGATCATGCTTGCACAACCTCATGTTGAACTCCTTAGGGACCAAGGATTGCATTAATAACTCGATGTGCAATAGTAGGGTGATGTAGGTTTATTGCAGCTAACCTAATCCTCCCCCCGAAAACCTAAAAAACAAAGTCGTCAATAATCATCAATTATAATAAAACTTCTAAGCTTATTTAGAGTGTGAGATACTCATAAGTAACTTTGTCAAAACCATATCCTATTAAATTATTTTTAACATTAAAGAGGTCAGAATATTACTTACCATATTCAAGCCAAAATGTGGCTTACTAGTGTTGAAGTCACCAACTTGAATGGTTTCCTTGACTAGTCTCAAACAATGAAAAACAACACAAGAACAATATAAAAATGACAAATTAAAAATAGAATTATAGGCAGCAAAATTGAATAGTATAGAAAAATATTAAATCATTATTTAGTGATGTTATTCTTCTTGTCATTACAGGTTGCTCTACAACAACCCTGAGGAGGGGCTCTAAGAAGGGTTGACCAGTACATGAAAGCTTTTTTCTCTAGAGCATCATTACAATTTGAATGTCACATCAAAGCAAGAAGGGTTGAAGGAGGGGCTCTAAGAAGGCTTGACCAATACATGCACCCAAGGCTGAGACGTTAACTGGAAGTTCCTCCTTTCCCTTTACTTTCTCCTACAACAAAGGCTAAAAATTATATCGGCCAAACGGTCCCGTGCAACCAACCACAACACAACTACAACAACAAGGGGAAAGAGCATCGATAGTAAAGGAAGAGGAAATCTTGTTACTGTCCTTATGTGCTCGCCAGGAAAAGCCCATATGTCACAAAGACAAAATGTCTCAAAGAAAGCCCAAATGTCACAACAACTAGATGTCACAAGGATTAAAAAGCAATAGGAAATCATGATGGTTGCATAGAGAACGAGGTGGGATGGAGACAATAAATAGTAAGCTCTTCGAAAGAAAAGGCCAAGCTATGAGGACCCATGTTGCCCACAAATACTAATAAAATCAAGCAAAAATAAACTTTAGCCATCAACTAACAAATATTGAAGAGAACTAGAATGCCATAAAAAAAAGTAGAATTCAACCATCAACAAATAAACAAGTGGGCTAAGACAAAAAAATAAAAAAATAAAAAATAAAAATCATTGCAACTATAATTACCTAAAAACATCCCATATAAAACCCACCTCTCCATTCACTCTTAATAACTCCAATACAAAACAAAGTATTACCAATCAAGGTTGTTATTCAACGCTCATTGTGAAAAGTGGTGGTTCTTTGAGCCCAATACCTTTTATATCTATTGTTTGGTGCTAATTTTCATCCCTTATCCTACATAACTTCATAAAGACATACGTCATTCCTTTTTGCACCCACAACCAAATCAAACAATCTATACATCGTCCAACCAATTGCAAAACATGTTAATGGATCGACGTTGTTTCTCAAATGAAAGACGAGATTTTATTTTAATTATAAGATAAAAGTTACAAGCAAAAATGTACATCAAAAGAGAATGAAGTAAATGATCGAAATTAAGTCAAAAGGCGGCCTTTACAAAACAAAATGGTGAAGTGTTGCATTAATCAAAGAAAACCTAAAGTAATATTGACTTGACTTTTATCATTTTAATAATCAAAGAAAACTTAAAGTATTGACTTTACAAAACCCGTGAAGGCTTTTAATGGTTCAAGCAATGGTGAAGTGTTGCATGAATGGATTGACTTCTACCATTGTAATAACCAAAAGAAACCTAAAGTATTGACTTATAAATAGGGATGGAAAGCAATTTTATAGATTATTTGATATGAAGTGTTGTTTCAACGTATTGATTTGTATCATTTTAGTAATTGGTAATAAAAATAAATAAAACCTTGTACATAGGGATAGTATAAAGGTAGAATGTATTTATATAGATAATTTGTATTGTTTTAATGTAGGGATAGTATAAAGGTAGAATGTATTTATATAGGTAATTTTTGTTGTGTTAATGTATTGATTTGTACTTTTTTGGATGGGGTGATGAGTATGATGGAGGCGGTTAGGATGTTGTTATTTTATTTAGTAAACATGTTGGGTTGGTGTGTGGTGTTCACTTTTAGTGAAGAGTAAAAGAGTAAAATAGGAGGATTTATTTCCAAAATCATTTGTGTGTGAAATGATGGCAAGGAGGGCGGAGTGGAGTTTGAGGATTGGGAATGGTGTACTACATCAATGCATTTGTGTATTGCTATAGGATGGAGTAATGGCATTTGACATGCTAATTCGATGGCATGAGAAGAGGGGCAGGGAAGTTGTAGGGTTTAAACAATTTTCTTGGTTATGTCGGAGGAAAAATCTGGGGAAAAAGTTGATAGTGACCTGGTGTAGAGGTGTGAGATAGCATAACCAAGACAGTCGAAGTCTGGTTGTTGTGGTGTTAGCTGTGATTTTGCAATTATGTATTCCCTTATTTGGCAATACAATGGACTTGTTAAAGAGAGAAGGTAGCTTGTTTGTCTTGGGAGGAATTGAGCCCAGCAAAGCAAATTTGGTAGGCGAACAAACCTATGGCAAAAAATTATGGATGGCGAGAAGCCATTGTAATAGGAGGAGAGAATCTATGCATGGGATATGGAATGGGGGAGCGAAGAATGATAGGTGTTGTATCCATTGCTTGGATGCATTAGACAGTACACTAGTCAAGCAAGGTTATACTCCTCCTTCATCTCACAGTTTGACTTGTATTTAGAAGAGTCAGGTACTCTGCATATTGATTGAGTTTGTTTGGGTTAATCATGCTTGTAATTTTACCTATGGGTATCACTAGAAGTCCAAGTCAGTGGAGCATTGGGCCTAGGTATTCTAGCCCCTACTATGTTTAGAAGGTCGGCATAATTGTGTATGGTTTCAGGCGTAAATGTGTATGAAGTATTACATGCGAGGAGGTGTGTGGTTCAAATCCCCAGATTCACCTATGCACGCGGAAGGGGCATACATATGCGCCTAGAGGCTATAGTGGTAGCGATTGGAATCAACCACGTGTCACGAGACTATGAGACTAGGCCAATTGCCAATTCCTCTAGATACCAAAAAAGAAAAAGGTTAATAAAATGTTATAATTATGTTGATAGATATTTTTATTTTAGAATAAATTTTTCATATTTTTTAATTAAAACAATTAAGTAAATCAATAAAATTTGATTAAAAAAAAAAATTATAATATTTAAAGATAGAACAAAAAAATAAAACTCTAATCTAAATTTTTTATATTAATTAATTTTTTATTTATTATTTTATTTCAACAATAACACAAATAACACACATATACTTCATAATCAAATATTAACCCTCCATTTGTAATTTTCAATTCCAATTACCCATATAAGTTTCTTCATTTGTATGGAATATAATTCATGGTCATTAAATCTCAATCTGAATTTCTTTGCATCCTCTACTTTGCCATATTGTGAAAAACAAATCCTAGTTGTGGGAGCATTGGCTTCACTGCTTATAATGAAACCTAGATCACTGCATGCAAGTTTTTATCTCTACCACAAGAAGAGATAATGCAATTGATAAGTTGTTTAACCATAAATTATTTTCTTATTTGATTAAAAATTACATTGCATTAATAAAGTTGACATCAGAAAAAGAAATTAATTTATTTTTGGAATAAGAGGCATACCTCATATTCAAGTAATTCATGGGATCACGAGATGTTTGTTCACGGGAAAACTGTAATAAAATAAATTTTCATGTAACTTAATATTCTATTGAAAAAATGAATATAATAATGGGAGAAAGAAGTTCAATCATATTTAATTTGGCTTGTAATCTCTGAAAATAAAATTGAATTCATGGCCCCAAGAAATAGTGGCTGAAACTTGAGCACAACAAGAGATTTGTTTTCGTTGATTGAGAGAAATGATCCTATGACTAGCATGAGAACCCATGAATGCAGGCAAGCAAAAGAATGAAATAAATGCAAAAGCTGAAATACATAATGGCAAGTCTTACCTCTTCTCCGGTAAGAGTGTCTGCGAAATTCCATGGCGGGTTTCTGGAATTGTTTTCTGTTTATATAAAATTTTAATGAATATTTTTTAAATTGGTTTAATTTGTTATTTAAATTTTTGGAGACGGTACTCAAGTAATGTTGAAAAGTGTGCACCAAGAAATGCTAAATTTAGAAAGTGCTAAAAATAGAACTGCTAAAAATAGCATGTCTAAAAATAGCAGTTTAGCCAATGAACATTTTGGCCACCTTGGGTGAGAGGTGAAACTGCTCTTCTAAAAATAGCATTTCTGGGTTCCTTCCTATTTTTAGCAGCCCTTGGTCTAACTATAGGAAGTAAAAACGAATTTGGTCTTAACAACAGTTTAAAATATTAATTAATTAATCTCCATGAGTTAATTAGTTATGGAAAAGCAAACTTGAAGTCTTTGTGAGAACATGCAATTTATTCTCCACTAATTGGGGAATGTGTCCTTGATTTGCTCCACTGATTGAGGAATTAAGGATGAGTTCTATATTGAGACGGTCAGTTGACTTAGTTTAACTTAGTCAAGTTCAGTCAAATTAATTTAACAAGTTGTTAAATTAATGAGATATAGTTTGTCGATGCTTGCATGCATGTGACAACTATTATTTTCAGATAACTGTGTATTCACTCATGGATAACTGATGCATGTCAATTCTGTCAGAGACCCATTTGAGATCAAAGAAGGGACAGTGCACTATCATTTGGATGAATATTTTTCCTATAAAGGAAGCTCATCCATGATGAGGATTTATCTCCTTCAGGTTTGTGCAGTTATTAGGTCAGTGTTGTGTGTGAGGTGAGAATCACACAGGTTGCAGCTGGAGGACCCAAGAAAAACTGTGCATAGAAATAGGAGGCTTGGAGGGTAGAGGAGAAGGTTTGTGAGAAGCCTTTGACTGTTTATGAGCAGTAGAGGGATTATACTGAGAGATGGATAGCTTCCGAGCTAATGCTTTGTGTAATCCAGACTATATTTCCACTTGTATGATAATACAGAGATGGGGTTTTAGGCAGGTGCTTTCCCCAGGTAAATTCTTTTGTGTTATGTGTGATTGATTCCTTCTTATCAGTTATATGTGTTCTTATTGATGTTGCTCATGGTTGATTAAGCTTCTGCTAAATTGTTTGTAGAAGTATATCAAGTGTTTTGCTTTAGTACATTGCATTACCAGGTTGATCTATAGGTGGGAAATTTCTACATGGTATTAGAGCTAGCTGATTTGTAGAAAAAGTTCTACATGGTATCAGAGCTAGCTGATTTGTAGAAAAATTCTACAAAATTCTGCAAGTAATATAAGAAAATATAAACAATATGAAAACAAATCCCATCACCAACTTTAATTTATTTAAAATAGTAAGCGCCACCCTTCCCTATACCTCTGCAAACTTGCTTACCCTTGCCTATACCTCTGCGACCTCTCTTATGGTTGGGTATAAATTTGAAATGACAAGTAACATCCTACATTGTTTTCAAACTAAAATTATCAATCTCATTACATGCACATTGTTACCACCTGTTATCCCTGCAAATTAACTCCACAGCTGGTGTTACCGTATGCAATTTTGTTAACACCAATGATGTGACAAGACTGCTTTGTTAACATGAAAGCATTGACGTGTAATTGTTTTATTATAACGTTATGTTTACATTGAACTTTTTCAACATTTTAACTTTCTAAAAAATTCAAACAACTTTAACGATGCTAATCTTTGAATATACAATATCCAGAGCATATATTTATTTCAACATAGTACTTTTTTTCTAGTTAAGACTACCTAAGTACCCATGGGGGATTTGAACCGGTAACCTATGGCAAGGAGTGCCTTAACAGCGCACCCATTCACCATCAATCCAAAGCCCCGTGGGCATTTCAACATGATATTTAGGTTTAAAGTGGAACACATATTAAAAATATATGTTTAACGATGCTAATCTTTGAATATACAATATCCAGAGCATATATTTATTTCAACATAGTATTTAGGTTTGAAGTGGAAGACATATTAAAAATATATGTGAGATAAAAAAAAATTGTGTTAGCCTTAATATTTAATTTGAATATCCCAAAAGTAAAATTACATTTATAGTACTAATTTGTGCATTATCATCCTTAGCCTATGTAGAGATAACACAATCTAAACTAATTTTGAGTATTAATTATTTTATTGAAAATTAGATTGCATTCTATAAAATTAATATTAGCAAAAGAAATTAATTTATTTTTAAAATAATTTAGTTTTATTTTTCATGTATTTGATTGGGATGGCCTTATTATATAACGAATTGAGTTAGTTAATGCAGTGTACCATCAAATCTTTATAAAATCTTGATGAAATATTTATACATTTATTGTTTTTTATTTTAATTTAGCTATAGTGAAATTAAGCCAGTGACTAGCACTTAGATTTAATGCTTACATTCTATACTTGAAAAGTTGGTTTGTGAGTTGTTGGTGAAGGTTGAGATATTCTCCCAACCTCCCTTCCTAAATTAGGAATAAGTTAGATCTGAGAAACTCTATATTATATAGTAATATCTGAATTTAAAGCTTGTGTGTGTGCGTTAGTGCATGCATGTCCTTGTGTGAAATAGATCAAATGTGTTTTTATTCATTCTTATTTGGTATCAAAGCTTAAGGTTGGAGTTGGGTTTGTTTCAAATGTGGCTGAGGTTGTTGAGTAATAGATCGATATTGCATGGAGGCCATCAAGTGATTGAGGAGAACATGCTACAAGACTTGAGATCTGTTGAGAGAAACAGAGAAGAGAGAGTCATTACATTGAAGGAGAGGGAGGGCCCTTTATGTGGCATAGTTGGATCAATTGTGAAGATTGTGGGGGAAGTGACCGAGAGTTGGAAGGAATTTGTTGATACAAATAGCTTACATGTGAAGTAATAAAGGGTCATTGTCTAAGTGTGAGGAACCTATTTAAGTATCTGCAATGATGGAAGAAAGTGGAATCATGATCAATGAAGAGAGTGCTTTGACAGGAAATGTATTCTAAAAATGAATTTGAAACTCCCAGTCCAATAGCCTTTCATCGAGAAGATATTTGTTGTTGATTCATTGTTCTTGTGAATCTCAACAAGTGGGAGCACAATTGCTAGAGCTCAAGAGGCTCGAGTTTTGTTGAAAGACTTTTTTCAGAATAACAGTGTAGTGAGCATAATATATCCCTGCAACGATACTTAAAAATCTTGTCAATGTCATCAATTAACACAACCCTAACCTAGATTGAAGCATGGAGTGAATTGGTCTACTCTAGATACGCATGACAATCCATTATCAAAATTTCTCTTTCATATTCATAGTTACATCATGTAAATCTCACTAAATCATCTAAATTAATATGGGAATAGGTGATTCAATTTTTTCGTGCAAATGCTACAAATGCACAATTTTCCATAAAATTGAAGTTGTTTAGACTTAAAATGAATGAAAAAATATATATTTCTAGTCATGTAAATAATTTAATGTCACTTATAAGACAGATAGTTGAAATTGGTGCCAAGGTAGAAGATGAAGAGCCAAAAACAATCTTATTAAACAACCTACCTTCAAGTTTTAGCATGTAATCCTCACCTTAAGTTAAATTCCTTCACATACATTGGATGAGACAATTGCAACACTTTTGGCAAAGGAAAAGAGGCTAAAACCAAAGGATATCGAAGGAAATTCTCAAATAGAAATGCATTCTTTTTAAAGACAAGGATGAGAAAGAAAATTTCAAATAAAGTTGAATGCTACTACTACAAGAAAATTGGGCATACAACATGGAATTGAAAAAATTGTGCTAGTGATCTATTAAAACGGAAGGTGGAGGAATCAACGAACATAGCCACAGATGAATACTCATTGAATTTTGATGATGATGAGTTCAATGAAGAAATTGAACCTCTCAAACTCGTTTAGAATAGCTATAGTTCAGTGAAAATGCTGAAGATGGATGGTTGTACATATATTTTGGCAGTTATGGGTCTATGGAAGGATCCCTCATTTGTTGAAGACGTGAGAGTGGTCTTCTAGTGAGGTTATGCGACAATTTGGGATGTTGTTTAGTAATTGAATTCAGGAGATCCGTGATTCATAAGTTCAAGAGTGGAACTCAGGAATCCAACTCGTCGACTACACCTTTATGAGGGTTATGAGACAACTTGATGAAGCCTATGTTAATCTAGAAACTGTAAACCATTTAAAGAATGATTATGTATTTTGTTGTCTATGGGTTGTTTCAATAATATTTGTAATGTAAGCATTAAGGGGGGGACTTAGATTTAATGCTTACATTCTATATCTGAAAATTTTGTTTGTGATTTGTTGGTGAAGGTTGAGATATTCTCTCAACCTGCCTCCTAAATTAGGAATAAGCTAGATCTAAGAAACTCTATATTATAGAATAATATCTAAATATAAAGTGCGTGTGCATGCATACCATGACCCGGGAGCTTGTTTTATTCCATAGAGTGCTTTCTTCAACCTACAGACTAAATGTTCTTTTCCCTTCTGGACAAACCCTTCCGGTTGCTCTAAATAAACCTCTTCTTTCAGTTCTCCATTCAGAAATGCAGACTTTACATCTAGTTAGTGCATCATCCAATGTTTCTTAGTAGCTAAAGCGATTAACATTATGATGGTGTTAAATTTAGCTACAGTGGTGAAGGTTTGTTCATAGTCTATCCCTTCTTTTTGTGTGTACCCCTTTGCAACCAACCTAGCTTTCAGTTTTTCTATAGTTCCATCTGCATTAATTTTCGGTTTATATAACCATTTACAACCTATGACCTGTTTTCCTCTAGGAAGTTCTACCAATTCCCAATTGTTGTTTCTGATTACTGAATCATATTCTTGTTCCATGGCTATTTTCCATTCATTACTTTCATTTGCTTCTTTATAACTAGACGGTTCAACCACATTCATCATACTAGTTATAAAAGCATTTTCCCTATATCTCGCAGGCATTTTAGCTTTCCTACCTGATATCCTGAGTGGTGGGGTGGTGGTTTCAAATCTTATTTCTTCCTGTTGTTGTTGTTCATCCTCTACCTTTGTTTGCTGCTAACCCTGATTGTTCTCTGCTTCTTCTTCCTCAAAGTATGGAATGTCCCATCCATCATAGTTATCATCAGGTTCTTCATTATCCTGTTCATGGAATTTAACATCTCTATTAACAAAGATCTTATGACTAGAGGGATTAAATAATCTGTATGCTTTATATGACGAACAATACCCTATAAAAGTACATCTGATGGCTTTTGAGTCTAATTTTCTTCTATCTTCGTTTGGTATATGGGAAAATGCTTTACATCCAAATATTCTTAAGTGTTTTACTGCAGGCTTATATCCATATAATGCTTTAAAAGAAGTTTTAGACTCAAGACTTCTTGTAGGACTCCTATTTTTTAAATAAACCGCAGTATTCACTGCTTCAGCTCAAAAACCATTTGAAAGATTCTTACCCTTCAGCATATTTCTCGCACATTCCACCAGAGTTTTGTTCTTCCTTTTTGTTACTCCATTCTACTGTGGAGTATGGGGTATCGTAAACTGCTACAAAATTCCATGGTCTTCATAATGTAGAAATTTTGAATAATTTAACACATATTCAATGGAGATTATCCTGATCATGTACTATTGCGGAAAACATACACAATACATAAGCTCCTCTACGTTGATCATCAATATAGCAGCATCAATAACAATAAAACATCAAGAGCATTCACACATTAACACAGTATGTATCCTGGGGAAAGCATCTCGCTAAAAAACCCCAACTATCTGTATATTAATGATTGACTCATGTAACATTACACAGCATAATACTTCTCACAAGTATCTCCACCTCTGTTACACACAATACAGCTCAGATCTGATCTCCAAATCTCTTCCACTGCTTGCCTGCCTCCACTGCTCAATACCTGCTCAAGAACTGATGAGAATGGCTCACCAAACTCGTTTTTCACCTGCAAAATAGTCACTCACCCTTTGTTGAACGTGAACACAAGCTATAATGTGGGCAAATACGTGAGCAAACTCATTGGCATACTCAATCCCTTGATTGTGCAAGATCTGGTGCACAACTATAGTCACAACTGATAGCAATCTGATTCTCTACCACCTGTCCCTGTTGAACTGAACATGCACTGACATGCAACTGAGTTAACTGATGTATTCATTAGTTGTATTATGAGTTAATAACTTGTGAATTAATTAATAACTAATTCACCCAACTCATCTCTAGTCTATTTGCCAGTTAGACTAAATACAACCAGTTTAACAAAGCTAAACTGAACACAACTCCATCAACTCCACAATCAACTCCACCAAACTCAACTGATTGAGTTCTAACTGAAGTCATGCATGCAACAACTCAACTGACTCATAAGAAAAGCGTATTTCCTTCTGACAGCTGCATGTGCCACTTCTGTAGCTCAAACTGAAGTGCTCCAAGAGAATAAGATTAAGTTTATAGTCCAAATATTATTGTGAGATAATAATATTTGACTTTTCTATTTTTGACAGCCAGTCTAAAAATAGACTTTAATCACTCACACTGTGATCACTCACACTTTCATCAAAAATAGAAGTCCATCTATTTTTTTCCCAACTTGATCAATCATCCATAAACAGCAACCTGCAATCCATAGACATGATCCATATGTCTAAAAATAGACATAGTCTAAAAATAGACTTGCGCCAAAAATAGCCTGCGGGCCCACTTAGTGAAGGCGACTCTTTTCACTAAGCTCCATCATCTTGTTGCAATATCAACACTCCCTCTCGACAAGATATGGATTATCAGCAACCCCTATCCTGCCTCGGTGGTACTCGAATTTTCTCCTGGTGAGAGCCTTCGTTAGAATATCAGCATCCTGATCCTCAGTTGGAATGTACGAAAGTAACATGATCCTCCGCTGCACACAATCTCTGATATGATGGTACCTGATGTCAATATGTTTAGATCTATCATGAAATATAGGATTAGCCGAGAGTTTAATGCAACTCTGGTTATCACAGTAAATCACAGTAGGATCCAAATGAGAACCGAACAAACCAACTAGAATCTTCCTCATCCATATAGCCTTGCATGCAGCCAAACTTGCTGCCATATACTCGGCCTCCGCTGAACTGCGTGCCACGGATCTCTATTTCTTGCTGTACCAAGAAACTGTTGTGGATCCAATACTGAAGACCCCTCCTGATGTGCTCTTTCTGTCTGTTGGGCTCCCTGCCCAATCTGCATCCGTGAAGCCACATAGCTTCACCTCATCCTCATGTCTGTACCACAAACCATATCCCGATGTGCCTCTCAAGTAGCGCAATACATGCTTGCCTGCCTTCCAGAAGAGCTTGGTAGGCTTAACCATAGCTTGTGAAAGCTGGTTAACTACATAGCATATATTAGGTCGTGTATTGACCAAATACATCAGCGACCCCACCAACTGTCGATAAACAGTGGCATCCACTTCTTCTCCCGAAGTGGCATCATCCTTCCTCCAACCTCCAGGAAGAGGAGTATCAACAGGATTGCAGCCATGCATGTTGAACTTCTCCAGTATCTCCCGAGCATACTTACCCTGAGAAACAAACAGTCCACCACTGTGCTGCCATATTTCCAATCCCAGGAAATAGTGAAGGAGGCCCAAATCCTTCAACTCAAACTCTGTAGCAAGATCCTTCTTGCATGACAGTATTAACAGCTCATCACCCGTTAGAATTAAATCATCAACATACAGTACAATGATAAGCAACTTTCCCTCCACCACAATCTGGTATAGGTTCGGATCCGCCTCGCTCTTGGAGAATCCAAGTCCTGTGAAATAGCTTTCTATCCGTGTGTACGAAGCACGTGGTGCTTGCTTCAACCCATACAGCGCTCTCTTGAGCCTGCACACATGCGACTCGCTGCTGAAGACTTCAAAGCCTTCGGGTTGCTCAATGTACACCTCCTCCTCAATGACTCCGTTGAGGAACGCAGTCTTCACATCCATATGATGAATGTGCCATCCCATCTGCGCTGAGAGAGCAAGAATCGTTCGTATCGAAGAATACCTTGCGACAGGTGCAAAGGTCTCCTCATAATCGATCCCCTCAATCTGTGAAAAGCCTCGGGCAACAAATCTTGCCTTGTACTTCTCCACACTCCCGTCAGCTGCCTGCTTAACTTTGTAGATCCATCTCGAACCCACCACTGATTTCCCTTCCGGTCTAGGAATAATCTCCCATGCACTGTTTCTGACAATAGAATCATACTCTTCCACCATGGCGTCTACCCATGCGGGATCCTCCACAGCTTCCTCGAAAGAGGATGGCTCAGTCACAACACACTTGCTCATAAGAGCCATGTATCCAGTGTACCGATAAGGTGACTGTCTCTGCCTACGTTGGGCTGTAGTGGTCCTACAACTTTCTCTGCATCTTGAGCGAGTCGCTCAACTTCTGTCAAGCGCTTTCGCCCTCTGATGGTTGGCGCTGCATGAGTGGTCTCTTCCACTCCATGAACCTCGTCCTGTGGCTGATCCACGTCCTGAAGCTCATCCTTAGGAATTAATAGCTCCTCATCTGCATGCAAGTGTAGCTCCCTCTCAAGCGAACACTTCATGGCTTTCTCCTCCTGAAATTTTATATCCCGTCGCACAACAGTTTTACCACTGTCTGGCAAATACACACGATAGTTGTGGGGCGTATCAGTGTACCCCACAAATATCCCAACCTCTGTGGTCGGCTCCAACTTCTTCCTGGCATCCTTCGTCACATGCATGTAAACGTTAGCACCAAAAATCCTCAAATGAGAAAGATCAGGCTTCTTACCAGAATAAGTCTCCTCAAGTGTACTCATGCCAAGTATCCTATGAGGACAACGGTTCTGCACATAAATTGTTGTATTGCATGCTTCCGCCCACAAGTGAAGGGGTAGGCCCTGATCATGCAACATTACCCGTGCAGCACCCACAATCGTTATGTTCTTCCGCTCAGCTACCCCGTTCTGCTGTGGGTTATGGGGAGCTATGAGCTCTCTACGAATCCCTTCTGTCTTGCAGAAATCCTTGAACTCGTCCGAGATGTATTCACCACCATTATCGCTCCTAAGAGCCTTCACCTTCTTCCCCGACTCCTTCTCGACCAGTGCTTTGAATTCACAGAACTTTGATTATGTCTCGCTCTTCTTCTGCATGAAGAAGATCCAGCACTTACGAGAGAAATCATCAACAAAAATCACATAATACCTGTGTTTTACTGTCGAAGCAACTGAGAAAGGTCCACACACGTCTGTGTGAATTCTCTCAAGGATCGTCGTGGCGCGACTATCCTTCTCGTGAAAGGTGGCTTTCACAAACTTCCCCAAGGTACACCCCTTGCACTGATCTGACTGTGCAAGTGTGCCTTTAGGAAGCCCTGTAGTGATCTGCTGCAGTATCTTCAAGGCTCCATGGTGAAGGTGACCCAATCTCCTGTGCCACAACTCGCCATCATCCCGGCTCACCAATCCTTCTGCCTTGCCTGCCATTGTTGCGCATCCATCTACATGCAACTGATAAAGGTTCCTCACTCTAACCCCTATCTTCCGGGTCTCACCAGTTGTCTTGTTGCGCAGGAAAGCCTTTCCCACACTAAAAACAACATCATACCCCTTGTCTTCTAACATCGCCACTGAGATAAGATTCTTCTTCAATCCTGGAACATGCATGACTTCCTTCAATACAAAGGGTTTACCAGACTCCCTCTCAAAGGAAATGGTACCGATACCGGTCGCAATGTATCTACCATCATCGCCCATCTCTATGTGCACTCCAAGATCTTTGTCCTCCAGATCAGAGAACAAATATTTATCTCCCGTCATGTGAAAAGATGCACCACTGTCCAAGAACCACACTGATCCCATCACACTTGAAACCAAGCATGCGATCAATGAAAAATCAAGCTCAAACTGAGAAGCTAAGGCCTTTCCCCCTGCAGATCCAGCAGCTTGCTTGTTCTTCTTCTTCTGCGGACAATTTGTGGTATAGTGTCCGTTCTGGTGACAGTGAAAACACTTCACCTTGGACATATCCTGCTTCTTGCCTTTCGCACCAGACTGAGAAGCTTTCTTGCTCTTCCCTTTCTTTGCTTTGGCAGCCAAAGCGCAATTCTCTTCATCAGATACCTTTGATGAAGATCCATTCTCACCTTTATTGTTTCTGAGTTTATCCTTGAGCGCCAGGTCGCTCTTGCTTTGGAATAACATTTGCAATCCGTTGAAAGACATTTCAACAACATTGCTGCAAATTCGATTTCCACCAGCTCAAACTCAACCGCTTCCGATCTAAAATTCGTGAGAACACAATATTTCTCGTACAGAGATTGACTGTATGGGCATTCACCGGATATCTCACCTTCCAAAGGAAGGATGAACCCAGAGGCTACCTGGCCCGACTACAGACTCTGCCTGAAGAAATAGAATGTAAACACTTCCTGAATAGTAGATCTGATGATCAACAGCTCCGATACCATGTAGAAACTTTTTCTACAATTATCTAGCTCGCTCTGATACCATGTAGAAATTTTGAATAATTTAACACATATTCAATGAAGATTATCCTGATCATGTACTATTGCGGAAAACATACACAATACATAAGCTCCTATACATTGATCATCAATATAGCAGCATCAATAACAATAAAACATCAAGAGCATTCACACATTAACACAGTATGTATACCGGGGAAAGCATCTCGCTAAAAAACCCCAACTATCTGTATATAATGATTGACTCATGTAACATTACAGAGCATAATACTTCTCACAAGTATCTCCACCTCTATTACACACAATACAACTCAGATCTGATCTCCAAATCTCTTCCACTGCTTGCCTGCCTCCACTGCTCAATACCTGCTCAAGAACTAATGAGAATGGCTCACCAAACTCGTTTTTCACCTGAAAAATAGTCACTCACACTTTGTTGGACGTGAGCACAAGCTATAATGTGGGCAAATACGTGAGCAAACTCATTGGCATACTCAATCCCTTGATTGTGCAAGATCTGGTGCACAACTATAGTCACAACTGATAGCAATCTGATTCTCTACCACCTGTCCCTGTTGAACTAAACATGCACTGACATGCAACTGAGTTAACTGATGTATTCATTAGTTGTATTATGAGTTAATAACTTGTGAATTAATTAATAACTAATTCACCCAACTCATCTCTAGTCTATTTGCCAGTTAGACTAAATACAACTAGTTTAACAAAGCTAAACTGAACACAACTCCATCAACTCCACAATCAACTCCACCAAACTCAACTGATTGAGTTCTAACTGAAGTCATGCATGCAACAACTCAACTGACTCATAAGAAAAGCATATTTCCTTCTGACATCTGCATGTGCCACTTCTGTAGCTCAAACTGAAGTGCTCCAAGAGAATAAGATTAAGTTTATAGTCCAAATATTATTGTGAGATAATAATATTTGAATTTTCTATTTTTGACAGCCAGTCTAAAAATAGACTTTGATCACTCACACTGTGATCACTCACACTTTCATCAAAAATAGAAGTCCATCTATTTTTTTCCCAACTTGATCAATCATCCATAAACAGCAACCTGCAATCCATAGACATGATCCATATGTCTAAAAATAGACTTGCGCCAAAAATAGCCTGCGGGCCCACTTAGTGAAGGCGACTCTTTTCACTAAGCTCCATCATCTTGTTGCAATCTCAACACATAATATCTGATGAGTTCATATTTCCTGTATTCTCCCCCTTGATCAGAACAGATATTTTTTATCTATTTCCCTATTTGTCTTTCAATCATATTTTTAAACTGCTTAAAGTATTCGAATGTATGACTCTTCTTAATTAAGAAATGCACCCAAGAAAACTTCGTACAGTCATCAATAAACAGTAGGAAATACAGTGCACCTCCTAATGATTTTGTCTACATGGGACCACAAAGGTCTATGTGCACTAACTCCAGTATATCCCTCTGTTTCTTTTCTACTCTAACAGGGAATTCTTCTCTATGAATTTTTCCTAAAGTACAAGCATCGCAATCATTATGTACTTGCTTTAGCATAGGAAGATCTCTTACCATTTCTTTCCTCTGTAGTAACAGCAAATCATTGTAATTGATGTGGCCGAATCTCTGGTGCCAAAGCTCTTCTGTAGTCAGGCTCATTGCTATCAATGCTTGAACCGATGCAGGTCTCACATCCAACTTGTACAGTCCTCCTGTTCAGATTCCTGTAGCAATTGTCTTCATTCCATCTAGCAGATCCTTAATGTAACAATTAGATTTTAAAAATTCAACTTTCAAATCTTGATCTGTAATCATTGATACAGAAATCAAGTTCTTTGTTATGCCAGGCACATACATTACATTATAGATTTATTTGATATTGTTGAAAATGGCAACAAGAAATTTCTAAAAATAGAAGTGCTAAAAATAACACTACTAAAAATAGAAGTTTGGGTACCAGTGCTAGATTGGGCAACAGGGAATAAAAAATGGAAGTGCTAAAAATAGAATTTCTAGTTTTAGCAGTTCATGATGGATTCTTATTTTAGTCAGTCCCTGGACTAAAAATAGGAAGTAAAAATCGAATTTGATATTAACAGCAGTTTGAAAATTAATTAATTAATTCATATTGAGTTAATTAGTTAAGGAAAATCAAACTTGAAGTCTATGTGAGGACATGCAACAGTTTATCTATTAATTGAGGAATTTATCCATCAGTCAAAGAGATAAGGATGAGTTCTAATTTGAGTTGTAATTAGTTGGCTCAGTTAACTGAGTCAAGTCCAGTTAGATTGATTTAAACAGTTTGTTTAAATTAATGTGAGTTCAGTTAGTTAATGCTTGCATGCATGTAATTGTTGCACTTCAAATAACTGAATATTCTCTCATAAATAACTCATGCATGTCAATTCAGAGAAAGACCCAGTTGAGATCAGAGGAGGGACATTGTACTATTAGATGGATGGATTTTTCCTATAAAGGAAAATCATCCAAGCAGGAGGATTAAGGTTCCTTGAGGATTGTGCAATTTTACAGGGTGTGAGATCAGTGTGAGAGATCAGTGTTACACTTGGTAACAGGAGGATCACCCAGGAAAAACTGCGCAAGGAAATAGGAGGCTTGGAGGGCAGAGGAGAAGGCTTACGAGAAGTCTTGATTTCCTGTGAGCATCCAGGAGGATTGCACCGAGAGCTGGCTAGCTGTGAGAGCTAAGGTTTTGTGTAAACTTGATGTATTTCCACCTTCATCTGTGAGGATTGTATTGCGAGCTAGCTAGCTATGTGAGAGCTAAGGCTTTGTATAAATGCTATGTATGATAATACAGAGTTGAGGTTTTAGGCTGAGGCTTTCCCCAGGTAAATTCTTATGTGTTAAGTGTGATTGATTCCTTCTTATCAGTTATATGTGTTCTTATTGATGTTGCTCATGTTCAATTAAGCTTCCGCTAAATTGTTTGTAGAAGTAGATCAAGTGTTTTGCTTTCGTATATTGCATTACCAGGTGATCACTAGGTAAATCTGTGTGCCTTGGTTGATCTCTTTAAAATCCTCCAACCAATTCTTGTTCCCTGTCATTTGTGTTGAGATTCCTGAATCTACATACTAGATGTCTGCATCAACATTTTCATCACGATCTGCCATGAACAATCTTAAATTCTGCACCTAATCATTGTTCGCGAGATGACCTGCATTTCTCTTTGGCTTCTCCTGTTTTTCATGATATTTCTTTTTCCTACATTCCTTGGCGATATGACCCAATTTTCCGCAATAAAAACATTTAGTTTCAAAGTAGTTTTTATTCGGATGCATACCTTGGGTCAGATTTGGCCGTTTCTGTGAACTTGCTCCGTTTTTCTATTGTGGACCTCCTTTCCCTTTGTAGAATTTTTTCCTCACCAACAATGCAAGATTGACACTCTGGGGTTTCAGAATCGATCTCCTCTCTTCTTCCTGCAGTATACCTGTCAGCTCTTCAAAATGCAGGATCTTTTCTCTGGAATTGATCCTAGTGATGAACATCTAATAATCATCAGTGACACCATTCATTGTAATGGTCACAAGATCTATATCGTCCATTGTATGACCAATATCTGATAATTTGTTTTTCAAATCCTTAATCCTTGCTACAAATGAAGCAATTGTTTCATTCTCCTCCATCTTCATGGATAGGATCTTACTCTTGAGGAACAAAAGACGATTTGAATTCCTGATCTTCTACAATTCCTTCAGAATTCCCCAAATCTCGTTAGCTGACTTACCTTCTCTGATGTGTGGTATAATGCAGTCTTTCACTGACATCTTTAACATTGTCCTTGCTCTGCTTTCTCGTTTCTCCCAATCTGGGACCGATGTTGATCCAACTGCAGGCCTCGGCTCATCCCCATTCATAATCGTCCAAGCACCATGCGCTTCTAGCATAGTCTGCATCTTAAACTTCCAATTTGCATAATTGGAACCATCGAGCTTGTTATGCCCGTTCATGCATGCTTCAAAATATTGTTATTCATCTTAGTGAATTAGAGAAAAAAAATTTCCGACAGGTAAAAGATGTTAAATTTACCCCAAATCTGTGACGAAGACAGATCATTGTTGTTTGATCTTGCAACACACGCACAGATCACCATGGCTTCCTTCTCCGCCTCCAGACAACCTTCTGTTTTCAGCTACAGCCTTGTTATTGGCTTCCCCACGCGGCTTCTCTGACAACTTATAGCCTTGTTCTTGGCTCCCCCATGCAATTTCTTTGATTTACACGATCGTCACAGATATACGCCCAATATCCGAGATTGTCACAGATATACATCAATTTTTTGAGACGTCGTCGCAGATATACGCCCAATATCCGAGACTGTCGCAGTTTTACATCAATTTTCTGAGACTGTCGCAGTTGTACACTGAAAAACTGCGACGGTCGAAAAATAAAAATTTCGAGAAGTGTAATAGTGTTATTTTCACGGCTATCCACTCAAAACATGCGACGATTTCGGTTCAAAGAACCACCCACCAGCCAACGTACAGGTTCCTCAGCCCTGACCCTTTGATACCACGATAAAAATGGCAATGTTTGTATTAAAGAAATAAAACCCACTGGTCAGCTCTTCAAAAGAGAGTCTGAACCAGGAGAGTTTGGCTCTGCAGAACGCTCTACATTGTTCATCAACATTACACATTAAATAGAATACATGGTTTTAGGGAAGTTAGAACAACATCCTAAGAAATAGAAACTAATTCCTATCCTGAGGTTACGTGAACCAACTCTACCTATTCTAGGATATTCTCCATTATCTTCAACACTCCTAAATTAGGAATAAGCTAGATCTGAGAAACTTTATATTATAGAATAATATCTTAATATAAAGTGTGTGTTAACACATGTGTGCCCATCTATAAAATGTATTAAATATGTTTTTATCCATTTTTATTTTAGCTATTATGTAGCACTTGTTTAATATTAAATGTGTTTTTATCCATTCTTATTTTACTTATTATGTGCCACTTGTTTGATAATAAAAATATAAAACATACCTATAATTTTTTTGTTTCTTAAACAATTAAATGTAACTAAAAAAATTATAATTAAGAATATGAAAAAAATCATAAAAGTAAATTAAAACTATGTATATTCATTATTGATTTTATGTTTTCTAGCATAAATAAATTAAATTGGTGCACAACCATTTTTTTAACTAGTTACATTAATTTATCATTATTATGCCTGCAGCTTATGCATTAGGTTTTTTCTCAAAGCATATTAGTTTAGCTTGGACCAAAAATCCATTTAAAAAATTGAAATTAATTATTTTTTAAATATAATTTAATTTATTTTTCTTTCGAATTGAACATATTATTGCTTATTGCATAAAAATTTGTGTTATGCATTTAAGACTATTATGTTGCGTCAATCTGATGTGTCGCTGATACTTTGGTGGTACCGACTAGGCTAAATACATTTGTTGTAGATTTTGATAATCTATACCATTGCTCCATAAGGTTTGATTTGATATATTTAATTTGATGAAATGTGATTATTTATTATAAGGAACGTTTAATACAGGAATGATTGTTTATTTAAATCCAATACATTTTGTTTTTCGTCCGAATAACAATACTCTCTGCTTAGTTAGCTCTTTAATGCATTGTATTTACTGCAACGAATTCATTAACAGAAGAGGGAAACAACCACTCACGTACATTTGATATCATTACAATTTGTTCTTAAAATTCGATGTTGTGATTTTCAAAGCCCCTTACTAGTTATGTGTTTGCACCAATTTTCGTGTAACTGTGTAAAAAGAACCTAGTACCATAATTTCGAATCAATGTTAATTATTATTCGATTTGTATTATTTTTCTCCTTCCTAAAGGTAGTTTGTATTATTATTAGTTATTTATTATTTTATTTTGATGTTATTTGTTATTTAATAAAAAGATAAATGTAGATTTGGTTATTTAATAAAAAATAAATGTAAATTTAAAAATACAAATTTAATTTGTAATTTTTGATATTTAATTAATTTTTTAATTATTTTAAAAACATTTAAATATATATTTTTTTAATTTTTTTGTTTCAATTAATTTAATGGATTTAATTTCATTAATAAAAGATATTTTATATTATTCAATTATAAAATTATTATTTTTTTTAAATTATATAAATTAATTTAATATATATTATATTAAAATTTCTTATATTATTAATATTAAATAAAATAAAATATACGACATAATTTTTTTAAAATGAAACAATGTCATAAACATTATGTATAAGAGCAAGATTGCATGGTCAAATTTTAGAAAATATTTCCAATTTGCCTTTAAAGCCATCATGATATTGAAAATAAATTTCCATATATTTTCAACTTTCTAATAAACTTTCATTATATTATAAGTGATTGGACACTTCCACAATTATTCATATTGTTGTTGGAGATTTTTGGAATAGAACTGTGTAATATTTGTGATCCGTCCAATGTTTCCGATGGTAACTCCATCCATTATCAAGGACCAAAGAGCTTTCATTATATTTTCAACATTCTCTTCAACTAAGTACAATATTATCTTGAATTAAGATTATTTTAATTGATTTAATTTTATTGACAATATTATCTTAGATTATTTAATTGATTTAAATTTTATTAATAATATATATATATATATATTATTTATAATTATTTATTTATTAATTTTTTGAATTATATAAATTAATTTATTATTTATTATATTACTTAAAATTTATATCATTAAATAAAATAAAATGGAATACATTTTTTTCCAAAATGAGAAAAGGTCATACAACATAGTGTAAAACAAAATTGCATGATCGCATTCTAGAAAACATTTCTAATATGATTTTAACCATATTGAAATTAAAATTTCCTTAAAAAAAGTGTTGTGCATTATTTTTGTAAATTGTATGACCTATTTCATTTTAAAGCCTATGAGTGTATATATATATATATATATATATATATATATATATGTGTGTATATGTATATGTATATATATGTATATATATATATATATATATGTAGATGTATATGTATATGTATATATATGTATATATATATATATATGTAGATGTATATATATATATATATATATATATATATATATATATATATATATATATATATATATATACATCTACATATATATATATATATACATATATATACATATACATATATATATCTATCTATATATATATATATATAGTTGTACATTACTTTTGTTATTATTATTATGTTTGCCGTATTAGGTTTACCCATTTGGTAATAGGTTGATCACCTATTACTTTGGTCAAACAAGGTAAATAATGTTGAATTACAGATAACCAAATACTTCAATTTACCAATCACTAGAATCTAAATTGACTTAATTCTAAATCTTACTACTGATTTGAATTTAATATTTTTACTTTGATTTAATTACATTCAAACTAAGGGATGGCCACTAGCTACTATGTAGCCCTTGTTTTAAACATAATAATTCTCATCTCTATTTTATTAAATTTAATATTATGATTATATTTAACCATTTATTTATACTTGCCTTTTTCCTCAATCTGTGAAATATCAATCATATCAATCCCATGTTTATAGTTAATGCACTGGCTTATTCTATTTTTTTTCAAATTGTGAAATAGAATGATGGTTGATTATTGTTGATCAAATGTAATGGATTTTTTTTGTTTGTTAAATTATGTAAGTTTTGAGGTGATTAGCATGTCTAATCTTTGGCTTTAGTAGTCTCGATTCAAGAGTACCTAAGCCATCAAAATCACTTGAACCCCACTATGCCTATAAGGCCCCTGAGTCATCATCGTGAAGTTGGCGAGTCGAGCACGCTAGGAGAGCACATTTAACCGACGAGTTGGCACGAGTTGGTTGTACATAATCGACGAGTCGAGGGGCGTGCACGAATGATGATTCGGGCCAACCGAATGAGTTAGAGCATCGCACAAAAGTCATGATTGTGAAAATGACTAAGTGTTGGTGGTGGCGAGTTTATATGGGTGGGCGGTCCCACACCATGGGTCAACGTTAAGAATGGTGAAACGGTGAAAGGGAGGGTGGGCTTGAAGATGGTCGAAGCCCCTACCATGGGTGGACAACCATATATATTAGCAGTGGTTTGGTGGAGAAAAGGAGTAAGCGAAATCTTCAAGTCATAAAGGTGTGAGCTAAGGGGAGCGAGCTGCAGACTTGAGCGAATAAGTAGAAGGGCAAAGTGCAGGCGATGGCCGAGCCGAACCATGGAGTCGAGGTATAGCGCAGAAGTGTTGGGCTGAAGGGCGAGCAGGCAGCATAATTTCCGGGTAAGTCGGCGGGTTGGTTTGCAGGTTGGCGGGCAGGTGGAACCACAGGTCGAGTGGGTGGCATAACCGCAGGTAGGGCAGACAATTGAACGCAGGAGGGCAGGCACACACGAAAGTGTGACGAGTTGAACGAAGGTCGTCGCAATGAGCTGGGGCGGGGGTACACAACGGGCGAGCGATGCGCCCGCAGCTCGTGTACGCGGGTTGTTTGACGAGCATACCGGAGCACCTTAGGTGACAGACGGGTGACCCGCGAGTTGGAGGAAACGAATGTTCGGACGAGCAGGCAAGAGCGCCCTGAGTAACAAACGAGTGACCCATGAGTTGGAGGAAACGACAGTTCAGGCACGGAGTTGGTTGGCACAGTGTGTAGGCAAGCCGCAAGTGTGCTCTGGGTGGGCGACACGACCAGGCAGCGTTGCACAAGTTCAGTTGAATGATAGGCGTGGGTGAACGAAACGACAGAGAGTCATGTTGAATGTTAAACAGTGGAGGGTGGCCCGTGGGCATATCTACTGGGTGGATAGTGCGACCCGGCCTGCTGAAGGGCAGGTGCACCGAACAATAGTTCGAGTGAGGTTGCACGGTGGTGCAGGCTAAGTTTATAAGATTTACTGATCTTGAGAGTTGGAACTTGGGGTTCCCCTCTGACTATGAATTTTATGTAAATTGATAGTGTCTTCTTGTGGGCATACTCATACTTCAAGGAGTTTCCCCTCTCGTTATTCATCCACTATGCACTTGTGTTGAAATAATAATGATGATGAAAGTTTTATGAATTTATGATTTCCTTTGTGCTTACGAAAGATATAGTTGTAAAGTGAAAAATAAACTAAGTATGGAATGTTAGGCGTAGTCAACACTTGTGAGTATTGTTAAAAAGAAAACGGGTGGTGGTGTCGCACCCCCCTTCGTGTGATTGAAAGAATAGCGCGAGGGTAGGGTGTGACAGTTGGTATCAAAGCTTTACTGATACGTGACGAAGAAGTCTGAATACTTGGCATTCATGACAGGTGGTTTAGGTTTGCAAGTGATATTGTTTTATGGTCTATACTAGATCACAAAGAAGGCAGATGGCAGAGATGGTAGAAGAACCTCAGGTTGTGACAGGTGAATCTAGCCGAGGTACTGGAGAGGCTTTCTTTGACAGAGTATTGGATCGTATGGAGGAATTAGTTTTTGACATGGCTTCGTTGAAGGCCGAGAACATGCAGGTTCAGGTAGGCTATGCGAAGGTAAAAGGGGAGCTTGAAGACATCAAGGTCTGATAGGATTATATTGAATGGAAGTATACACAAACGAAAGAAGAAGTCAAGAAGATCAGTGAAGCAAGAGATCAAGGTTTGGTAGAAATCTTGAAATTTCAAAAAGATATTGAGGATGCTCGAAATGAGATTGTGGTTTTGAAGAGGGTTGTTATGCACAACTCAGGTGGAGGTGTGGCTCATGTGAAAGTCAAAGAGTCGGATTCTTATGATGGGAAAAGGAGTGCAAAAAATCTTGGTAACTTTCCATCTAAGATGTGGTGGAGAAGGAGGATGGACCAGATTGCCAAAGGAAATGTTGTAGACATTACTTCGTGGGATGAAATGAAGAAGGGTTTGCAAACTCATTTTAGTCCACCATACGAAACATGGGATGCATGGATGAAGATAAAATACATAAAGAAAGTAGGGAGTCTACAAGCCTATCAACAAGATTTCTCAAGTGCAGTTTTGGAACTTCCAGACATGGCGAAAAGGGACAAGGTGTTCAATTTTATCATAGGGTTGAAACTTTGGGTGTGGAATGAAGTGAAGAGGCAAAAGATAAAGACACTTGAAGAAACATTTGTTGTTGTGGATCATTTGGTAGAACACTATGACAAAGGATTGAATGAGAAGAATAAAAAGAATGACAAACTGAAAGAAAAGTATACAAAAGAGGAGCCTTTGAGATCGCATGACAAGGCAAAGACAAATAAATGTTGAAGTGTTGGATATGTGAGGAACCACATATGGTGAAGAATTGTCCTTCAAGACCAAAAGTGGCTGCCTTGGCACAATCCAAGGTGAAGAAGAAAGAAGAGACTTATGTAGGGGTTATGCAGATTCTATGAGCTGCAGTGGCTATGGAAGTTATCTCACGAAGAGACCCAAAAAGAAACAAGTTAGAGTATGTCGAGATGAAATTTGGGAGTGATGTTGTACTCACTATGGTGGATAGTGGGGCAACTCACAACTTTATGAGCAAGAATATTGCGAGAAGGATTGGACTGTAACTTGTACCAGTGAATTCTCCTCTAGATTTTGTGATCAGTGTAGCTGAGAAAGTGGATGTGACACTTAGTGAATGGACAAGGAAGGTCAATTTCACTATAGTGCGGATAGATGACTACAAGGTTGTATTAGGCATGGAGTTTATGAAGTAATTTGAAGGTATGGTTGTTCCCCATATAAATAAACTGTACATTTATGACGGATGAGAGGATGTACCTATCAATGTGCCAACCGTAGGAGTAACTAAGACTGAGTGTAAACTGATAGCGATGAATATGGAGAATGAGAAGTGAGATGAAGAGGTATATAAGTAGTTGTCTATTGCAGAGGCAAATCTTATGGAACAGTCACAGCTTATCAGGACATTGTGAGATAGTATCTTGGACATGTCTAGGAGGATAGAGGCAGTGGAGGATGCTGATGACGATGAGTATGTTAGGCCAAATGTTCAGATGGAGGATCGGAAAGCATACTTGTAGAGGTTAGAAGTGGAGGACCCGGATAGGTTGATTGAATCAATCAGTGAGGGAGAGCCTTCAGGCTCTACTCCCTCCTTTTCCTCTTCGACTATCATGGGGATGAGGCTCAATATTAGCTTCTCATGGCAATGAGTCTCCAACATTTTGAGCAGGCATCTAGGGGTGAGATGACACGGATTGACAGGTAGCATGTAGTGGAGAGTCATGATGATGTAGGAGAATGAGTTCTTATGGAGGCAATGCATGGTTGGAATAGCTACACAACTAATCACCGACATGAGGGGTACGAGCACATGATTCCTTGCAGAATAGTGGCATATCTATGGCGTGAACTGGGTTGAGAGGTGGACACATCTGGATTACCCATACACACAGTTTGTGTGGCTTGATGGTCTTGGCGATGGGTGGTTGTTGGGATGGAGAATTGCCGAGGATGATAATCACTTTAGGTGGGGGAGGATGTAAGGCCCCCGAGTCATCATCGCGAAGTTGGCGAGTCAGGCACGCAGGGCGAGCATGTTTAACCAACGACTTGGCAGGAGTTGGCGGGTGCGTGACGAGCGAGAGGAGTTGGTCACACATAACCGGCGGGTTGAGGGGCACGTCCGAACAACGATTTGGGCCAATCGAACGAGTCAGAGCATCGCACGAAAGTCATGATTATGAAAATGACTATGTGTTGGCAGTGGAGAGTTTATATGGGTGGGCGGTCCCACACCATGGGTCGACGTTAAGAATGGCGAAATGGTGAAATGGAGGGTCGACTTAGTGGTGGTCAAATCCCCTACCATGGGCGGACATCCATATATATTAGCGGTGGTTTGGTGGACAAAAGGAGCAAGCAAAATCTTCAAGTCATAAAGGTGCGAGCTAAGGGGAGTGAGTTGCAGACTTGAGCGAATAGGTAGAAGGGTGAAGTGCATGCGGTGGTCAGGCTGAAGCATGAAGCTGAGATATACTACAGAAGTGTTGGGCTGCAGAGCGAGCAGGCAGCATAACCGCAGAGCGAGTCGGCGAGTTGGTTCATAGGTCGGCGAGCAGGTGGAACCGCAGGTCAAGTGGGCGACATAACCACAGGTCAAGCGAACAGTTGAACGTAGGCGGGCAGGTACAAACGAAAGTTCGACGAGCTAAACGGAGGGCATCGTGGCGAGCTGGGGTGGGGTGACACGTCGGGCGGGCGATGCGCCCGTAGCTTGTGTACGTAAGTTGTTCGATGAGTGGGCAGGAGCACCTCGAGTGATAGATGAGCGACTCGCGAGTTGGAGGAAAGGATTGTTCGGATGAGCGGGCAGGAGCTCCCTGAGTAACAAATGGGTGACCCGCAAGTTGGAGGAAATGAAAATTCACGCGCAGAGTTTGTTTTCACGGCGTGTAGGAAGGCCATGGGTATGCACCTGGTGGGCGACACGACCGAGAAATGTTGCATGAGTTCATCTGAACGATAGGTGTGGTGAACAAAATGATAGGGAGTCGTGCTAAATGGTGAATGGTGGAGGGTGGCCCGTGGGCACCTCTGCACGGTGGACAGTGCGACCCGACTCGGTGAAGGGCAGGTGCACCGAACGACCGTTCGGGTGAGGCTACATGGTGGTGCAAGCCGAGTTTGTAAGATTGACTGTTTTTGAGAGTTGGAACTTGGGTTTCCTCTCCGACTATGAATTTTATGTAAATTGGTATTTCCGTTATTATTGTGGGAAGACTCATACTTGAGATTGTTTCCCCTCCCGTTATTTATCCATTATGCACTTGTGTTGAAATAATAATGATGATGAAAGTTTTATGAATGTATGTTTTCCATTGTGCTTACGAAAGATATACTTGGAAAGTGAAAAATAAACTAAGTATGGAATGTTAGGCGTAGTCCACACTTGTGAGTATTGTTAAAAAGAAAATGGGTGGTGATTCTGCACCCCGCTTCGTGCGGTTGAAAGAGTACCGTCAAGGTAGGGGCGTGACAATGCCTGAGACACACCAACCCTTACCATAATTATATTTTTACCTATGAAATTTTGAACTAGTAACATTTACACCATAAAGTGTCTTAACATAATACTCTATCACCATTTATTTTAAGCTCAGTGAGCGAACAAATATAATACAGTGAAAATAAATTTTGTTTTAACATTTATTTACTTGTTAATTTTCTATATAGTTACAAAGATTTCTCCATAAGCCTATGTTTATTTTTGTCAAAATTGTGAAATATCATGATGGTTGTTTCTTTGTTTTAACATTTATTTACTATATTTTTTACATAGTCACAAAGAATTCTCCTATAAGCGCATGTGTTATTTTTTTCAAAACTGTGAAATGTCATGATGGTTGATTATTGGTGGTTAAATGCAGTGTAGTCAAAATAAATTATGTTTTAACATTTATTTACTTGTTATTTTTTTACATAGTTACAAATAATTCTCTGAGAATACATTTTGAAGCACATGTACATGGTTTTGGACACTTCCAAGTATGTTCCCTTCATTTTATGTCATTGTTCGGACACTTTCATGTATCTTGCCTTCAATCTTTATGCAGTTGTTCATACATTGGCTTTCCATGGAAGCGATGAAATGGGTTTTTGTTGTAGATTACATGCTAATTAGTTTTAGATTGTCTCTTTGTTACATAAGACAAATAAATAGTTTATTATGTATTTTTTTATGGTTTTTTATTATTTTTAATTGATGATATTATTGAATACTAGGAAAAGAAATAATAGTTTGTTTTCTTTTGACGTAACTAAATATGTTAATAGTCTGAGACCGAGAGGCATCTGGTAGGAGTGAAAGCCCATCTCTTATAGAGTAACAAGTAATTCCTTGTGACTAGGTTTTCTTTGAATAATAATGATGAGTTAGTCTACATTCATGGATAAGAGTCATTGATGGTTGTCCACACTACTAGTTTGACAAATAATTTAGGATAAGTTTTTCCACTATCTAAAAAAAAGTAAAAAAAAAAACAATAATAATCATAAATAATAAATATGAAAAATTGGAATACAATATATATTCAATTATACATTATTAATTTAAAATATTAATCCAAGGTGATGTCAGTTCCAAAAGAATGAAGGTTTTGTACTCTGCTCTCCTTGTGGCAGCTTGGACTCCACCCTAGCCAGCCCTACCCCACCCTCTGTAGGCTCCCCTCCTCTATTTTTAGCAATGTTGGCTCCAATAGTTTTAGCGGGGAAGGATAAAGTCTCTTTTGGCATTGAAGATGACTCTTATCCCTTGGTATCGCCCTCTTCTTTGAAGGATGATTCATTGAGTGTGTCCTTTGTCTTTCACATGGTTGTCTAATCCCTCTCAGACTTGCTTCTAGATTCATAACATTGGCTTCATCTAGGATGGTTAATTTCAGGAAAGTTTCTGCTTAATTTGGCATTTCCCCTCTTTCTTTTAGAGATGTGTTAAATTTGGGTTCATGTTCTAATTCGTCTCCCCCTCCAATTTTGTTGGTGCAGGAAGCCCCATCAATCACAATCTCATTAGGGACTGAAGTCATTGATGAGGCTATGGATTTCTCAAAAAAGGGTTTTATCTGTAGGCTCAACGGTCTCTATTCAAGATTGGTTGATCTACATCCTCAGGTTTTAGAGAACTGGAAACCCTTTCTCTTTGTTGACTTAAATATCTATCCTATGCCTCAAGGGTTTTTTAATGTGATTTTTTATTATCTTGAATATCAAAATACTATTTTTAACAATAGTCCTTGGTTTTAGGGTAGTGTGGATCTCTTTATTCAGCCTTAGACCCCCTCTTTTGACCCTCTTTCTGCTACAATTTCCTCTGCTCCAGTTTGGGTCAGACTTTCAAATATGCCCTGCATATGTGGAATTTTTGAATGCTCAAAATCATTGGCAACACAATTGGATTTTTCCATTTCCAAAGCCTAGAAAACATAGATTATTTGAATCCCTCTTATGCATGTATTTGTGTTGTGATGGACTTATGTGAGGGTTTCCCAACATAACTTAATTTGAATAGCTTTGATTATTTATGGGTTCAAAAATTAGATTATGAGAACATCTCCTTTCATTGTCATATGTGCTATGAAACAAGGCATGCAATCAAAACCTACCCCAAAGCTCAAAGAATCGCCAAGTTGTAGAGTAAGATAGTTTAGAAAGGTAGCAGAAGGTCCATCTAGTTGAAAGGTGCACAATGATATCACTTCACAGTCTATAAGGAAGAAAATATTCAAGACAAGGAAGAGGAAAAGAAAGTAGTAATTGATAAGCAAAAAGAGGATGAGGGCCTTAAATAGACTCAAAATGGAGAAAAATCAAGAAGCAAAGGATAGGAAAAATATCAAGGAATTCAAAGGATAATCTCTATAACAAATTTCAAATGCGGATCGTGCTCAGCAGAAATCTAAGAAAAAGGGATTTCCTCTTCTTTCTTCGGGAAATAAGTGTGTCCATTCTTGGGCTAACCCGGCTGAAGAAGAAGACTCGTCAAGGAATAAACAAGATGCAGCAGTAAGTAGAGACCATCCACAGACAGTTGTCCCCTAGAAACACCAAACAACGTGGGATGGATCCAAGTTGGCAAAAAGGCCAAAAAAAAAATTCCAAGAAAAACATGGAGTCAAAACTTTAACCGACAAATAATTAAGAATGGGATTTAAATGTATTTAGATTTTAGAGTTTTTTTGCTGAATTTATAGTTATAGAATTCATATTGGTAGCTCTACTTTACATTTTACATTACATTTTATATTTTATATTTTACATTTACATTACATTTTATATGTATATATCTTTTAATTGGAATATTCATTAAAACATATCAAGTTGATATATATATATATATATATATATATATATATATATATATATATATATATATATATATATTCCTATAATTAATTTATAAATTCCTATTAATTAATTATAAATTCTGCAAAAAAAACCCTAAAATCCAAATACATTTGAGTGAATAACCCTAAAATCTCTCGATTGCAAAAAATATATTTTCCCGTAATTAATGTTTGAGTGAAGATAATGACATCAAAATTGGGAGTTAATAAACTTTAATAATGTTGTAATTCAAAGCTTATAATTTAAGTAATTTGATATTTTATCTAGTAATAATGTTTGGGTAAATTTTCATGTAATTCCCCACATTTCAAGAATGATATTGAGAGCTCCCCATGGCGATTGATCATGCAATGTGACAACAAGATAATGAGGAAGCACTCGGGAAAGGCAAGTCATCTAGCCTCCCATGAAAATTCGCTCAATTCCTAGTACATCGCATTAAAGGTTAGCATGAAGTGAGAATCAAGAAATCTTGGGTGTGAGTACGCATGGTTTAACTCTCTCATGATGGAAATGAATCATTTCCTCGAAAGGCCCTCTGTGTGCATTGGATATGTTCATCACCCTGCATCAACACTAGTTGTGTGGTATAGATACTTGTGTTTTCCTATAGAATGGATTTTTCCTCAATCTCTGCAATCAAACTTGAGTTATGATAATGAAAACTCGAATAGTGATGGACTTTGTGTTGGCTCTATTTTGTATAATTTTTGTCATGTTAGATGCAATGATTAGGAAAAACCTGTATAATCTCAAGGCATTGAATATGTTTTACTGGTTTGGTTTTCCTTCAAGCGGACTACTAACACAAGGGCATATCATATGTAATGTTTTCTTAATATAATGAACAGACAAGCCTTCACACAATAAAGAATGATACTAAGGGAAAATAATAAATTCTTTGACACATAGGATTAAGTCATCAAGAAAGTTCAAATATGTTACAATCGTCTCATTACAAGTTCAACATGACATTTATAGGAATAGAACCTGGGTAGGAATGATAACACTTCATTCCACAATCACTTGAGTTATCCCCACTGACAACCTAAACTACCTTTATTATAATCATAAATAACATATATTCTGAAATTTATGTGAGATATACACTAAATAACTGCTATGAAACCATCTCACAAAATAGAAGAAGAGATATATCAATGACTTCAAAATTAGCCTCTTCAAGGGGGAAACCTGCTTTACATTACATAAATGAACAATTCTTGGATGATACAAATGAGAAGAACTCATTTCTATATATAGGAGTCTAAGGGGTCACAATATAATCATAGCCTACATTACAGTAATATTGTATGGGCACAACAATAATAGTAGTGGGCTTCTATGGGGCACAATAATAACAATATGGGGACTACATGGGCACAACAATACAATAAGGGGGTTAAACTAATAACAATAAGGGGCTGCACTAGTAGCATAGGGACCTAACATGCCCCTCTCCTTCAAAAAAAGTTTTTTCCTTAATGCTTGAGTAATTCTGGATGCTTCTGTATAAAATTCTCATTCTCCCATGTGGAATCTTCAGCAGGTAAGTTATTCCATTTGATGAAATACTCTGAAATTAATCGATTTCGTAGCTGTCAGGTTCTTGTTTCCGTGATTTCTTCAGGTTCCAATATGATTTGTCCTTCCTCGTCAAGTTCCAACAATATTGTTTGAATTGGGAGCTTGTCACCTATAACCTTCTTTAAGCATGAAACATGGAGAACTATGTGCACTCGAGAAGATGCAGGAAGCTCCAATGTGTACTCCATAGTACCAATCTTTCACAACACCTTGTAAGGACCATAGTACTTTTGTGATAATTTATTATCCTTCTTAGCTTGCTTGAGGGACATTTGTTTGAATGGTTGTAGCCGTAAAAATAACCAGTCGCCTACATAAAAACTTATTTCTCTGCGATGTTGATATGCCTATTGTTTCATTCGCTTTTACGCCAATGTGAGGTTATCCTTTAATAGTTGAAGACTTGTTTTTGATGCTCGATGTGATCTTCCCTTGATTGAACCTTAGAATGATTGTCCAATACTTTCTGGAGATCTTGAGTAACAGATGACTTCATTGTTTGAACCTCTAGTGAACATAATTGTGCAATTACGCCCTGTTGTTCTTGCTCTAGAATATTTTTCATGCCATTATAGCTCATTATATTTCCTAGTTTCCCTTTGATACCCAGTAATTCAACTTCCTTTCCTTCCCAAAAAAAATCAAGAAAATTTCTTGAAAAATAAAAGCTATTGTACCCAAATATTGTAACCATTGGACTCCTAGTACAACATTAAAAAAACCCATTGGAATGGAAATAATTGGACTATTCAATACATATTCTCCCATGGATATCTTGATATCATGGCTCTTTCGAAAGAAATTTATGGTTCCTCCATTTGCAACCATTGTAGAAAATCATGTAGTTTCACAAGCTCATGTAATGTACTAAAGCATGGGACAAGAATCTACTTCTACTTTCAACCAGCAAAAGCCAATAGATCAATGAAAACAATATGAACAAGAAGAAGTTAAATAAATGGCACATAACACAAGATGTATTTGGGGAAATCCACTGCTCAAAACGCCGCTGTTTTTATTTCATATATCAAAAATATGAGTGAAGATACAAAGTTTGTTCTCACTAGAACAATTCCACGAAAGTATGCTCAACTCTCTGAGCTCACAAGATAGCTCTTGGCCAACACTTAGCCAATTATGTAGCTCTCCAAGCCCCTAGTCTCTTTCATAATTCCTAGGATGAGTATCCTTTATTTAAAGGGAATTTATGCTTCCAAAACTGCACAATCCAAACATAGGATCAATCTTTGATGCATTCATGATATTTACACTCCAGTCAATAATAAAATTAATAGTACATTGTCCCTGCACTCTAGTCTCAATTGGGTCTTTCTTAGAATTGACATGCATGAAATTTTTATGAGAAAATCTTCAATTAACTAGAGTGACACTTGTGGATGCACTAGTGCACCAACTGACTGTTACCTCTCTATAAGTTCCACAAACAGTTTGGAACTAATTTAACTTAACTTAACTCAGTAAACTAAGTGATCTAATTTCCAACTCAATTTAAACTCATATTAGACCCCTAAAACTTAGGGAGAACATATACATGACTACAGAAAGACTTCCAACTTGAAATTCCTATGCTAATTAAGTTAATTAAACTTAATTAACTATTTACAAGTTTCTATGAGAATAGAATTTGATTTTAATCCTAAATTTAATTCAAGGACAAATTAAACTAGAATTTCTTGTTGCCATTTCTCAACACTCCCTCTCAACAAGAAATGGATTATCATCTACCTTGACCCTCTCTCTGTGAAACTCGAATTTACATCTTGATAATGCCTTTGTCAAAATGTCAGCATCTTGCTCCTCTGTGGGAATGTACTCTAACAACATAATTCGCTTCAATACAAAATCTCTGAGATGATGATATCAAATATCAATATGCTTGGACTGATCATGAAAAACTAGATTTTCAGAGATTTTGATACATCTCTTGATATCGAAGTAAATCATAGTTGGATCCATCTGCTAACCAAACAAACCAACAAGGATCTTCCTCATCCAGATGGCCTCACATGTTTCCTAACGTGCAGCCATGTACTCTACCTTTACCGAAATGAGTGCAACCGATCGTTGTTTCCTATTGTACCAAGAAATTATCACTGACCCGATACTGAAGATACCTCCTGATGTGTTATTCCTATCGGATGGACTCCCTACCCAATCTACATCGGTGAAGCCTTGAAGCTTCACTCCCTTTGTTTGTTTATACCATAATCCATACTGAGAAGTTCCTCTAAGGTATCTCAATACATGCTTTGTCGCCTTCCAATATATCTTCATAGGTCTAACCATCACTTGACTAAGTTGGTTAACTGCATATCACATATCCAGTCGTGTGTTCACCAATTACATGAGTGGATGCACAAGCTGCCTATAAACAGTATCTTCCACTATTTCCACTGAATTAGCATCCTCCATCCTCCAATTACTTGCTACAAGAGTCTTCATGGGTTTGTTGCTCTCCATGAGGAATCTCCTGAGTATCTTGTTGGCATACTTGCCCTGAGACACAAAAAACTCCCATCACCCTGCCATACCTCCATGCCAAGAAAGTAATGCATGAGCCCAATCTCCTTCATCTCAAACTCCCTTTCAAGGTCCTTCTACGAGATTTGAGCAGTTGATCATCACATGAAAGTATGATATCATAAAAATAAAGTACAATGATCAATAGTTTACCTTCCACCAGTATGTGCTACAAGTTCACATCTGTGTCTCTCTTTGTGAAGCCAAACCCAATGAGGTAGTTATCTATCTCAGTGTACCAAGCACGAGATTCTTGCTTCAGCCCATACAACGCTCTCTTGAGCTGGCACACACGCGACTCACAGTCAAAGGTCTCAAAAACTTCAAGTTGCTTTATGTACACCTCTTCCTCAATCATGACATTAAGGAAGGTTGTCTTCACATCCATATCATGTATATTCCAACCCATCTGTGTTGATAGTTACAATATAGATATGATTGATGAGTACCTTGCACTAGGAGCCAAGGTCTCATCATAGTCAATCCCCTCTACCTGTGAAAATCAATGATCCAAAAATCTAGCCTTATGCTTCTCCACACTACCATCTATAGCTTTCTTTGCCTTGTAAATCCAACATGATCTCACCACTATCTTGTTTTCCGGTCTCGGGACCACATCCCAAACATTGTTACGAACTATGGAGTCATACTCCTCCACCATCACATCAACCCAAACTAGTTGTTGAACTGCTTCATTAAAGGAAGATGGCTCTTGCACAAAACATTCACCCATAAGAGCCATTTATCCAATATACCTCTCAGGTGACCTCCTTTACCTCTGTTGAGAAGTGGGTGCTCCCACATTCTCCCATGCATCATCCAACAATCTATCAGCCTCTCTGGTGTGTTTTCTTCCCTCTCTGGAAGACTCTGCCTGAGTGGACGTCTCCACTCTCAGATCCTTTGCATATGGCTTCTACACATCAATCTGAGGCTCCTCAACCTTAGGAGCTAAAATCTCCTCATTCGCATGTAGCTCAAGCTACCTCTCAAGGGAAAATCGCATGGCCTTCTGCTCATCAAATATGACATCCCTGCAAACCACTGTCATCCTGCTTGTCGACAAGTACACCTGATAGTTGTGAGGTGTATCAGTGTACTCCACAAATATCCCCAACTCTGTTGTCAGCTCAAGCTTCTTCTGTGTATCTTTGGTCACTTGGAAATATACCGATGACCCAAAAATCCTGATGTGACTAAGATCTGGCCTCTTACCGAAATAAGCTTCTTCTAGTGTCTTCATCTCAACTATCTGATGTGTGCTACGGTTCTGAACATAAAACGTTGTGTTGCATGCCTCAGCCCACAAGTGTAGTGGTAGTTCTTGATCATGCAACATCACCCTTGTTTCCCCTACTATTTTTTGTTCTTCCTCTTGGCCACTCCATTCTGCTGAGGGTTATGGGGTGTCGTCAACTCTCGTTTAATCCCTTTCGTTGCACAAAATTTCTTAAACTTGTTTGATACATACTCACCACTGTTATCACTCCATATAGATTTAACATTCTTGCCTGACTCTTTATCCACCAATTCTTTAAACTCACAAAACTTTGTGAAAGTTTGATCCTTTTTCTACATGAAAAATATCCAACATTTTCGAGAAAAAATCATCAAAAAATATAACATAATACCTGTGTTTGTTCACGGATACTGTTGAGAATGGTCCACAGACATCTGAATGGACTCACTCTAGAATAGCCTCTACTCGATTGTCTCTATCATGAAAGGAATACTTGGTTTATTTTCCCAAAGTACACCCCTTGCATGTATCAACTTGGTCAAGTGTACCTTTGGGAAGTTTGGTATAGATCTGTTGCAATATCTTCAAAGACCCATGATGAAAGTGGCCCAATCGCCTGTGCCACAACTCGCCAACATCCTAGATCTACACCCTTTTGGATTTTTTTCTCAAAGCAGCACACTCCTCTACCTCCATATTATAGAGATTCTTCACCTAAATCCCTATCTTCTTTACTTGGCCCGTGGCTATGGTTCGAAGGAACGGCTTTCCTTTCAAGAATATCACATCATAGCCTCTATCCTAAAGCATGGAAACAGATACCAAGTTCTTCTTCAGCCCAGTCACATACATAACATTCTTCAAGATGAATTGAGCCCCATGTTCCCTCTGAAAAGTAATCATGCCCAAACCAGTAACACTATACTTCCCGTCGTCACCCATCTTGATATGCATATTTAGATCTTTCTCCTCCAAGTCATTGAAGATGCCAAAACCTTACCCATTGCTCCTCCTGAGGACTTCTTCTTGGACTTCTTGAGTGGACAATTTGTAGCAAAATGGCCCTTAACTTTCATCATGTCTTTCTTGTTACCTCCATGATAAGAATCTGAATTGGAATGTGAAGATTTCTCTTTCCCCTTCTTCACCTTAATCATTAAGGCACATCTCTCTTCATCATCAGCCTTTGATGAAGAGCCATCCCTGGTGTCCCTCCTTATCTCCTCTTGCATCAAATCTAGCCATAGTCATTCCCAATCCAGCAGCTTCTCTCCGTCATCGACAGAGTCCTGATAACTATGCCAACTCTTTGGGAGTCCTAGAAGAGAAAGACTCACCATATCATCCTCGAAAACCATGATTCCAACACTTCCAAGTTCAGAATGACACTGAGTGAACTTGGTCAAGTATTTTGGAATCGTCTCACTTTTCTCCATTTTGATTTTTCGAAGTTTGACCTTCAGTGCCAATTTCCTTTGGTCACTGTTGTTCTTATACAATTTTGTCAATGTTTTCCACATAGCATACAGAGTTTACTTGCGATAGAGAGTCGAGACAATGTGGTCTCGAACTCCCTCAAGGATTATCTGCCTCGCCTTCACCACACACTTCTTCCATTCAGCCAAATTCTGTGCATTTGATGTTGTTGGCTTAGGAAATTCTTGATCAATGAATTCTTTCAAGCCATTATCCTCTAGCACAACCTCTGTTTTGTCCCTCCAGGCTATAAAATTTGAGTTTCCTTCCAAGACATACTCGAGCCGCAAACCGTAGAATTCCATCTATTGATCCTGAAGTATGTATTGCAAATTCGAATTTCACCTGGAACCCAAAACTCAAAACTTCAAAATATCCTATAGTATATTGTTCTCAGCTTTCATACCATGTAGAAAATATTGTAATTTCAAGAGCTCATGCAATGTACTAAAACATAGGACAAGAATCTACTTCTACTATCAACTAGCCGAAGCCAATAGATCGATGAAAATAATATGAACAAGAAGAAGATAAATCAATGGCACATAACACAAGATGTATCTGTGGAAATACACTACTCAAAACCCCACAATTTGTATTGCATATATCAGAAATATGAGGGAATATACAAAGTGTGTTCTCACTAGGACAATTCCGCACAAGTATGCTCAACTCTCTCAGCTCACAAGCTATCTTAGGCCAACACTTAGCCAATTATGTAGCTTTGCAAGCCCCTAATCTCTTACATAATTCCTAGGATGAATAGCCTGTATTTAAAGGGAATTCGTGCTTCCAAAACTATGCAATCCAAACATAGGATCAATCTTTGATTCATGCATGATATTTACACTCCCTTAAATAATACAATTGATAGTACATTGTCCCTGCGCTCTAGTCTCAAATGGGTCTTTCTCAGAATTGAGATGCATGTGTTTTTGATGAAGGAATCTTCAGTTAACTAGAGTGACACTTGTGGATACACTAGTGCACCAATTGATTGTTAACTCTCTATTAGTTCCACAAATAGTTTGGAACTAATTTAATTGAACTTAAATCAGTAAACCGAGTGATCTAATTTCCAACTCAATTTAAACTATACTAGACCCCTAAAACTTAGGGAGAACATATACATGACTACAAAAAGAATTCCAACTTGAAATTCCTAAGATAATTAACTTAACTAAACTTAATTAACTCTTTCCAAGTTGTTATGAGAATAGAATTCGATTTTAATTCTGAATTTAATTCAAGGACAAATTACACTTGAATTTCTTGTTGCCATTTCTCAACAGCCATCACTTGACACTCTGGTGTTGAATATAGGAAGCAATTCAATTCCTTGGCTATCTTATGATGAATAAAATTATGTGTACTACCTGAATAAATCAACACTATTACCTTTTTATTCTTGATATTTCCTTCTATCTTGTGAGTTTGAGAAGTGGTAATTCATGTCAATGCATTACAAGATATGGTCGGATTCATTTCTTCCTTATCTAGGGTTGGTTCCTAGTGTATATCCTATTCTTTTGATGTTTCTTGTTCCTTTTCTTCCTCCTCTTCCCAATATATGTAATTAATTTCTTCTCAACACACTCATCACCTTTAGTGTATTTCTATCACAACTGTAACAAATCCCTTTTGCTATTTTTCCTTCCAATTGTTGTCGTGTCAACCTTGTAGGTTTTGGAAGGCTAGGAGCAACAACACTTCCATGTTTATAGTTGTGAGTGGTAATATTCCTTGTTTCCATAATTTTTCTTTCCAACCTGAATTCCTTCTCCAATGAATCAAGTTCCCAGAGAAAAACCCCATGTTGGATGTTATCCTTTAAATTCCCTATGAAGACACCAATCTTATTCTCCTTTGGAATACCCTAATATTCAATTTTTGGAAGCCTTCAATGTTCTCCACCATTGAACCCTTTTGTTTGAGATTTATCAATTGGCTAAAGAACATGTTGCTCTTTGTATATTCTATCATTTCCTCTGTAAAAATTGACTAGGTGACAAGTGGCTTACGAGAACAAAGCCATATATACCATACAAATTGATTGGGCTCTAAATATAAATATGCAATATGTACCTTTTGTGAGGGTTGCACATCATGTAGATCAAAATATTGCCCCATCTATAGTATCCAAGTTACCAGATCATTGCCATCAAACTTCCTCATAGATATATTTGGAATGTGGTGGTTCTTAAACCCCACATTGGAGTCTCTAAAATCGTAATTGATATTCCTTTTGTCTTCATCATGATTTTCATGGATTGCCTTGTCACCACTCGGACACCTTTCTTCTAGCAACTTTGCCAAACCTTCCTTCAACCTCTATATCTTGGCATTCATCATTACTTCCAAGTTTGTTTTTAAACCATCATTCAAAACTCCCATGTCCCTTTTATACCCTCTATCTTAGCATTCATCATGGCTTCCAATTCATTTTTCATTACTTTTTGCGAGAGCGAAATTTGTTGCACTTGGTCTTGTAAATTTGATATATCATGTTGCATTTCTTCCCTTCTTCATGTGTCATAGTAGAGATTTCGGGTTTCTTACTAGGTTTTTCCATTTTCTTTGTTCAAGTCACCAATTAATGATAATTATTCTTCACTATTCCCTTGGAATTACTTCAAACTAATTTTTCAAAAAAAGACTTACACAAATTTTAAAACTACACACCTTTTTTCGCTTTGTAGGAGCTCGATATTGAATATGTTGTATCTCTGTAATTTAGAACCTAAAAGGTCTCAAATTTAGTCATGTTGTAGCCCTTTGGTTCCTTTTTCCAACCCATAATTCTGATCGAGAATGGATCCTTGAAGGAATATTTATCCCCAATCTCCCATGATGGCTTGATTATAGACGGTTCAATAGAGCGAAATTGTAAGGAGTACCACTTGTCATTGTTTCAACCTTTAGCCCTGAAAATGATACCCAAAAAATGAAATTCCATCCTCTTTCTGTCACTTTTTACAAAATTTAAATTTGATTCTCATAGAGAACGTTATAACGATTTTCCCAAAGTCACCTATTTGAGATGCAATTATGAAGCCTGCAAAAACCCTGACTTCCGCGGACCATATCTCCGAAAATATAGTGAGACCAGATCTAAATTTTGTACACGATGTTCACCAAGATTTCAGCGCAACTTGTTTTCAATTTCAGCTTCTTAATCTTCATAGAAAAAAAATTATAGCGAAAATTCCACGATGACCTGTTTGGAGTAGCGAAACCCTAGAATCCAAGGCTTTGATACCAAATGTAATGCAAACAACTCACAAAATAGAAGAAGAGATAGATCAACGACTTCAAAATTATCCTCTTCAAGGGTGAAACCTCCCTTACATTACATAAATGAACAATTCTTGGATGATACAAATGACAACACCTCCTTTCTATATATAGGAGTCTAAGGGGTCACAATATAATCAGAGCCTACATAACAATAATATTGTAAGGGCACAAAAATAACAATAGTGGGCTTGTATGGGGAAAAATAATAACCATATGGGGACTACATGGGTACAACAATAAAATAAGGGGGTTTCACTAATAACAATAAGGGGCTACACTAGTAGTATATGGACCTAACAATAGGAAAAAATGCATTTAATTAAAAACACATTACATGATCAATTGTAAATTAAATCTCATATATATAAGATAAAAATTTAATTGATATATTATGAGGTATAAATTTAATTGATATGAATATTATGATTATGATTAATGTCCACTAAGACCATAATTGGCCTATCCAACCTTAAGAAAGGTTAGAGATTACTTAGTTTTCTTTATAATTTATTTTTGGTGCTCAAAAAGCATTAGGAGAAGTGCTCCAAGATCATTGTAGTTTTGATGACTTAGAAGTTTAGAGAGATTTGTATTGGGGCAAATACTTTGAAATTATGATCTAATTTGGGTATTGTAAGTTTTAACACCGTATAGAAATTACCTGCATACGAAATCTAAAAAACAAAAAATAAACAATGTCGAGAGCATAAAACATAAAACAGATATACACAGAGATTTTCCCCTAGATCCCTAAACCGGGACTACCAGAATGATTTTTCATTATATTCCTTTCAATGTTACAATACATATATATACATGTCGAAGCATCCATAAACCCCAATCCATTAACCCTGGTGGATGTAAAATTTAAAAATATATATATTAATAACACAAATTCACGAAAATTATAAATTTCTTATAGTTATAACATTTTATTAGTGTGTTGTTCAAAACGAGTGTAGATCCATCTTCACTTTAGATTTAACAAGAGACAAAAGGAATCAAATCACTTAAGGTGCAAACGTTTTCTCAAGTTTTGCACTCAAAGAGAGGTTTGCATCTTGAGAGATTTGATTCCACTCGGCACTTGGTAGATCTAGAGTTAAAATGGATCTATGTTGGTTTTATATTTTTCCCAATCTTATTTTTTAATATATATCTATCTATATATATATATATATATATATATATCAAGTAATATGTGTGTGGTGCCCAGGGGTAGCTCAATTTGTGATTGAAGTGATATGAAATCGTGTTAATTAAGCTCACATTAAGCTATCCAAGGTTCAACCCTCTCAAAGTAACCTAGTCTACAGATAGGAGGAAAGGTTGTCGGTCCCAGACGTATAGTGGTAGCATCGAAAATTGACTCTTTTTAGGGCACGTGGGTTTTTTATAACTTGTTTATAAATATCGTATTTTGGAAATTATTTTTTAAATAAAATTTTAAAAAAGGGGCTACACTAGTAGCATAGGTCCCTAACATGCCCCTCTACTTCAAAAAAAGTTGTCCTCAATGCTTGAGTAGTTCTGGATGCTTCTGTATAAAATTATCATCCTCCCACATGGAACCTTCAGCAGGTAAGTTATTCCACTTGATGAAATATTCTGAAATTGATCAATTTCGTAGCTGTTAGGTTCTTGTTTCCGTGATTTCTTTAGGTTCCAATATGATTTTTCCTTCCTCGTCAAGTTCCAACAATATTGTTTGAACTAGGAGCTTGTCACCTATAACCTTCTTTAAGCATGAAACATGGAGAACTGGGTGCACTCAAGAAGATGCGGGAAGCTCCAATGTGTACTCCATAGTACCAATCTTTCACAACACCTTGTACGGACCATAGAACTTTGGTGATAATTTATTATCCTTCTTAGCTTGCTTGAGGGACATTTGTTTGAATGGTTGTAGCCGTAAAAATAACCAGTCGCCTACATCAAAACTTATTTCGCTGCGATGTTGATCTTCCTATTATTTCATTCGCTTTTACGCCAAAGTGAGGATATCCTTTAATAGTTGAAGATTTGTTTTTGATGCTCGATGTGATCTTCCCCTGCTTGAACCTTAGAATGATTGTCCAATACTTCTTGGAGATCTTGAGAAATAGATGACTTCATTATTTGAACCTCTAGTGAACATAATTGTGCAATTATGCCTCGTTGTTCTTGCTTTAGAATATTTTTCATGCCATTAGAGCTCATTATCTTTCCTACTTTCCCTGTGATACCCCTAAATTCAAATTCCTTTCCTTCCCAAAAAAACATCAAGAAAATTTCTTGAAAAATAAAAGCTATCGTACCCAAAGATTGTAACCATTGGACTCCTAGTACAACATCAGCACCACCCATTGGAATGGAAATAATTGGACTATTCAATACATATTCTCCCATGGATAGCTTGACATTATGACTCTTTCCAAAGAAATTTATGGTTCCTCCATTTGCAAACATTGTAGAAAACCCTGTAGTTTCACAAGCTCATGCAATGTACTAAAGCACGGGACAAGAATCTACTTCTACTTGCAACTAGCAGAAGCCAATAGTTCAATAAAAACAATATGAACAAGAAGAAGTTAAATAAATGACACATAACACAAGATGTATATGGGGAAATCCACTGCTCAAAACCTCGCTATTTGTATTTCATATATCAGAAATATGAGTGAAGATGCAAAGTGTGTTCTCACTAGAACAATTCCACGAAAGTATGCTCAACTCTCTTGGCTCACAAGATAGCTCTTGACCAATACTTATCCAATTATGCAGCTCCCAAGCCCCTAATCTCTTTCGTAATTCCTAGGATGAGTAGCCCTTATTTAAAAGGAATTCATGCTTCCAAAACTGCACAATGAAAACATAGGATCAATCTTTGATGCATGCATGATATTTACACTCCAGTAAATAATACAACTGATAGTACATTGTCCCTGCACTCTAGTCTCAATTGGGTCTTTCTTAGAATTGACATGCACGAATTTATGATGAGGAAATCTTCAATTAACTAGAGTGACACTTGTGGATGCACTAGTGCACCAACTGACTGTTAACTCTCTATTAGTTCCACATACATTTTGGAACTAATTTAACTTAACTTAACTCAGTAAACTAAGTGATCTAATTTCCAACTCAATTTAAACTCATATTGTACCCCTAAAACTTAAGGAGAACATATACATGACTACATAAAAATTTCCAACTCAAAATTCCTATGCTAATTAAGTTAATTAAACTTAATTAACTATTCACAAGTTTCTATGAGAATAGAATTTGATTTTAATCCTAAATTTAATTCAAGGACAAATTAAACTAGAATTTCTTGTTGCCATTTCTCAACACTCCCTCTCAACAAGAAATGGATTATCATCTACCCTGATCCTGTCTCTGTGAAACTCGAATTTACATCTTGACAATGCCTTTGTCAAAATGTCAGCATCTTGTTCCTCCATGGAAATGTACTCTAACAACATAATCTGCCTCAATACACAATCTCTGAGATGATGATATCAGATATCAATATGCTTGGACCGATCATGAAAAACTAGATTTTCAGGGAGTTTGATACATCTCTTAGTATAGAAGTAAATCACAATTGGATAAATCTGCAAAAAAAAAAAACCAACCAGGATCTTCCTCATCCAAATGGCCTCACATGCTACCTAACTCACATCCATGTACTCTACCTCTGCCGAATTGAGTGCAACCGTTCTTTATTTCCTGTTGTACCAAGAAATTGCCGCTGACCCAATACTGAAGATCCCTCTTGATGTGTTATTCCTGTCAAATGGACTCCCTGCCCAATCTACATCGGTTAAGGCTTGAAGCTTCTTTCTCTCTCTCTGTTTGTACCATAATCCATACTAAGAAATTCCTCTGAGGTATCTCAATACATGCTTTGTCGCCTTCCAATACATCTTCATAGGCCTAACCATCTCTTGACTAAGTTGGTTAACTGCATATCACATATTCGGTCGTGTGTTCACCAATTACATGAGTGAACGTAAAAGCTGCTTGTAAACATTATCTTCCACTATTTCCACTGAAGTAGCATCCTCCTTCCTCCAGTTACCTGCTACAAGAGTCTCCATGGGTTTGTTTCTCTCCATGAGGAATCTCATGAGTACCTCATTGGCATACTTGCCCTAAGACACAAACAATTCCCCATCACCCTAGCATACCTGTTGTAGGGAAAAGTATCTGACTCGGATGACCCTATCCCACTCTAAGGGTGATAGTACCTTAGCAACAACTGTAAAACAAACTACTTAAGGTTTACTTCTTTATGAAAGCAAAAGAGAATGGAGAAATGCACTAACTGTTGCCTTGCGCTTAATGTCGAATCCAAACTCTTCTCTTTGGCTGCTTGCTCCCAGCTCCTTGCTCTTTTGCCGACCCAGCTACAATGAGATCCTACAAATAACAAAGAAGGAAACTACAAGAAGCATGCAATCATAACTGGTTTATGGATTAGTGTAAACCAAACATGCAATTATCACAATATATTATTGAAACAAGAGCACATAGAAGAACCTCAATAGCTTTTATTAATGAAGAAGTAAAGGTTCTGAGAGTATTACAACCATTGAAGGCTCCAACCCAACAACACCTCCCAGCAGAAAGAATTTCTCCTCTTCACCTCTCTCAAACAATCACCCAATAGCTCTATAGTGAAACCAACATCATATCATTACTTTGCACAAAATTCCAGCCTCCTGAGCTCATAGGAGAGAGCTCAATATATAGATGAATTGAGAAAGGATGAGTCAGCTTGCAACTGATGTGTAGCTGCCTTGTGTCCTCTCTCTCTTCAGTTAAGCTTTAGTTGATCTTCAGTTCTTGAGTCCACCTGGAGAACCTTGCTTCCACTTGGAGAAACAGAGCCTCTGACTCATCACAAGGCGAAATCCCTGATCCAAGTGTCATTTTTGGAAGATTCCAAAGCAATGACTCATTGTGCCACTTGTCCCATCTCGCTCAGCGCAGGTGGCCTTTGTTCCACTTGCTTTGCAACGCAGGTACACCATGGAGCAACTGAGTTTCAGCGCAGAAACCTAGTGGAGCACCTGCTTTGATTTCAGGATTGCTTGTTTTTTAGTGTTTTCAGGTGGAGAACTGATCTGAGAGCTGTTGGTTTGCTGACCTTGTTCCTCTAGGGGTAGGAACATCATGTTTTAGGAACTTTGGACCCCTTGGATTATTGACAATTCATGCTTGTTGCTGTAAGGCACAAAATTGTCTATAACAGATGCCCCCTAAATTATGAGGTCGTTTATTGGGTGAAATGCTTTATTGAGAGGATCCGAAGTTCATTCAATCTGCTGAGAAGTGTCCTGTAATAAGATACAATACAATACATTATTTTTCATACATTTTCATGATCTAGCTGAGGCGGGCATTCCCATGCTCAGCTTTATAAATACATTTTGGTACATAGAACAGACGATCGTCTGATTGTAGACTGATAATTCTCTGCTGAAATTACCATCCTTTGAGAAGGATGATCATCTGCTGTAATGATGTACATATCAAATGTCTTTATGTCCTGAATATATATCGCAGCCCGGATGGATGAAACTAGATCCGGGGTCTTCAATCTCTTCCGATCTTCACTCGTTGTACAAGTCGATCCATGTGAGAATTTCTTGAAGTCGAACATGGAAAGACATCGCTTGATTACCGGTCAATGATGTAAACCGTTAACAAGCGCGAGAGGAATCACCGATAAGGATGATGACCCTCAAGGTACGGTAGTACAATCCACATGGTGGGAATAAAGGACTTGGCGTCGACCACCATGCAAAATCTTCTGGTCGAAGGTCATTGATGTATACCTGTCGCCGGAAGTGAGAAACTTGCCATTGAGGCATGCAAGCTTCAAAGTACTGAAGGGGGTGTTCCTAGATCAACTCCTTGGATAATGAGCTGATGTCGACAAGGAGCGATCCGTCAAAGGAGGGTCTTAATGAATCCCACATCAGTGACACGGAACGGAGCTAGCGATTGTGATGAGGTGAAAACAAACTGTGATGTATGATTCAGGGTGGCGGTCATGAAGTGGATGAAGGATAATGTATGGCAGTGGGTGGGACACGGTTGACTCTTTGCAGAACCACATCTCTTGAACATATAACGACACTGATGTGATGGATTGGTAGCATTACCCCAATTGTGGATGGTGTGGCGAGGACCATGGTTATGAGACCGGTGAATGAAACAACCCAACCCGATGTGATACGGAGGACAAAGTGTCATGTTCAAGAGCGACTTGCTACCATTAATGCTGTGAGGTTCTCCCAATTTTTCCCCAGTCATTGCTGACCAGTACCTCTTTATTTTTGTCAAGCTTGAGGAGGATAACATATGCTTGTTCTATAACCTGCCCTTTGGGCAAGCCCATCGCTATGTTTTAACGAGCCTAGCGATAGGGAAACTCGTTCTCGTCTAAAGACAAGTTTGTCGCTATTTAATCATTTTAACGAGTCTAACGACAAGGAAAACTCGGTCCTTTTCATTTTTAGAGAGTCTGAAAAGGTACGAAAAGTTAACTCCAAAATTCCTTTTTCGTCTTCTAATCCCTCAAGTCCGAAAAAGTATAAAACAATACAGAAGGGATGAATTTTCGATTTCTTTAACGAGCCGAACAAAACAAGCGCTCGATCTTTTTGTGTAATAATCCCTCAGGTCCAAAAAGATTAAAATCTAGAGGAGGGATAGCTCTTCCGGTCCTTTTAACGAGCTGGAAGGCCAAAACTCGGCAAACTTTTCATATTTTACGAGTCAGTGAAAAGAGCTCAAAGAAGACTCGTCTTTTGAGGAACGAGTGATGAACAGGGATAGCAGCAGATTCCAGGTACAGGTTGGAATTCTCCAATCACGGCAGTGTCACAAGGATGGCTAAGTGAAATCACTCTTCGCAGTTGTTTCCTCAAAATGGGTAAACACACATATGGAGATGAACGATTGGCCAAATGAACGGATGGAGGTGATAACACGACCAAGGGCTTTTAATATGGCTTTCAAAGGTTACATTTCTCGAGGTTGTTTACCGGTTCATTTTTTCTGAGTGAGCTTGAACTGTAGGGAAATATTGCTCACAATTTATGTTTATTTTTTAACGAGCATGAACTCTATACAAAAACTGCTCGATTCTTGCGTTTATTTTTTAACGAGCATGAACATTGCTAAAACTACTCAATTCTTGCGTTTATTTTTTAACGAGCATGAACATTGCTAAAACTGCTCGATTTATACCAGTCTTAATACAAGGAATGCTTTAGGTGAGGTAATCTTATTTAAGGAGCGATACCTCACTAATTACTCCAATTTGGCAGGTTTTAACTTTTGCCCTTCATCCTTTCTTTATGCAAGCTGGAAACGGCTAATCCTACAAGTTTAACGGGTTAGACCTACGGGTTTAAAGGGAGGAACTAAAAATTTAAAAAATAAATAGTCGTCCCGTGCTTGCACTCCAAAAGGTTTGCATGCCCCCAGGTATAAAGTATAATTTCGAGATTATGTCCTCTTACTTATTATCCGAAAAATGGCTTTGTTTGCTGCCGCAAACTAAACTCTCTTTTCGGCGATGTCTATCATTAGGTTGCTAAGGATGGTGACTACTTGTTGCAGCAATTTCCTCTCTTTCTTTGAAGACTGCCCCTACTCTCTTTCAAAACATATTGTTTTAATGGGTGAGGCTTGACATTCAAAGATGGTGCCTACTTGCTGCCACAAGTGGATCTCCTACTTAGGAGAGCCTACTTTTTTAGACAAAGGGAGCGATTCTTCCGCTTCACATAACTTTGACAAAAGAATTTTATCCTAGAACAACCCTCTCTTCCTTTTTCGGACGGGGTACGGACTAGTCCATTCTTCTGCGGAAATTAACTTTATACCCAAGGTTTTCTCTGCCCAAGGCAGGCCAGGGTGCATGCCCCCTGGGTCCCAGTTCTTTCTTTCCGAATTACTCGAATTCATCGGGAAGTAGAACCGGGGGTGGTGGCATTCCTTGAGTGAATAAACCGTTAAGGGATGGTATTTGACTATTTGCGATGCGTGATCCTGGAAATGAAAGTTGGTCTACGAGCTTGACCATTCTTCCTTCGTGCGGAAAACACATAACTCTGAAGAGGGAGGACACTATCGCCTCCATGCAATATATATAGTCTCGTCCAAGGAGTAAGTTATAAACCAAGGGTCCCTGGATGACCATGATGTTCATATGAACTGTCTTCCCTTTCAATGTAACTGGAACATTGGGGAGAATCCCTAACGGGTGACTGGTTCCTTTGTCAAAACCTGACAGATTTCTCATCTCAGGTAAAAGCGTCGGGCAACCCAGTGCTTTCCAAGCAATAGAGGAAAGGATACTCACAGATGCCCCTTCATCAATGATAGTTCCAGCCATCACCATTCTGTAGATTTGGACTATGATTCTGAATGGGATACTGGCTGGTAACCGGGGTCTGCCTAGTTGATTCCAATCAAAGGATACAACTAAGTTGCTTGGTGGTGGGACCGAATATACGGCCGGATACGACTCTAACGATGTTCCTTCCTGCGATAAAGGAATGGGCACATTGCCCTGATGCTCATCAGAGTCTGTGTTGATGAAAAGAATATGGACGGTGTCATCCTTATCCTCTTCAGTGAGGGTGTCATTTGAAGATGGGTCTTCAATGACGGAGTCATTGGAGGATGAAACCTCTGAAGGAAGAACCGGGTCAACTGCCGTTTCGACCTTTAGACTTTCGTCTGGTCTGGATTCAGTAGGTTCATTCTCAATGACCGACACTTCAGCCGACCACTTGAGCGGGTCAGCTGGATTTTCAACTACCAAGGGATTAGGCGCGAGTTTTTGGTATCCAGGAGGAAGTCGTAACGGTGAAACCGGACGATCTTCTAAAACTCTCTTTGCCTCGTCTAGGAATGGACATCGGTGGATGGCATGCTCGCCTTCACACAACATACAGGGTGATCTTGGTCTCCCTCTTCGTCCTTCACTCTCGCTAGTTGACGGACTGCAATCAACATGACTACCAGAGGTTGATGCTACCAGATTGTGCAACCTTGGGGACCAGTACCTTAGTATCCGGGGAATACAAGGACAATCACGATGGAAGTGGGCCCCTTTGCAAATGACACATGGCGATTTAGGCCCGGTCGGTGCAGTGTGTGGGTTTTTGTCAGCTGTCTTTTGCTTGCCCCCAGTCGCCTTCGCCATAGGCCCCTTCTGCTTCTTTTCTCTTTTCTTCTTTTCCTTCTTCTCCATGGGAGGCTGACTTTTGCCGGCTCTACCTTGCGAAGATGAAGGATCAGAGGAAGAATTATAAGAAGTGGAAGGCTGGTGGGTAGCTCTAGATTGGTCTGACTGTTGATTCGACTGCTCAGGATTAGTGGCGATCTGGACTACATTAGTTGAAAAGAGCCATACAGGTAGGCCGATTGTCAATCCTGGAAGTGACAATGTGGCCATATGAGGCGCACCAACATCTCCCCAAGAGGAGAAGGGATTTGGACTTCCACCAAGGTTACTTCCTTGGTTGGTGGGCTCCATACTTTTCAACTGAAAGATCAACGTGGGAATAACAGGTGATTATGTTCCGTTTAAAATAAATTTTATTAACGACGCTTTTAGACACAAACTTGCTTTTTCATGTTTTAAGAGTCGAGAAAAAGCTAAAGATGACTCTAGTCGCCTTCGATGTTTTAACGAGCCCGAAGTGACAAATGCTCGGATGGACTTTTTCAGTTATAGAGTTTGAAAAAGGCCAAAAGAAACTTCTCTGGAGTTCTAGGCAGAGGGTGTGCCAAACTTTTCGCGAAACCACAGAATACGTTTTACGGTACGGGTGGTCGATCTTCGTGAATGCTGTGTTCACTGCATCGTGATCAGTAGGGCGGCCGACACGGCTTCCTATGGATAAAGGATAATTGCCTATAGGGGTCTCCCAATATATACTCGACGGTACGTGGGAGCACAAGTCCGTATTAGTGCCGCCGACTCTCAGGAGGAATCACCCACCTTCGTAGAGATCGACAGTCACTATGTTTAACGACGCCGGAACACGTCTCTACCTAGACCTCTATGTGTTTGCGTTATGTTACAAAGCGTTGTTATGTAAATTAGATTTATTTTAATGTTGATCTTGCTTAGCAGTTTGCCTTTAAGGATCACCACGAGATGTATATAACAAATTCCCGAATGCAGTCTAAGATGAGAAGCAAACTTTTCAATCTTTCAACTTTGAAAACCTTAACTACTGAGGGAAAAGAAAGGCAAATCTTTTCACACAGATCATAGAGCACACACTAAATGCAATTTTTTCCTAAATCGTCAAGCAAACAGTCAAATGCAAAATGCACAATGCATGTATTTTCTTTTCCCTTTCTTAATGTGGATGGGTTACAAAAAGAAAGTTGTTATATAACTTTGATTTCGATTTAAAGCGAAAATAAACAAGCTTGTCCAAAATCAAAAGACACCTTAAGATTCACTTGCTTAATCACTGGAAATACATGAAATCAAACCAAAATGACGAGAGTAAAATGACCAATCAGCTATGGACAGCAAACAAGCTAACTCTTTAGACCAGCAAAATGCCTAACACAGGTTCAAATCTAAGAGGCCAAAAGCAAGACTAGTTTACTCTTCGTTATGGGAAATTGTAAATGAGTAAGAAATACAAAGAAAAAGTACAATTTCGTTATATAACAGAGGCAGAATGATGGCAAGTAATGTTGGTTTCAGAACAGGCACAAGACTGACACCTAGCAGCAAAATCTAAGTGAAAACAGGCAAGAGAAAGGGAGGAAACCCCAAATGCACTAGGCAAATTTGGGCCAACGCAGGTGCTGCACAGCCAATCTGGCTCTCAGCGCAGGTAGCCCCTTCGGGACCTGCGTTGCAAAGCAGGTAGCCTGTGCACTACCTGCTTTGGAAAACGAGAATTGCGTTTTCACAGTTTCCGGGTCATAATTTTCTCAAAAATGCACGGTTTTTGCTCAAATCAGAAGCAATCAGTCAAGCACACTCGAAGGGATGATTAGGAAGGTGAAAAGCTATCACTAAGAGCTTACAAGGATCTTTGTAGATCAGCTCTTCAAATCATGAACTTGCTCAGAAATGAGCTAGAGTAGCTGCCCTCTACTTCGCTTTTGATATAGTCAAAAGCTTTTCGATTTGGTACTCTTTTGTTCAGGAAATGAATAGCAAAATACTACAAACACAATCAAACGGATACGATCCCCAGCGGAGTCGCCAGTTTGTTGTAGGGAAAAGTATCCGACTCGGATGACCCTATCCCACTCTAAGGGTGATAGTACCTTAGCAACAACTGTAAAACAAACTACTTAAGGTTTACTTCTTTATGAAAGCAAAAGAGAATGGAGAAATGCACTAACCATTGCCTTGCGCTTAATGTCGAATCCAAACTCTTCTCTTTGGCTGCTTGCTCCCAGCTCCTTGCTCTTTTGCCGACCCAGCTACAATGAGATCCTGCAAAATAACAAAGAAGGAAACTACAAGAAGCATGCAATCATAACTGGTTCATGGATTAGTGTAAACCAAACATGCAATTATCACAATATATTATTGAAACAAGAGCACATAGAAGAACCTCAATAGCTTTTATTAATGAAGAAGTAAAGGTTCTGAGAGTATTACAACCATTGAAGGCTCCAACCCAGCAACACCTCCCAGCAGAAAGAATTTCTCCTCTTCACCTCTCTCAAACAATCACCCAATAGCTCTATAGTGAAACCAACAGCATATCATTACTTTGCACAAAATTCCAGCCTCCTGAGCTCATAGGAGAGAGCTCAATATATAGATGAATTGAGAAAGGATGAGTCAGCTTGCAACTGATGTGTAGCTGCCTTGTGTCCTCTCTCTCTTCAGTTAATCTTTAGTTGATCTTCAGTTCTTGAGTCCACTTGGAGAACCTTGCTTCCACTTGGAGAAACAGAGCCTCTGACTCATCACAAGGCGAAATCCCTGATCCAAGTGTCATTTTTGGAAGATTCCAAAGCAATGACTCATTGTGCCACTTGTCCCATCTCGCTCAGCGCAGGTGGCCTTTGTTCCACTTGCTTTGCAACGCAGGTACACCATGGAGCAACTGAGTTTCAGCGCAGAAACCTAGTGGAGCACCTGCTTTGATTTCAGGATTGCTTGTTTTTGAGTGTTTTCAGGTGGAGAACTGATCTGAGAGCTGTTGGTTTGCTGACCTTGTTCCTCTAGGGGTAGGAACATCATGTTTAAGGAACTTTGGACCCCTTGGATTATTGACAATTCATGCTTGTTGCTGTAAGGCACAAAATTGTCTATAACAATACCTCCACGCCAAGAAATTAATGCATGGGCCCGATGTCCTTCATCTCAAACTCTCTTTCAAGGTCCTCCTGCAAGATTTGAGCAATCGATCGTCACCTGTCAATATGAGATCATCAACATACAATACAATGATCAATAGTTTACCTTCCACCACTATGTGGTACAGGTTCGCATCTACTTCACTCTTCGTGAAGCCCAACCCAGTGAGGTAGCTATCTATCCTGATGTACCAAGCAAGGGGTGCTTGCTTCAGCCATACAACACTCTCTTGAGCCAGCACACACGCTACTCACAATCAAAGGTCTCAAAAACTTCAAGTTGTTATATGTACACCTCTTCCTCAATCATGACATTAAGGAAGGTTGTCTTCCCATCCATTTGATGTATATTCCAACCCACATGTGTTGATAGTTACAATATAGATATGATTGACGAGTACCTTGCACCAAGAGCGAAGGTCTCATGATAGTCAATCCCCTCTACCTATGAAAATCTACGAGCCAAAAATCTAGCCTTATGCTTCTCCACACTACCATCTATAGCTTTATTTGCCTTGTAAATCCAGCGGGATCTCACTACTATCTTGTTTTCCAATCTCGGGACAACATCCCAAACATTGTTACGAACTATGGAGACATACTCCTCAACCATCGCATCAACCCAAACCAGTTATTGAACTACTTCCTTAAAGGAAGATGGCTCTGTCACAACACATTCACCCATAAGAGCCATGTATCTAGTATACCTCTGAGGTGACCTCCTTTGCCTCCACTGAGAAGTGGGTGCTCCCACATTCTCCCATGCATCATCCAACAATCTATCAACCCCTCTGGTGTGTTTTCTTCCCTCTCTGGAAGACTCTGCCTGAGTGGATGTCTCCACTCTCGAACCCTTTACATATGGCTTCTCCTCATCCGCATGTAGCTCAAGCTACCTCTCAAGGGAAACTCACATGGCCTTCTGCTCATCGAATATGACATCCCTGCAAACCACTATCATCCTGTTGGTTGGAAAGTACACCCAATAGTTGTGAGGTGTATCAATGTACCCCACAAATATCTCCAACTCTGTTTTCAGCTGCAGCTTCTTCCCTGTATCTTTGGTCACATGGAAATATATCGATGACCCAAAAATCTTGATGTGACCAAGAACTGGCCTCTTACCGAAATAAGCCTCCTCTGGTGTCTTCATCTCAAGTATCCGATGTGGGCTACGGTTCTGAACATAAAACGTTGTGTTGCATGCCTCAACCCACAAGTGTAGTGGTATTTCCTGATCATGCAACATCACCCTTGTTTCTCCTACTATTCTTTTGTTCTTCCTCTTGGCCACCCCCATTTTTCTGATGGTTATGGGGTGTCGTCAACTCCCGTTTAATCCCTTCCGTTGCACAGGATTTCTTAAACTTGATTTAGACATACACACCACTGTTATCACTTCGTATAGATTTAACATTCTTGCCCGACTCTTTATCCACCAATTCTTTAACCTCACAAAACTTTGTGCAAGTTTGATCCTTTTTCTGCATGAAAAATATCCAGCATTTTCGAGAAAAGACATAAAAAATATAACATAATACATGTGTTTGTTCGTGGATATGGTCAAGAATGATCCACAAACATCTGAATGGACTCACTCTATAATATCCTCTGCTCTATTGTCTCTATCGTGAAATGAATACTTGGTTTACTTTCCCAAAGTATACCCATTGCATGTATAAACTTGGTCAAGTGTACCTTTGGGAAGTCTGGTAAAGATCTGTTGTAATATCTTCAAAGCCCCATGGTGCAAGTGGCCCAATCGCCTATGCCACAACTCGCCAACATCTCAGACTACACCCTTTTTTATTTTTTTACTCAGAGCAGCACACTCCTCTACCTCCATCTTATAGAGATTCTTCACCTGAATCCCTATCTTCTTTACTTGGCCCGTGGCTATGGTTCGAAGGAATGCCTTTCCTTTCAAGAAGATCACATCATATCCTCTATCCTAAAGCATGGAAACAGATACCAAGTTCTTCTCCATCCCGATCACATACATAACATTCTTCAAGGTGAGTCGAACCCCATGCTCCCTCTGAAAAGTAATCATGCCCAATCCAGTAACACTATACTTCTTGTCGTCACCCATCTCGATATGCATCTTGAGATCTTTATCCTCCAGGTCATTGAATAACTCTTTGTTGTCAGTCATGTGGAATGATGCTCCACTATTTAAGTACCATACACTTCCCATCATTGATAACACCATGCATACAATGAGGGAAAAGTCCAATTCGAATTGAGATTCCAAAGCCTTACCCACCTCTCCTCCTGAGGACTTCTTCTTGGACTTCTTGAGTGGACAATTTGTAGCAAAATGGCCCAGCTCATGAAAATTAAAGCACTTATCATGTCTTTCTTATTACCTCCATGATAAAAGTCCGAATTGGAATGGGAAGATTTCCCTTTCCCCTTCTTCGCCTTAATCGTTAATGCACGGTTCTCTTCATCATCAGTCTTTGATGAAGAGCCATCCCTGGTGTTCCTCCTTATCTCCTCTTGCATCAAATCCGACCATAGTCATTCCCAATCCAACAGCTTCTCTCAGTCATTGACAGAGTCCTAATAACTATTCCAACTCTTTGGGAGTCTTAGAAGAGAAAGAATCACCATATCATCCTCGGCAACCGTGATTCCAACATTTCCAAGTTCATCATGAAACTAAGTGAACTTGGTCAAGTATTTTGGAACCGTCTCGCATTTCTCCCTTTTGATTTTTTGAAGTTTGACCTTCAGTGCCAATTTCCTTTGGCCATTGTTGATCTTATACAATTTTGTCAATGTTTTCCACAAAGCATATAGAGCTTCCTTGCCATGGAGAGTCGAGACAGTGTGGTCTCGAACTCCCTCGAGGATTATCTGCCTCGCCTTCGCCACACACTTCTTCCATTCAGCCAAATTCTGTGCATTTGATGTTGTTGTCTTAGGAATTTCTTGATCAATGAATTCTTTCAAGCCATTATCCTCTAGCATAGCCTCCATTTTTTCCCTCCAGGCTATAAAATTTGATTTCCCTTCCAAGACATACTTGAGCCGCGAACTATAGAATGTCATCTACTGATCCTAAAGTATGTATTGCAAATTTGAATTTCACCTATAACCCAAAACTCAAATCTTCTAAATATCCTCTAGTATATAGTTCTCAGCTTCTATACCATGTAGAAAATATTGTAGTTTCAAGAGCTCACGCAATGTACTAAAGCACACGACAAGAATCTACTTCTACTTTCAACTAGCGGAAGCCAATAGATCGATGAAAACAATATGAACAAGAAGAAAATAAATCAATGGCACATAACACAAGATGTATCTGGGGAAATCCACTGCTCAAAACCCCACAATTTGTATTGCATATATCAGAAATATGAGGGAAGATACAAAGCGTGTTCTCACTAGAACAATTCCACACAAGTATGCTCAACTCTCTCAGCTCACAAGCTATCTCCTAGCCAACACTTAGCCAATTCTGCAACTCTCCAAGCCCTAATCTCTTAAGTAATTAGTAGGATGAATAACTTGTATTTAAATGGAATTCATAATTCCAAAAATACGCAATCCAAACATAGGATCAATCTCTGATTAATGCATGATATTTACACTCCAGTAAATAATACAATTGATAGTACATTGTCCCTGCACTCTAGTCTCAAATGGGTCTTTCTCAGAATCAACATGCATGAGTTTTTAATGAGGGAATCTTCAGTTAACTAGACTGACACTTGTGGATACACTAGTGCACCAATTGATTGTTAACTCTCTATTAGTTCCACAAACAGTTTGGAACTAATTTAATTGAACTTAAATCATTAAACCGAGTGATCTAATTTCCAACTCAATTTAAACTCATACTAGACCCCTAAAACTTAGGGAGAACATATACATGACTACAGAAAGGCTTCCAACTCGAAATTCCTAAGATAATTAAGTTAATTAAACTTAATTATGTATTTACAAGTTGCTATGAGAATAGAATTCGATTTTAATTCTCAATTCAATTCAAGGACAACTCTGGTGTTGAATATAGGAATCAATTCAATTCCTTGGCTATCTTACGATGAATGAAATTATGTGTACTCCCTGAATCAATCAACACTATTACCTTTTTATTCTTGATATTTCCTTCTATCTTGCGAGTTTGAGGAGTGGTAATTCATGTCAATGCATTACAAGATATGGTCGGATTCATTTCTTCTTTCTCTAGGGTTGGTTCCTAGTGTATATCCTATTCTTTTGATGTTTCTTGTTCCTTTTCTTCCTCCTCTTCCCAATATATGTAAATTAATTTCTTCTCAGCACACTTATGACATTTAGTGCATTTTCTATCACAACTGTAACAAATCCCTTTTGCTATTTTTTCTTCCAAGTGTTGTGGTGTCAACCTTGTAGGTTGTGGAAGGCTAGGAGCAATAACACTTCCATGTTTATAGTTGTGAGTGGTAATATTCCTTGTTTCCATAATTTTTCTTTCAATTTTCCTTGCCAACTTGAATGCCTTCTCCAATGAATCAGATTCCCAGAGACAAACCTCATGTTGGATGTTATCCTCTAAATTCCCTATGAAAACACCAATCCTTTGCTCCTCTAGAATATTACCCTAATATTCAATTTTTGGAAGTCTTCAATGTGCTCCACCATTGAACCCTTTTGTTTGATATTTATCAATTGGCTAAAGAACGTGTTTCTCTTTGTATCTTCATAATGTTCTATCATTTCCTCTGTAAAAATTGACTAGGTGACAAGTGGTTTACAAGAACAAAGCCATCTATACAATACAAATTGATTGGTTCTAAATATAATATGCAATATGTACCTTTTGTGAGGGTTGCACATCATGTATATCAAAATATTGCCCCATCTATAGTATCCAAGTTACCAGATCATTGCCATCAAACTTCCTCATATCTATATTTGGAATGTGGTGGTTCTTAAACCCCACATTTGAGTCTCTAAAATCGTAATTGATATTCCTTTTGTCTTCATCATGATTTTCATGGATTGCCTTGTCACCACTGGGACACCTTTCTTTTAGCAACTTTGCCAAACCTTCCTTCAACCCCTATATCTTGACATTCATCATTACTTCCATGTCTACTTTTAAATGATCATTCAAAACTCCCATGTCCCTTTTTATACCCTCTATCTTAGCATTCATCATGGCTTCCAAATCGTTTTTCATTACTTTTTGCTAGAGCGAAATTTGTTGCACTTGGTCTCGTAAATTTGATCTATCATGTTGCATTTCTTCCTCTTCTTCATATGTCATTGTAGAGATTTCGGGTTTCTTACTAGGTGTTTTGATTTTCTTTCTTCAAGTCATCAATTAAGGAAAATTATTCTTCACTATGCCCTTTGAATTACTTCAAACTAATTTTTCAAACAAGACTTATGGAAATTTTAAAACTACACACCTTTTTTCGCTTTGTAGGAGCTCGATATTGAATATGTTGTATCTCTATAATTTAGAACCTCCAAGGTCTCAAATTTAGTCATGTTGTAGCACTCTAGTTCCTTTTTCCAACTCCATAAGTCTGATCGAGAATGGATCCTTCAAGGAATATTTATCCCCAATCTCCCACAATGGCCTGATTTTAGACTGGTTCAGTAGTGCGAAATTGTACGGAGTACCACTTGTCATTGTTTCAACCTTCATCCCTGAAAGTGATACCCAAAAAATGACAGTCCATCCTATTTCTGTCACTTTTTATGAAATTCAAATTTGATTCTCATATAGAACGTTATAATGATTTTCCCAAGATCACCTTTTTGAGATGCAATTCTAGAGCTTGCAAAAACCCTAACTTCCATGGATCATATCTATGAAAATATAGTGAGACAAGATTTGAAATTTGTACACGATGTTCATCAAGATTTCAGCACCACGTGGTTTCAATTTCATCTTCTTAATATTCATAGAAAAAATTTATAGTGAAAATTCCACGATGACCTGTTTGAAGCAGCGAAACCCTAGAATCCAAAGCTTTGATACCAAATGTTATGCAACCAGCTCACAAAATAGAAGAAGAGATAGATCAACAACTTCAAAATTATCCTCTTCAAGGGCGCAACCTCTTTTACATTACACAAATGAACAATTCTTGGATGATACAAATGACAATACGTCCTTTCTATATATAGGAGTCTAAGGGGTCGCAATATAATCAGAGCCTACATAACAATAATATTGTAAGGGCACAACAATAACAATAGTGGGCTTGTATGGGGCACAATAATAACCATATGGTGACTACATGGGTACAACAAAAAAATAAGGGGGTTCCAGTAATAACAATAAGGGGCTACACTAGTAGTATATGGACCTAACAATAGGAAAAAATGCATTTAATTAAAAACACATTACATGATCAATTGTCAATTAAATCTCATATATATAAGATAAAAATTTAATTGATATATTATGAGGTTTAAATTTAATTGATATGAATATTATGATTATGATTAATGTCCATTAAGACCATAATTGGCCTATCCAGCCTTAAGAAAGGTTAGAGATTACTTAGTTTTCTTTATAATTTTATTTTGGTGCTCAAAAAGCATTAAGAGAAGTGCTCCAAGATCATTGTAGTTTTGATGAATTAGAATTTTAGAGAGATTTGTATTGGGGCAAATACTTTGAAATTGTGATATAATTTCGGTATTATACGTTTTAACCCCGTATAGAAATTACCTGCATGCGAAATCAAAAAAACAGAAAATAAACAATGGCGAGAGCATAAAACATAAAACAGATATACACAGAGATTTTCCCCTGGATCCCCAAACCGGGACTACCAGATTGATTTTTCATTATATTCCTTTCAATGTTACAATACATATATATACATGTCGAAGCATCCATAAACCCCAATCCATTAACCCTGGATTAGAACATAATCGTAATTCCCTTGACCAGATCTACAAAATACCATGGACAGAAAATCATTGTGCCCAAAACCATGTGCAAAATCCATGCACAAAACCATAGGTAGGTCCGCCCACCTAATATAGGGTCCAAAAAAAACTTCTCAAGGCGTTTCCCCAAACACCGTGCGGGGGGGATACTGCCCCCCATATGACCCCCTGGCAGCGCCCGACGCAACATACAAGAGGGGCTACCACCCCCCTTGTTATCGCTCTATGTGTGGGGTAGTTGTGGAAAGAATATAACACAACCCAACATTCTCCAACTTCTTTTTTTCTTTCCATAGGGGGCCACAGGAGAGCCTATTCGTTGATCCAGCCCTGCAACACCCATTATTTTTCTACACCAAGAGAAATTCTCAGTGCTCATAGAATTTGTCAATGCATCTACAGTATTCTTCAAAGTGTCCACCTTTACTAGCAACACCTTTTTCTCCTCAACCATATCCCTCACAAAATGATACTGAACATCAATGTGCTTTGTCTTTGAATGATAAGCAAGGTTCTTTTCCAAGAAAAATGCACTTTGGTTGTCACAGTCTATCCTTATAGCTCGTTGTACAAACCCCATACTTTAACACAATCTCTACAACCAAATTGTTTCCTTGCTTGCATGAGTGGCTTCCATGTATTCTGCCTTTGTAGTTGAAAGTGCCACTACAGAATGTATCTTACTCATCCAACTGGTTGTACCTCCAAGTCGGTTAAACACATACCCACTTGTAGATCTTCTTTGATCCAGATCTCAAGCCCAGTCTGCATCAACAAAGCCACATATGTCCAAAACTTTGTCCAATCCTAGTCTTCCTTGGTAGAAAAAACCATAATCACTAGTGCCGCACAAATACCTGAAAACCCACTTCACTGTTGTCCAATGCTCCTTCCCTAGTCTTGACATAAACATGCTCAACACTCCATTGCTTGTGCAATGTCTAATATAGTACATACCATTGCATACATCAGGCTACCAACTTCACATGCATATGAAACAAAAGACATGTCCTCTTCCTCTTCTTGTGTCTTGGGACACTATTCAGCAGATAAATTTACACCTACAGGAATAGGAACCTTCACCAGTTTACTATCCTGCATATTAAAACTCTGCAGTATTGTCTCAACATACTTCCTCTGGTTTAACCAGAGCTTCCTCTTTGATTGTTCTTGTTTAATTTCCATGCCCAAAAGGTAGTTTGCAGCACCAAGATCTTTCATGTCGAATTTGGAGGACAATTGGGTCTTCAAATCCTGGATAATTTCTTTGTCATTTCCAACCAACAACATAGCATCCACATACAAGACCAGATAAATAACATGGTCACAAATTAATTTAAAATACACACAGTGATCTACTTTGCTTCTAGTGAAGGCAAGTCCCCATATAAATGTATCAAATTTCTGATACCACATCCTTGGTGATTGTTTTAACCCATACAAAGACTTTTTAACTTTCATACTAGTTATTTCTTTCCCTTCACCACAAGGCCTTCAGGTTGCTTCATGTAGATCTCTCCTTGTAGATCCCCGTGAAGAAATGTTATCTTCACATCCATCTATTCTATCTCAAAATCAAAAGCAACAACAACAGATAAAATTAATCTACTAGAAGCTACCTTGGCAACAAGAGAAAAAATATCACCAAAATCAATTCCGGGAACCTAGGAATAGCCTTTTGCTAGCAACCAAGCTTTTTATTTCTCCACCTTTCCTTTTGCATTCATCTTCTTCTTAAACGCCCATTTGTTGCCAATGGGTTTCCTTCTAGCTGACAACTACACTAGATCCCAAGCCTCATTTTTGTGCAAAGATTCCATTTCATCAACCATGGCCTCTTTCCAAAGTTTACCATCCTCTGAATCTACTTCTTCCCTCACAGTTTTGGGATCATCGGCAGTAATAGATAAAGAAAATTTTGAACATAAAACAGATGGACTATACCTTTCTGTTTTCCATCTTTCTCGAACTGATCTTCTCACAACTGGATTTTGTGGCTTTTCATCTTCTGATTCCTCTTCTGTTGTAGAGTTTGATTCTTCCTTTTTTAGCTCAAACTATATATTCTCAGGTTCCTTTGGTAGGACTTCATGTTTAATAACATCTTTCACCTCTCTAAACACCACATCTCAGTTGTACACAACCTTCCTTGTTTCTAGGTTCCAAATCTTATAACCTTTTAAACCATCCTTATACCCAATAAAGATGCATTTTTCATATTTACTGTCCAACTTTGCTCTTTTCTCCTTTGGAACTTGTACATATCCATCACATCCAAATACCCTCAGATGTGAAAGAGAAGGTTTCTTACCAGTCCATTTCTCTTATGGAGTCTTACCCTCCAACGTTGATTAAGGTGATTTTTTTACCAGGTAACATGCAATATCCACTGCCTCTACCCAGAATTCTTGTCCTAACCCAGCAACACTAAGCATACTTCTTGCCATTTCCATCAACGTCTTGTTCATTCTTTCTGCAACTCCATTTTTCTTAGGTGTGTATGGAGTAGTGTTTTTTCTTGCTATACCACACTTCTTACAAAACTCTTCAAATTCCTTCTTGCAAAACTCTCCACCATTTTCTGTCCTCAACACCTTTATCTTCTTCTCTATTTGGTTTTCCACCAGAGCTTTAAATTCTTTGAACCTATCAAAGACTTCAAATTTCTTCCTGAAAAATATATCCATGTATTCCTTGAGAAGTCATCTATAAATGATACATAGTACACAAACTTACCCAGTGATGGTCCAAACACATCATTGTGCACAAGCTCTAATATCCATTTCGCCCTCTTAGCACTAGAGGGGGAACTCACCCAATTTTGCTTCTCATATACACAATTTAAAAAAAAATAAAAATCCAGAGAGAAATTAGACATACCTTCTATCATACCATTACCATGAAGTATTCAAAGGCCCTTATCTCCAATATGTCCAAGCCTTTGATACCATAGCATGGTCTTTTCTCCAAAGACCAGTAGATTTTCTGCTCCACTGTCAGGAACCACAGAACTGTTGCACCCATCAATAATAGTTCTACCTTGAAGCTTGTACAAAGTTCCAATCCGAACTCCTCGCATCAATACCAGTGCTCCTTGAACCATCTTACAGGTATCTTTCTCGAACACTGTTTTAACACCTACATCATCTAGCTTGCTTACAAAAATCAAGTTTCTGGCCAATGCAGGAATACGTAGAACACCCGGAAGTTTTCTAATCCTTCCACCTTCCCAACTTCAACTTGACTTTTCTGTGACCATCAATTATATCCTTCCTGTCATCCCCTAAGAAGACATCACCACCATCATATTTCTCATACTCGTAGAACCACTCTCTATGGGGAGTAAAGTGAAACGATGCACCTGAGTCAATCAACCATGCCACATGATCTACATGTGTACTTGAAGAAGAAACCAAGTACACTTCCCCACCTTCATATGAGGTGGTTTTCACATGTATAGAAGGAGCATCATCATAGCCCCTTCCTTTCTCAAAAGATTTAGATTTATTTTGAAGTGCCCTTCGTTTCCACATTTCCATCACGCCTTTACAGGTTTTCCTGGAGATTTATATCTCCCACTCGAGGAATTATTTTTGTTTCTGTTCTAGGACCGTCCTCGTATAGACAAGGCATCACCATTCTGTCCCTCCATATTTTTCCGTCTCATCTCCTCCGACAGCAAGGATGACACTATTTCATCAAATTGCAAGGCAGTTGCATTGCTACCTATTGCAACAACTAGACTATCCCATGAATTTGGTAGAGAACACAAAAATCTAATGCACTTATCTTCATCTAAAATTTTAATATCAATAGGTAATAACTGCCTTACCATAGTATTAAATGCATTCATATGATCTGCCATCGAGTCTCCATCTTTCATCCTTAGGTTACACAGTTATTTCCATAGGAACAGCTTATTCACCAAAGACTTAGATTGGTACAAAGTCCCTAACTTTTCCCACAAAGCCTTCGACGAAGCTTCCCCTGATCCATTCAGCAATACTGAATTTGAGACACATAATTGTATTGTGCTCTTTTCCTTTTGATCCAACTTCGCTCAGTCTTCGGCTAACATTGTTGTTGGTTTAGTACCCAGTTCTACTGCAATCCACTGATCTTTATCCACCAACAGATCCTCCATATTGAGTTTCCACAACTCAAAACTTTGACCATTAAATTTCTCTATCTCTGTCTTTCCACTACTTGCCATCTTCTTTCATGACAAGAATTGATCCCGCAGATCTCCCACTGAACAGGGTTTACCACAGGCTTGAGCAAAAAACCCCTCAGCAGCAAAGGCGCGGAATCCAAGGGGTAACTGCCAATTATGTAATCGTTCACATGCACACTGAAAACTACAACGGTTAGCCATCGGTCATGGTTAAGCTTGGTGGCGGATTTAGCCACGGCACCATTTTTGGCGGTCCTGCCATATCTAGCGAGCCTATCTAGCCCTCTAACTTTAGTTAACTGGAGTCTTTTCAGGGGCAAACAGGTAGTTCAATGAATGAGCCATAACTTTGGCTAGGAAAGTCCTTTTTGGACGAATGTTTTTTTTATTTTGACTAATCAGATGATTTTGAAGCCATTGGCATAGGTTAGAGAGCAAACATAAGTCATTTGCAGGTGTTTTTTCTCTGTGGAAGTTCTAGGAGCCACTAGGGCCCAATATTGTGGGAGCTGTATAGGGTTGCAGGTACCCATTGGATGAGAACCAGTAGTCATTCCTGACTGATTTGAGCGTTCTGAATCCATTTTTATAGTCCATTTCACCTATTAAGGCTTGTATTCAGTTGTACAATCATTTTGAGCTTTTAATCAAATAAAGGACATGCCCATTTGGGAGCCTTGGACCCAACAGATGTAGCTGAGGAGGGGTGAACTGCTTCATCAACTTCTTTTGCATTTGTTGTTGAGTTATTTTCTGAACAAATCTGTTTTAGTATGTTAAACAGAGAAATGAATTAATTCTACTACACTTAAAAGGGTCATAAACAGCTGAAAAACTCATTTGTTTTTAACTACAAGACAAGTACATCATGTTAACATGTATATTTACTGAATTGAATACCTTGCTAAGCATTTCAAGTAGTTCAAATTCATATCAGCAATCATGAGTGTAAAAGTGAATCTTTAAAAGGCATGGCTTTCCATAAGTTACTGCCTCTTGAGAGGAGATCTAAAGTATAGGAAATTTAAGATAGACCTGGTATAGGGAGTGATGGTTTTTGCTTACAAAATCTTTAGGCAAAGAGGTAATGGCCCTCTTTTGAGAGTTGATATGTGTCCACTTCTTATCGAATGGGGGGCATTGTTTGCAATCATGATGTGATGTAGGTTTGTCTACAACAAAAGACCACTAACAAATTACAAAGACATTTGAAATCATATATGAAGCCAAAAAAACTTGCGTGGAAGGAATATTTTAAGGGAAACCATAATTATGGTGGCTATGTACTTAGTGATACTGTTGTGAACACATCTTTCAAATCACGAGTCTTGGTAGAAAATCGTGCCCATTTATTAACACTTTTAGTCAATGCAAGAGAGTGGTACTATCTAACATGAGATCTAACAATGAAGCATATATGTCTCACATGATACAAAAGCACCATTCAACCAAGCAACTATGATTGAGGGTATTGATTCTGTGAAAGTCACCTAAAACTTGCAACTAACCCCAACTACATTAAATAACTTGCATGCACAAATCCACTAAAAAAGCATATACTTAGAAGGAATTTAAAACTTAGTGAAAAAATAATATCACTCAATATTTGCAGTCAATTAAGTTGTCATTCATCTTTAACTATCAACCATTTAAAAGGGAAAAAAAATCTGAAAAATTTATAAATTAGTCCTTTTCCATAAATTGAAAATAACGAGAAGAAAACCAACTTTCATTTTAATGCCATATAAAATATTTATTTTTTTAAATACATATCACCATGCCTAAGCTCAATAACATTGCTATGATAAATATTACCAATTTAACCCATGACTTTATATGAGGTGTAGACCTGTTGGTTTGCATGGGGCTTAATCCCCGCCAAGTCACAGGTTCAAACCTCATTGGGGATGGGGGATGCTCAGGAGTGGTAGCCACTTTGGGGGTATTAAACTTCCCAAGGGGCATCTAGGCTCAACCGAGCCTCGTACAATACTGGTGATAAGCATCCCATTGTGGGTGGATTGACCTTCTTCCAACCAATAAGTAGGTTAACCCTTGCCTAGGCTAAACTTAGTTATTTATAATAATAAAAATACCAATTTAATGCCGACAGACTTCTTATGATAGATATTACTAATTTAGAAGTTATTAATGCTTCTAGATATTTTTAAAACTTATGCACGGACATTTCAAAATGAAAGGTGAACCATATACAAACAATGATGGAGATGGTGTATACGTATATCATATTTGTAGGCACGTAGTACATATATACATTCATAATCAAAATACAGAATAATGGAGATGATTTATACATATATCATATTTTTAAGCACATAATAAATATATAAAATTTTATATGTACCTTGTATATCATTATATTAGGTATGTTTGTACCTTGTATATCATTAGATAGATTTGAGTGCGGCCTAAAATATTCTTGGCATGTGGACCATATTAGGTAGATTTATACACGGAGAAATGAAAATAGTGTATTTTTATTATTTCCAATTTAATCCATGACTCATGAGGTGTAGACCAGTTGGTTTCTATGGAGTTTAGTCCCCGCTAGGTCACAGATTCAAACCTCATGCGGGGGGGAGTTGAAGCCACTTTGGGGATTAAACTTCCCAAGGGGAATTCGGGCTCGACTGAGCCTCGTAAAATCCTAGTTCAGCCTAGTTATTAAAAAAAATACCAATTTAATATTGATAGAATTGTTAGGATAGATATTACTAATTTAAAATTTATTAATTCTTCTATATATTTTGAAAACGTATGCACTGTCATTTGAAAACAAAAGGTGAGCCATATACACTTTAGGCACATAGTACATGTATACATTCATAATGGAAATACAGAATAATGGAGATGGTTTATACATATATCATATTTTTAGGCATGCGGTACATATATAAAATTATATATGTACCTTGTATATCATTATATTAGGTATGCATGTACCTTGTACATCATTAGGTAGATCTTAGTGTGACCTAAAAGATTATTTCCTTATGGACCTTGTTAGGTAGATCTATATACGGAGGATTGAAAAATAGTGTATTTTAATTATTATATTTTTTTAATGTTTTTATTAATTAATTTGGTTCAAAATAGCATATTTTAATTATTAAATTATTTTTAGTATTTTTATTAGTTAATTTGGTTCAAAATAGCATCTTTTAACTATTAAATTATTTTTTAGTATTTTCATTAGTTAATGTTGTTCAAATTTTAGTAAGGATTTCATAGAATTACAAGTTTGAATTATGTAATTTGTAAAATTGAAGTGTCTCAAGGGTTTTTTTAAGCATTAAATTTATTAATGCATTCAAAAATACATTTTAAATAATAATAAATCATAATCTTGCCCAAAATTGTATCACCCGATTCGAACAAAAAAACAAAAAACATTAATAATTAAATTGTGTTACTAAAAATACCCCCACATAGAAAACTCAATACAATAGATGTCCAAAATGAAGATTTTTTCTACACATGAGTATCTTATCAAATATATTTAGTTACCAAATTTACTAATTCATAAATTTTTGTGGATATTCCAGTGGAAAATTCATCACAATATATCTACTAAGATATAGTGAAAATAAAAAATCTACGCTATGAGGGTTAATTTTTCCTTAGATTTATATATTTGTTAATTATTTTGTTATGCTTATGCATGAAACATATGAAATACATAAAAAAATGGCCTAGACACAAATACAAGCACTTGCAATCATAATAATACAAGATATGACCTAGGAAACCATTATAGGAGAAAGCCCAACTAGAATATAAGGCTACTTTTTTATCTCTTTCTCTGAATAGAAATGGATGTAAGTACAAATAAGTGAGATCTACAATAAACAAACCCTCTTTGTTTACTCTCTCTCTCTCTCTCTCTCTCTCTCTCTCTCTCTCTCTCTGTCCACTCTTAACTACTCTGCTCATCTATGGAACAAAATGTACTCAAATAAAATGGAAACCCTTTTTCCTCGTAGTAGTGGTTAAGTTTGACTCCTTCAACTCTTAACTATATCTATAATATCAACTCTTCTAGAGTCATCTTTATCATGATCACATGACTAGCCCCTTTTCCATAATTAATAGTGGCTAATGTGGCATCATCTTGAATCATGGTGGTCAAAACAGAAAGGTCAACTTATGGGTGGCATAACTTTTGCATATGGACTTCCATTGAGACAATTTTTGCATCATTGGAAAATGTATCTTTGTGTAGAATAGCACTAGAGAGTGCCACATTTAATCGATAAAGTTCCTCTCCCCGCCCCCCGCCTCGCAAAAAAAAACATGTTTAATGTCTCAATCTATTTTGAGAAGGTTTCACACCCCAGTTCACTGAATTAAGACCCACCAGTAAAAAAAGGTCTTATGTATTGATTCCTATAATTTTTCCACTACAAAATTGAGATGGATGACAAATAATATAATGATCCAATCTCGATCATTCACATTCATGAAAAAAAAAAAACTATATATATTTAATCAAATATAATAATTGCGCCAAGTGACGCTCTATAGCCCAGTATGAGGGAGATGTCATATAATGTTACATTTAAAAATAATAAAATAACACTTACATTAACAAATGAAAATTATTAATAAACAAAAAAATCAATATCATCCATAAATAAAATACTTTAATTCCACTTTAATTTTACATCAAACTTTATATAAAGATAAAGTAATTAAAATTTTATAAAAAGAAAAGCTTTTCAATACGCGCAAGATATGTAATTCCATTGCTACTTGATATGGAGTTAAAAAATGACATGTAAAATAATATTATTGATACTACATGATCTGTAATGTAGTTGACATGTAGCATTCAAAAAAAAACTACTATTAATTGTAAATCATAATTTTGTATGAACTTTATATAAAGGAAAATAAAGTAATATATATCTTCACTTTCCATTGTGAGGGAGATGTATAATTTATTCCATTCTTAATATGGAGTTCATATATAATATTTAAGAAATATTAATAGCAAAAAAAGGTTTAATGTGGATTATAAATCAATAGATTTGCAATTATTTCCATGTCTAATATAGAGTTAGACATGTAACATTTTACAGCGTATTAATAACAAAAATAATTCAATGTACAATGTGTGTAGGGAGGTCCAAAATTTATATATATATATATATATATATATATATATATATATATATATATATATATATATATATATATATATATATATATATATATAATTCATGAAAATTATAAATTCCGTATAGTTAAAACATTTTATTAGTGTGTTGTTCAAATCTAGCATAGATTTGCCTTCACCTCAAATCTAACAAGAGACAAAAGGAATCAAATCACTCAAGGTGCAAACATTTTCCCAGGTTTTGCACTCAAAGAATGGTTTTCATCTTGAGGGATTTGATCGCACTCGACACTTGGTTGATCTGGAGTTAAGATGGATCTTTGTTGGTTTTATATTTTTCCCAATTTTATTTTTTAATATATATATATATATATATATATATATATATATATATATAGATATATGTCAAGTAATATGTGTGTGTGTCCCCGAGGGTAGCTCAATTTGTGATTGAAGTGACATGAAATTGTGTTAATTAAGATATCCAAGGTTCAATCCTCTCAAAGTAACCTAGTCTATAGATAGGAGGAAAGGTTGTAGGTCCCAAATGCATAATGGTAACATCCAAAATCGACTCCATACCACATGAGTATGAGATTGAACCAATTGTCAAATCCTCTGGTTTCAAAATAAAAAATTTAAAAAAAATGTTTATATATATATATATATATATATATATATATATATATATAGATATAATTAATCAAATTAAACTTTAATTAAAAAATAAAAAAAATAAAAAAATAATCCAAAATACAATACTATATACAAGTTAGAAAAAACCCACACACCCGGGCCTCACCATGACAGTGACGTTGAGTGGCCAATTGAAGGTCCCAATCCATCCAGCAAGTAGAGTCTCATGGTGGCCAAAGGCAAAACCAAGAGCAAAGACATATTGTCCAGCGCTTGGATAGCCAAAAAATGATTGGGAGTGGTCCAATTACATAATGTGATGAGAGAATAAGCACGATGGGCATGGTTGTTCCTAGATGATAGAGTCGATACCATTTTTCTGGCAACGAACAACAAACGGACCTAGGAGATAAAATGGCACCAAATAGAGGACGCATGCAGGCAGTGATGCTACCCTCATCCGACTTAGGAAGGAGCTACTACACATAATCGCTCATCATCACTCACGGCCATGATTTTCCCACAAGTCGAGCTAACATACCCAATGGTGGAATGATGTGAGTATCATATCACTATTAATCTGAGTTGTTTTTAGCAGGACTTTTGGAGTTTCTGGTGTAGGAATATGTGGAAATATTTGTAGTGAAATTTTGATTTGTGTTATTTAAATTAATTTTTTTTATTTTATATTAGATTTCGTATTGGGAAAATTCCCTATAACATTTCTATTGTGCAGGGATTACCCATCAAACTTGTGGTTTCGATGATGTCAGGCCAGGGTAACTCCACATTGAACGAGAGACAAAACTGATTGATATTATTCATTAGGTAACTCATGCTTATATATACAAAAATAAAAACGGATCAGTTCATCTTCTAGATGATTGTCCAGTTCACCCATCTGTTTCGGATTAGGTGTCAACATTCCCCCCCTTAATCTGAAGGGATGTTGGTGAGTCCAAGCATCATTCTGAATCTTTCAAGCTTTTCTCTTCCAAGCGCTTTGGTGAAGATGTCTGCAATTTGCTCGTTTGTGGAACAATGACGGAGATGGATTGTTTTGGCCTCAACATGATGTCGGATCAGATGATATTTAGTATTGATGTGCTTAGTACGATCATGGAACTTTGGATTCTTGGCCAACTTTATTGCAGATGTGTTATCAATCATGAGTGGAGTAGATTGTATTTGTTTTACTTGCAAATCTTCAAGAATTTTCCTGAGCCACACAATTTCTTTCGTTGCTTCAGCTGCTGCCACGTATTCTGCTTCTATTGTGGAATCTGCTGGTACTGATTGTTTGCGTGATCTCCAGGAGACAGCTCCTGATCCAAGACTCATAGCATATCCTGAAGTAGATACCCCAGTTTCTTTGTCTCCATCGAAGTCTAAATCAGAGTATCTAATCAAGTTGAAGTCGTCCACCTGTGTATACTTGATTCCAAGGTCTTGAGTTCCCTTCAAGTACCTTAGAACTCTTTTTGCAGCAGACCAATGTCCCTCACAAGGCTTTTGCATAAACCTGGAGAGGATTCCAACAGCAAATGAAATGTCTGGTCTGGTAGTAGTGAGGTAGATGATACTTCCTACAAGCTGTCTATACCTTGTTGCATCCTCAAATTCCTTTCCTTCAGTAGATGTGAGCTTCAAGTTTTGTTCCATTAGAGTAGAAAGGGGATTGCACTATGTCATGCCAAATCTGTATAACAAATATCCAATGTATTTCTTTTGAGAAAGAAATATGGACTTTGGATGTTGGGTTACTTCAATGCCAAGATAGTAATGAACATAGCCCAAATCAGTCATTTCAAAAAAAATTCCTAATTCTTTCTTTATGGATGCAATATAGCTTTCATTGTTCCCTGTCATTAAAAGATCATCTACATATACCACAAGATATACAACTGTTTTGCCAACTTTCTTGACAAATAAAGTTGCATCATCAAGATCAAAATGTTTGAAGTTGAGTTTCAGAAGATGCTCAGTTAGTTTTTCATACCAGGCTCGTGGTGCTTGTTTGAGGCCATACAAGGACTTCACAAGTTTGCATAATTTGTGTTCATGTCCTTTCACAGCAAATCCTTCAGGTTGGGACATAAAAACATTCTCTTTTAGATCTCCATTCAAGAATGCAGTTTTTACATCCATTTGATGGACTTTCCAACCGTTCTGAGCAGCTAGTGCAAAGAGTGTCCGGATGGTGGCCCATTTTGCTGTGGGAGAAAAAGTTTCCTCATAATCGACCCCTTCCTTCTGTGCAAAACCTTTTGCCACAAGCCTAGCTTTGTGCTTGTCAAGTGAGCCATCAGCTTTGTACTTGTTCTTGTAGACCCACTTGCAGCCAATTGGTTTGGTTCCAAATGGAGGATCAACCAGCTTCCAAGTGCCATTCTTTATGAGGGCATCATACTCCTTCTGCATCGCTTCTCTCCATTCATCATGAGAAGCAGCTTCTTTGAAGGAAGTTGGTTCAAAATCTGTATACAAATTCAATTCACAATCATAAGTAACATCCATATCAACAGGTGAATTAGAGTTATCTACATCACCTCCATCTTGTCGGTTTGTATTTCTGGTTCCTGTTTTTCCAATTTCATCAGGATGAACACTTTCAAGTGTCTTTGTCAGCCACTTTGGGGGACCTTTCTGAGATGGTCCAGGCTGTTCTGTTGATTGAGTTGGGACTGAATCAAGATTAAGTCTCCCAATTCTATCAATTACATCACTTAAAGCATCATCCGTTGTTGGAGTGTCATGCAGGGGAGATTGTTCTTCAGAAGAAGATTCCACATGTTGATCTAGTATAGGAATCCCCCCTTCAAGATGTGGAATCTGATTATCAAACTCTTGGAATGATTTCGGTTTTGTGAATCTATCCAAGCGATCAAGTTGCCGCTCAACAACACTGTCAGATTTGGATGATTCAAGAAAAATGACATCTCTAGATAAAACAAACTTTTTATTTACTTCATCATAAAGGCGGTATGCTTTAGATGTGTTTGAATACCCCAGGAAGATACACTTACAACTTCTAGCACCAAGTTTGTTTCTATGTACCTTTGGTATTAAAGCATAACAGGTGGAACCAAATATCCTAAGATGTTTTACCGAAGGAACATGTCCATACCACAATTCATAAGGAGTCTTGTTTCTTATAGCACTAGATGGACATCTATTCTTTATATATGCAGCACATAGAACAGCATCAGCCCAAAACATTGTCTTTACATTTTTGAAGAAAAGCATGGATCGTACCATATTCAAAATTGTTCTGTTCATTCTTTCAGCTACACCATTCTGTTGAGGATTATAAGGTATAGTTGTTTGATGTTTAATCCCATGTTGGCGAAGATAATGTTCAAATTCATTTGATGTATATTATTTTCCATTATCAGTGCGAATAGACCCAATATGAGATTGTGCATCATTTTCAATCCACTTATGAAAATTATTGAATGTTTGAAAAGCATCAGATTTGTTCTTCAATAAGTAAACCCAACACATTCTGGTGTAATCATCAATAAATGTCATGATATATTTATTTCCATTTGCAGAAGGAACAGGCATTGGACCACATAAATCTGAATGAATAAGTTCAAGCTTCCTATGTGCTCTTGAATGTGAATCATGAAAAGACTGTTTGCTATGCTTTCCTAGAATGCAAGGATCACATTGTTTATGTTTTCTAGGAATTGTAGGCAAACCAGCAACACCATTTTTCTTCAACAAGCGGAGACTATCATAGTTTAAATGTCCAAATCTAGCATGCCATAATAAACTTGATGGAAGTGTACCTTCATCATGATGAGAAATATATGAAAAATGTTGTGCATGAGCAGAGGTTCCTTGCAGTTTAAGAGGTCTTTCTTCTTCTATACCTCTCATGACAAGTGAATGGTCAGATGCCTTTCTTACCTCAAGCTTTCCATCAAACATATGAATGGAGTGACCTTGCTAGCGGATGTGGACCAGGGACAGCAAGTTTCTCTTGAGCTGTGGGAGATATAGAACATGATCCAGAAGAAAATCTGGAAGACCAGGCAGTTTAAGCCTGATTGTGCCAAGCCCTGATGGCTTGATTTTTGACTGATCTGCAAAGTATACTGCTCCATCAACATTGTCAGTGAAATCTTCAAAAAATTCTTTCCTATGAGTCATATGATAGGTTGCTCCTGAATCAAGCAACCAGTCATTTTTCGAAGAAGCAAGTGAAGCATTAAACAAGTCTTCATTTACTCCAATGTTACATTGTGCCTCAATATAGTGAGCGGATTTAGGTGCTTTACCTTTGTCTGTGTCATCAGTTTTACCTTTCTGCTGGTTTCTTCTCTGCTCAACCTTGTCCCATGGTAGCTTGCATGTAGAAGCATCATGTGATCCATTTCGTTTGCAGCGAATGCAATGCAGATCTGCCTTTTCTGCTTGAGAATGTCTTCCCCCCTGCCTCTGAAGTATCTTCCTCTTCCTCTTCGTCCACCTCTTCCTCTTGTAGAATCTTGAGCAGGATGCTTTTCTTTGTGAGCAAGGCAAATAGTCTCTTCAGAAGATTCAGGGACTGTTTTCTTTCCAAAGGCTTTCTCTCTTTCAGCAAACTTTTTCACAAGAGAGTCAAAGGTTATATCTTTAAGGTTTCCATTTGCTTGTAAAGACTCAAGATAATTGGAGTAGGTAGGATAGAGTGCTTTGAGAAAGGCAATAAGAGAGATATCCAGCTCAACCTTAGTGGATTTAATATCATGCATTATAGACTTTATTTCAGATGCAAGAGCAAGAGGATCATTATTTTTCAGTTCAAGAGTGAAGAGTTTAATCATGAGCTGAACAACTTCAAGTGTAGAATGTGTATCATAGAGTTCTTTCAGCTTTTGTAAAGCTTCAAAGGCAGTGGAATAGGATGAAATATGACGACTTACTTCCTCATTTACAGATGCTGCGATCAATGCATAGGCTTTGATGTTCTTGTTTTCCCAAATGGCGAGTTCTTTGTCTGATGTGGGCTGCACAGGGTCTCTGTCTTCTTCTCCGACACACACTCCTTTCCACAGCTCATTGTAGATGAGGGTGTGTTTTACCATCCGAGACCATTCAGAATAGTTCTCCTTGCCAGTGAGAACTATTCCGACCAAAGAGATGATTGAATGCATTTAAAAAAAAAAAAAAAACTTCTTCTGAAAAGAAAAACTTTTGCTGATAAAAGGAACTTCTGATGACAAAAAAACTTTCCTATCCTATTCCTTCTGCCACAGATTCCAAAAAAATATCAATCTTTAGATGTTTACGACACTCGTTCCTTTATAGCCAAAAACTGTCACATGCTACAGAGTAATTCTATACATTTTACTGTTCTCGGCACATGTAGTATTCTATGTATCTACCTTTAGAATTTCGGTTTTCAATACAGTTTATATAAACCTCAGGCATCGGTCTCAATACACAATTCTATGGCTCAACATCGATTTCAATACAATTTATCAATACAAAACCTCGGCATCTTCAATACATAACTCTATAATGCAGCGGACAAAAGATTAAAGGTAACAACGACGAAAATTGGCAGTTTATCCTCCAACTGACAGCGACGATGGATTCGGCTCCTCACACAACAAAGACTGCAAATACTCTTATGCAAACCTCACACCAATTCCACGATGTTCCACGCTGCACCGACGTCCCAGGATTAACCCACAGGCTTTCCTTCACTCTTTACGAAGGCTCTTCGACTTCACACGATAACCGACAGCGCACCTAGGCAACGAATTCTCCTTTTGCAGAAGGAGAATAGACAGTTTATCTCAAACGCCAAAAACTCAAACGCACCATACAGGCCACGGACAGCAAAATCTGGTGGAACCGGATTCGAATATCATAAAACATACAGGTAGGAAAACAAATATCTCCAGGTTGCAAGCCAGCAATGATGGTGGGGCTCTCTCTTGGTGAGAAAAACTTTATACAGGGCGGAATTGCTCAAGATATCCGCACAGATGGTCGTGGCCAGCAGCATTTCCGATCATTTTCAATCGAGACTGGTGTTATTCCTCAGGTAAATGGCTCGGCAAGGGTGAGAATTGGCTCAAACTGAAGTAATAGCAAGTGTGAAGGCTGATCTTGGAAAACCAAGTCCATATCAACCTGATCAAGGGAAGATTGAAATATCTGTTGAGTGCAGTCCTATCGCTGATCCAGAATTTGAGCGGAGGGGAGGAGAGCAACTGTACGACAGAAACAAAATTCCTCCGCAGACTCACGGTTTCAAAAGGGACACATTACACTTTCTTTGCCCTTAGTAGACAAAACAGCAGCAAGACCTGGGCGTATGGAAAAAAAGGAATTTCACACAGTCAGGATGCGCAGAGAATGAAACGTTCAGTCATGGCCAGGCATTGATTCCTTCTGCGCCAGGCAGAGGCAGACCAGCGCAGGACAGACAGGACAGAGTGGCGCAGGACAGAGCAGCACAGTGCTCAGGGCAGGAGTTACAACCTATTTTGGGACCTATGCTCTGATACCATGTCAGGCCAGGGTAACTCCACATTGAACGAGAGACAAAACTGATTGATATTATTCATTAGGTAACTCATGCTTATATATACAAAAATAAAAACGGATCAGTTCATATTCTAGATGACTGTCCAGTTCACCCATCCGTTTCGGATTAGGTGTCAACAGATGAATTCTTATTAAATTTTAAAAAAATTAAACCTAAAAAATCCACTAGAAAAAATTCCAAAAAATTACATTAAAAACAACTCGCTATTAAACCAAGTGTGCCAAAGAATAAATGAGTTGGGCGTATGAGCGAAGTGGCTCGTGTTTTCTCTCCATGTGATCACCTTTAGACAAATGTTGGGTCTAGACGCCCGTCGTGGGGAAATTGTATATAATTTTCAATACAACAATTTAATATGTTAATATGGCATTATAACTATGGGTAAACATTAATTAAAACTTGTATATATTTAAAGGTACGTAAGCTGGCTATAATGGTACATTTTCATTATAGGAGTGGTTTTGTGTGTCGTAGGAGCTCAATGCTATGAAGCAAGGTTTGGATTGTTGTAAAAAGGATACTACAAATTTTGTAAAATAATGAATTAGAGTATTAGAAAGAATAAGTGGAAGGATAATTTTCACATTAGAAATAATAGGAAATGGGCACAACAAAACATATTTTGTTGATTAGAGAATAATAGAAACATGTCAATGTATTCTATAGTAAATTTAATGCAATTATCACTCTTAGAATAGTGACCTACCTTTCCTTACCTCAATGACTTGTTATTTTCTCTTTTTATGAAGACTTTAGCTTAATGAGATTGATTGTTGACGCTTTGAACCATCAAGTGTGGTTCATCTTCAGGACAAAGTGATGAAGATGAATTTCATCATCAGTTTGTCATGAAGATGAATTTCATCATCATTTTTTCATGAAGATGAATAACACTTGGTTTGAAACTTTGGAAATAATAATCTCAATGCCATAGATCTAGAAGATAAATTTCAAATTAATTATAATCACATAAACCTAAATTCAAATACTTTAGCTCATTTGAGGAATCTTCTCTCTTTGACTTTTCCTTATCCTCCAAAGACAATAAGGTGACATTATACCTTCAGGACCTTAAAATGGAGTATGCCTCAAGTGAGAACAACTTTGTAACTCAAATTTTGAAAGAGGATCACTTGGATAGACAACCCTATGAAGAAACTCAGGATTGGTCCTAGTGAGCATGTAAAACTTAATAAGTTTTTGGGTTTATATGAATAATTATGGTTCTGATAGGATGGCTAATAAAGTTATGAACTGAAACGATCATTTTTGAAAGAATTTATGAAGATATACTTAGAAAACCTTAAAATTGTAATATGTAATAATTGATTAAGAATAAAGTTTGCTACCCAAAAAAATTACTACTATTTTTAATAAATTTTAAAATTGTTTTTGGGTATTTTTTAGATTTTTTTTTTAATTTTTCTAAACAAATTGATATATATTATAATTTCTATATTTTTTCTAAACAAATTAATATACACTGTAATTTTTGTATAAAATATTAAATATAAAAAAATCAATAATAATAATAATATTATTATTATTATTATTCTAAACAAATTGATATATATTATAATTTCTATATTTTTTTCCAAATAAATTAATATACACTATAATTTTTACATAAAATATTAAATATAAAAAAAAAAGTAAAAAATAATAACAACAACAATAACAACACCACCACCACCACCACAAAACACATGTGCGCACACACACATATGGTTTTAGAAGGATGGCTCCATTATGGTTTAGATCTATGCTTGGGTTATTCCTTTCAGGAAAACCTTACGTACCAGCTTTTAACCTCTTTGTTCACTCCCACCATGTAAGAATTTGAATATGAAAATGTCGCCCGAAAAGTACAATGCCCTGCTAGACTATACGCTAGGATTCAAATTTCACATTGGAATCTCCCCTCTCCTATACTCTAGCAGAATATATCCCTCCCTCATTGGTGATATTTACTGCTAACCTAACACATACCTTTGCATGGTCTCCCTTCCTGCGGCCCCCTATCTTCTAGCGTAGGTTAGGAGTCTTTAAAAATGGGTCGCTCGCATACCAACCATATCCTTTTGATGCCCTTTTTTCACCCTTAGTCTAGTGGTCGTCTCCCCTAATTGATCCTCTTTTGATGTGTTCCCCATTAGGTCTTCATCCCTCAATCTCTTGGACGTTTTCAGAACAGTTACCCTCGCCTATCGTACTATATTACAACTCGCACTCTCCCTCTTCCAGTTTCCTAAATGGCTTCCTCACCCCAGAAATGCATAGTGGAGGAATTTTTCTTCAGGGGTAGTTAGGTCACGCAATCTCTCTAACTGGACCCCCCAAAAAATCAAATTGAAATTGCATCAAACGCAAACCTGAGGAATTATCCTTAGTATTGGGAAAGTACATCCAATGGAATTAAATTCATAAGATGGATGACATGGTGGTGTTCAGACATTTTTCTAATAAGTGTATGTTAATGGCAGTCCTATCAAGTTGGATCGAATTGAACATCAAACTGTTTCTAGGCTACTCGCCTCATTGTAAGGCTTTTTTCCGAAGGATGGATGGGCTAGCAAGTTTCAAGTACAGAAGATGCAACAATAATTGTGGAAAAGCAAAGGCCATGGGGCTCACATGCCCTCCTTCTAAAAAAATGGTCCATCAATTTTGACATTACAACAAAGTAGTTGGATTTGGGTTTGGCTTCCATCCCTGCATCCCATCTTCTATTTTGAGAGCATGTTTCACGAGGTAGGAAACTCTCTAGGATTTTATTATGATGTCGATTTATCATTTTTGTAGATTGTATTTATGGTGATTTCACACATATTGGTAGGTCTTTACTTTTGACTAGGGTTACATGAATCGATATCCATCAATGTCGAGAACATCATACATCACCAAAACATTCATTATGAAGGCATCTTGTTCACGTGTGTCCACTACCATGTTTATCGACACCTGAGCAGGGACTGTGAGGTAGCAAAAGGCAAAAGAAAGAAATGGGTTCAAAAGAGTGAGTTCCACTCCGTTACTCCTCTGACCTCTCCTCAACTCACCCCCCCCCAAAAAAGGATCTTTAGGAATGAAGGCAGTGTGAAAACTAGTAGAATTCACTAACCCAATGTGATGGAATTAACCATGGTTTGAATTCTACATATGCATATCCACCTTTAAACACACCACGATACTTGGCTCAGCCCTCCTTGGAAATCAAAGAAATATTGGTCGTGGCAAGCTCACCCTCTCCTACAGTGGCACATCCTACTACAAGTACAGATCATAATACTCTCTCAATTTTTTCTCTCTCTGGTATTGATCAGCTTTGTATCCATGATGCTTCATTTTTTGAATACCTTCCCTCTGCTATTACAAATACCCTTAACTCCCTCTCTAGGATCAAAACCCCCATTCCCCGTCCCCCTCTTTTCTCCCTCTCCCATCTCACATAGGGATCTCTCCCTTCAATCGCCCCCTCAAGCCTCTCAACCTTTGTCCCTTCTCTTCTCCCCCCATCGCTACTATCTTCTTCTTTTTTATCACTCCCCCTTCCGCCCTCCCTTTTGGAACATCCCACTCCCCTCTCTAATTCTAGTCAAGGACTACTTCTATTTTAAGACCCCTCCACACATCTCCTTTGTTATAGGATGAAAATAATTTCTCTCCAAGGTTCAGCATCAAGCTAGTTATGAGATACAAGCTTGGAAAAAATATTCCATCCTAAGGGTGATTAGAGCTTCAGGCCCTTCTCAGGGATCTAAATGGAGGTCCTCTCTCTGAATTGTTCAGGTTTGGCCAACCCATCTAATAAATTGGCCCTCAAAAGACTATGTGAATAGTTCTTACCTAATGCAATCTTCCGTAAAGAGACTATATTGGTCAACGAAAAAGTTATTTGTACCCTAAAATCTATTCTCCCTAATATGGATTTTTTTCTATTTACGATGATAGTACATCAGGGGGGCTTGCGACAGAATGGGATCCAAAACTCATGCATCTCAAAACAACATGGTCTTCGAGGTCACTATTGGCCCTTGATCTCACCTCTTTTGAACCTCACATGTCCTTTAATTTCATCGATGTGTATGGATCGTACGTGGTAGGAAATAATTATAGACTTTTATTGCTTAATTACAAGTTCTCATAACAGAGAGAGTCATTTTTGGTGGTGATCTCAATTTCACTTTGGGCAATTCAAAATTTTGGGGGCCCTCGACAAGACCTGATCCCTTATCATATTTCTTGGTCTCCCTCCTGGATGACATGAATCTCTATGATATTCTCCTGCAAAAATTATGCCAACATGGTCAAACAACAAACCAGATGTAGCCAGAATCTCCCACCACTTATATCATTTCCTTATTTCAGATAGTCTCCTCAATACCATCCTTAAAATTAGATAGTGGTCATCTGTGGGGGATAATTCATATCATGTTTCTATTTTCATTTAATTGGAATCCTTTCCTGCCAATCCTCCTAGTCCCTTCAAACTAAACCTCTCATGGATGGATGACCCCACCCTGATTTCTCTCTTAAAAGATAGTTGGTTCAAATTCTCCTCAGGCAACCCAAAATCCCCCTCCCTTAATTTTTAAAGAAACCTAAAAAACTCAAAGGATATTATCAATAAATGGGCCAAAAATAAAAGAGTAATATTAAAAAAAATTGGCTAATACTGAATCTCAATTGCAACTTCTATGGAATCAATTATCCTTTGTGGTTATCCATGCTGACCTCCATGATAAAATCTCAACGCTAGAGAAATCTAGAAAGGAGATTCTTCTTAAATAGAAAAAGGAATGGAGACTCAAAATTTGTTCCCTCTGGATCAAAGCTAGTGATGACAATGCAAAATATTTCCATAGGGTGGTGAATCATAAGAAGACCATAAATACTATATGGGGAATTACTGGTCCATCTAGAACCTTTTCCACCTCCTTCTCGAACATTGTGTTATCACTTAGAACTATAAACATTTGTATATAATCCTTTGTCCAAGTTCAATTTCAAAAGTTGGTGTCAAATTGTTTTTGTTCTATGTTTCTTACTTAGGGTTGGAGCTTTAAAGGTGTTTGATGTAAATTGTACTCTAATCCTATTGGTCATCCTCCACCATCATGGTTTCATAAGCCATGTCTTGTCTTATCCATGTCACCGATCCTTTCCGTAATTTCGCAGCGCAGTCTCTTATTGGTCAGTTTCGCAACATAATCATTGTTTAGCCATTCCGCAGCGCGTCACCATCAAGCTGTTTCGCAGCGCATTATGACAATTCAAAACTAACCGTGCTGCGAAATCGCAGATTCGTGCGTTTTGTAGCGAATATTTCTCAAAGGGTCAAGTATGTTGATGAGTCACCACTTCCGTCCTCTCATGTCAGTTTGCGTACCTCCCAAACGCTCATTAACCATCACTCCACCAATAGATTTGTATACATGCACATAAATATTATTCAAATGGGTTTTACCGTGCATGGATCTTTATGATGATCGTAAATGATGTATAAGTGACCAGCCTGTGTGATGATATATTTGAGTTTGCAAGTGAGGTTGTTTTCAAGTGAGCCTGATTACAAGTGAGGCCGAGTTAAAAAGAATTGAATCGCCATTTTAGTTGAAGTTGTTGGTCATTGTCTGTGCGAAAATTTCAAAAGCAAAATGGAGAGGAAAGAACATAGGTCTGGAAAATGTCAGAGAACAGAGCCTGAAGGTTTAGACCTAGCATTAAGAGATGAAGGCGTGAAGAAAGCCTTCAAGGATGCCGGCTGTTGGAATTTCTGTAAGAAGCTGCAAGGTGGCCATGCTCAGGTAACAAAGGATTTTGCTTTAAACTTCACCGGCTTGAATTATAAAATAGCTATGTTAGAAGTTCAAGTGTCTCCGGAGGCAATAGCTGCTGTAACTGAGATTCCACGAGGGGGGCAAGAATGGTTTAAGAATTTTAAGTTTGATATGAACCCCTGCAAAGAGTTTTTAAAAGAGGCATATGTGAATGAAGACCTAACAAAAGCAGTGCCTAGAAACTATGTTAAGGAGCACTATGCCCTTCTTCTCACCTGTATTCAGAAGTACTTGACCTGTGAGGGAAGATACAATAAGGTCTACTCTTATCACTTCAAGTTGTTGTTACATTTCACTGGTAAAGCATCCATAGACATTCCCTTCTATTTGTTTCGTAGTCTGAGCAAAATGTGTGACAAAGTGCAATTAAGGAAGGACGACTGTGAAACATCTTTATTTCACCATGGTTTGGTTAAATTGTTAGTTTTGGATGGTCTTCAGAAAATAGGTAGAGATTGGAACTCGTTCATTTTCATGGCTGGTTTCCAAAGTAAAACAGGTCTTACTCCACAGCCAGTTAGAGAAAAAGAACAATCAGTCAAAGAACTCATGCTAGCTGAGCTTCAAAAGGAGGCAAAAGATAAAAAGAAAGCCAAGTCACAGTTGAGAAAGTCAGTGAAGCCACTGATCATTAAAGAACAACCTCAGCCATCAGCAAAAGAAGAAGCTCAGCATAAGAAAACTGTACCTGGACCAAGTGGATCTGAAACAGTGTCAAGAGTTAGGACAAGGAGCCAAATAAGCAAAGAAAAAGGAAAAGCATTAGCTGTTGAAGAAAGCCCGGTATCTAAGGCAAGCCTGAGTGATTTGTTGGAGGCCATTGAGTTTGATCAAATTGAACCGGTGCACATTGAACCAGTGCACGTTGATTTGACACAGTCATCACCAGAAAGCACCAAGAAGTCTAGAGCTTCAAAAAGACTGAGGTTTGATGAACCAGGTGATGAATTTATATTCAAGCCCAGAAGACCTGTTACGAGAAAGCAAGGGAAGCTGAGAAACTGCCTAGAACAGAGGTAGCTGAGAAATTGCCAAGAACAGAGGAGGCAGAGAAAGTCAAGCAAAAAGACATAAATAGAACAGTCATCATTTCCCAAGGAGGTAATATTATAGCCATAAGAAACCAGTTGGAGGCAGCTAAAAATGAAATTGATAAGGTGAAGAATGCCACTAGGGAGTCTGCAGTCAGGTATGCAAATTATCGAAAAGTTGTATTGAAAGGAAGTAAAAACCTAGTAAGCCAGGTGGATTCGGTAGCTGATGTTTACACATGGACAGTTCTAGCTCTCAAACAGGCCAAATTCATCAGAAAGATAAACATGTGTTTAAGAGCCGAAAACAAAGCTATGAAGAAGAGGATTGAAGACTTGGAATCACAGCTAGGTTAGTGGAAGAAAGTTGAAGACTTAAAGGCCCAACTAGACCAATTAGCTGATAAATGAAGTTGTTGTTCAAAGAAAGGTGTTGTTCTAAGTTTTGTCAAATTTTGCTTAGTTTCATTATTTTGAGGACATCTAGATTCCTACCATATGTAAAGGAGTTTTAGCAATTAAAGGTATAAGCAGTAAATACCTCAGGGAAAATACAAGTTGTTTTAACAAATTCAGCAGTTTCGTAGCGCACTACGAAACTGCTGTAGGTGGCGTTTTCAAAGCAAATAAACAGTTTGGTAATATGTGCGGGAATTTTCAAAAGGGAACACCTAAAGGTTATGTGAAAGATCAAATGAAGACATCCCAGCCATTCTGATCAAGACAGGTGTGCCTTCAAAAAGGTGAAATGTTTTAACCTAAGTGTAAATTTTTCGGTTATAAAGCCACTTTATTGCTGGTCATAGGGTGTTGAATGAATTGCATACATGGAATTTTGGCTTGCACACTTGGCCATCGATGGAGCATCCAACTCATCAGGAAACATGGTGGTGTTCTATTGTTTTTGGGTTATTAAAGAGACTTAAAGTACATGCTGCTGCATATTCGAAGTAATCGGGGACCAGAACCGAAAAGTAAGGGATATTCTCAGCCAACACGGAGCAGATTAAAGCCTTCAGTATCCAAAGCCAACATGGGGCATTAATTGCTCATCTCATGCCATCTCAGCCAAACGAAAGGGAAACCAGGTGTCAAAGCTGCAAGGAGGAATCATTCTACGAAGGAGATAGAGTTAGAATTATAATTAAATTAGAACTTTTTAGAACTTCAGTTAGTGGTTATTGTATTAAATAGTTTGTTGCAAAGCAGATAGGTGTCATTAGTGGCAGTCATCGAGCTCCCCTCATGCTGGAGGAGGAAGCTCCAAGTAGTTATAATTATGTTTCTATATATAGTTGAATGATGAATGTAAGTAGGGTTGGATATTTGGAGAAAACATAGTATTGTTTTGGCTTGTGTAAAAACTCAGTTTCAGTAATACAATTGGTTGCTTGTCTTCTCAGGATTCATACAGTGTTTCAATGCTCAAGATATGTGGTTTTGCTTTATCTTTAATGTTTTTACAGTTGTATAAATACAAAATCACTCAGAATTCACTTTGCTGCTCTAATTTCCTGTGTGTATTTGTAAGCTGAGGTTTCTATGATATGTGTTTTGAGTATTTAAACATCACATGCCCTGACTTCTATGTATGAGTAGTGTTATAGTTTACTGAAGGATGATTAACTCCATAAGCCCAATGGAAGTCTTTGTAATGTCTGTCCAGCCAACATATTTGTTAAATTCACTTTGCAAGAGTTAGCCATCTCATCAATAGTCAAAATCAATAACCTTTTGAGAGAGCCCTCTCAGGCTAAGGAGGCTAAGCCTTCGTCAAAAGATTGGTCTGAAACAGTTACACAGAGTCTACCTGGTCAGCAGCCTTCCAGTGCTTGATTTTGTGATAACATTTTGGTGTGTCGGCCGGGAGACTGAAGATTACTCATTCCCGAAATTGTAAGACTGAACTTCTGAAGGTAGCAGGAGCTCAGAAAGGTTTTCGAGGCTGCATTCTACCTTGGTGACTCCATTAAATCTTAAAGTTCAAAAGGTGGCTTCGAGAGGAAGATATACAAGGAGTAATCCTGACCCAAACCCACCTAGTCCTGTGGATAATCCCAACATCATCTCAAGGAGTAGACAAAGATTTTCTGATATACCAGGTACTTCAAACATTTCAAAGTCTTTGTTTCCTGAGTTTTCTAGAAGCCCTGAAGATAAAATTGTTGATGATAAAATTCAAGAAGTATTGTTGAGGTCTGAAAATGAAGAAGAACTTATTGGTATCATTTTAGATTTACAAAAAAAAGGCATTGATACTTCATCTTTAGTGTCACAAAAAGATAAAGAAGACTTTTGGGAAATTGTTACTTCTGAATTTTTATTAGAGGAGGAGGACTTGAAAAAGCTCAAGGAGCTTGACCCTTTTGAAGTTTTGCTTAAATCTAAAACTGGTCTACCTCTTCCAAATTGGAGTTCTTTTGTCAGTGGTTTACAAAGTCCAAATAGCCCTTTCCGTACTCATACTTTATCTTCTGCCTCTGCTAGTCCAAATAGTCCTCAGACAACATCTCATACTAGTTCTGGTCCCACTAGTCATACAGTACTTTTTATCCCTGCTCCTCCTTTCATTATGGTTGTACCTGCTAGGTATGCTCCTCTAGCTCTCCCTGCTGTTTTGCATGATCTCCCTAGTAAATATGCTGCTAGAATTCCAACATGGGGAGGAGATGAAGACATTATAGCCAAGGAACATGTGGATAGGTTCAATGATTTTGTTGATAGGGAGGAAGTGGATGATGAAGATGTAAAATTAAGACTGTTTGCTCAAACTTTCATTGGGGAAGTCCGAAAATGGTTTAAAGCCCTTGGAGCTGGTAGCATTCATAGTTGGGCTGAGTTTGAAGATAGCTTTATGAGGAAATGGGGAAATAGAACCAATCCTGTTCAAGCCCTCACTGAATATAATAGTCTAAGAAGAGCTCCAGATGAAACTGTCCAAAACTTTTCTAAGAGGTTTAATAAAGTATATAATTCTATTCCAGCACATTTGAAACCTCCTGGAGCTTTGGCACAGTTAAGATATGCTGAGTCATTTGATTCAGATTTCTCTCTTTTACTCAAAGAAAGAGAGTCTGCTACACTTGCTGACATGCAAAATGATGCAGTTAAGGTAGATGTGAATATGCTTGCTGCTAAGAAATCAAAGATGGCAAAGACTAAGATAAAGGAAGAGGAGAAGCCTTCTACTTCTGCTCAAGAAGATAAGTTTGAAACCATGATGAAAACCATGGAGAAATTGATGGACCAATTAGCACTTGGGAATACTGCTGCTCCCCAAGCACAGCAAGAGCCTCGGTTTAGGAACCCTCAATTTAGAAGGCCTCAGAATCAGCAAAGGCCAAGAGACAATAGAAATCAACAGGCAGATCCTCCAGTGAGACCTCCTTTCCAACAAAACTTGGTGGATGAAGAAGAAGAACCTGAAGTACCTGAGGAATCTATTCATTGCCTTGGTGAGGAAGACTCAGAAATTTTCTTAACAAAAGAAGAACATGATGAGTCCAGCATGGTGAAAGCAGAAGAGGAGCCTTCAGATTTCTTAAAAGGTTATCAGCATGCCATATTTGAAATTCAGAAGCAGTACAATCTTAGAAACCGAGATGTCCCTATTACAGCAAATAAAGCACAGCCCAAGAAGAATATCTCAAAGGCAATTGAAGATAAAAAGGAAAAGTCAAAGCTGGTTGATGGTAAAGGTGATTCCCTTATTGATAGAAAGGATATTCAAAACCCTGCTCCTCCTAAAGAACTTGAAAATTCTACTTCTGTTTTTAACATTGAAAATGAGATTGCAAAAATTAAAATATCAGTCCCTTTCAATGAAATTCTCAAGGTAGACAAATATAGAAGCAAGATTGTTGAAATGCTTAATTCTCCACCAGGAGGGGCTGATATTCTAAATGTGCAAGAGGATAATCCTATTATCTGTTTAGGTCCAAGACTTGAGGATGAACAAAATGATGAGTTTCCCCCTTTTTATATAAGCATTAATATCCATGACATGACTCTATATAATGCTATGCTGGATTCAGGGGCATCACATAATCTCATGCCTAAGGTAATCATGGAAAGACTGGGATTAGAAGTAACTAGACCATACAAGGACTTATTTTCATTTGATTCAAAGAGAGTTCATTGCATTGGTTTAATAAAAGATGTTGTTGTGGCACTCACACAAATCCCAGCAAAAACAACTGTCATGGACATTGTTGTTGCAGACATTCCACCTAAGTTTGGGATACTTCTTTCAAGGTCATGGGCAGCAAAAATCAAGGGTACCATGCAAATGGATCTGACATATGCTACCATCCCAGTGTTTGGTGAGCAAAGGAGGTTGTATCGTGAAACAAGGATGGCATATATGGTAAGCAGCAAAGACAAGCCTTAGAATTTTCCTATTTACTCATGTGATACAGGTCTTGGATCAGCTATCCTTTTCAATGAATCAGTTGGTAAAGAGTCACAAGATGAACATGCAGAAAATCAGTGTCAAGAGGTACAACAAAGAGATGAAAGAGACATCACTGGTTGCTGGTCCCTATACTTTGATGGAGCAGCAGGAAAAGAAGGGGCAGGAGCTGGAATTTGGATCACTAGTCCAACTGAAGAAAGTAAGTTTCTGTCATACAAACTAAACTTTGATTGTACCAATAACATGGCTGAGTACGAATCTCTGGTGTTAGGCCTGGAAACCTTAATAGAATTGAAGGCAAAGAACATTGCTGTTTGTGGAGATTCCGAATTGATTATTAAACAAGTACAAGGTGCATATCAAACAAGGGATGCAAGGATGAGAACCTACAGAAATTTAGTGTTGGAGTTGTTGGAAAAATTTCAATCCTATTTCTTCAGTATAAAAACTAGGGATCAAAATTCTATTGCAGATTCTCTTGCTGTTGCAGCCAGTCTTTTTATTGTTCCCAAACATTCTTCTGATAGCTATGAAGTGAAGGTTCGCCATAGACCAGTCATCCCAGATAATACCATCAACTGGCAAGTCTTTGAAGATGATCAGCAGGTAAGAAATTTTCTTGAGTTGAAAGAAGAGTTTGAGCATAATCAAATAGATCAGCAGAATATGTTAACAGAGACAAGGGAAAATTCTGAAGTGTTGCAGCTACAAAACAACCTAATTCCTAAAGGCCTTATTCCACTTGAAAAGTTATTTGATCAAAATGATGTGTTTAAAGCACCAAGATTGCAAGCCAATGAAGAGGAAATAGAAAGCTGTAATTTAGGTGACTCAGTTGTGCCCAAATTAGTCAAAATTTCAAGGTTCCTATCAGCTGATATGAAAGTCAAATATGTTGAAATGATGAAGAAGTTTATTGATGTTTTCGCATGGAGCTATGCTGATTTGAAACAGTATGATTCTTCAATCATACAACATACCATCCCAATTAAGCAAAATGAGAAGCCTTTTAAGCAGAAATTAAGGAGGATTAATCCTCTTTTGATGCCACTAATTGAAAAAGAAGTGAAAAAGCTTTTTGATGCCAAGATTATTGTTCCAATCAGATTCTCAAATTGGCTTCCTAACTTGTTACCAGTCAGGAAAAAGAATGGGGAGATTAGAATTTGTATAGACTTCAGGAACTTAAACAAGGCTTCTCTGAAAGATAATTACCCTCTTCCCAAAATGGATTTCATTTTGAAAAATATTGTTGGTTCACAAAGAATGTCTATGCTTGATGGCTTCTCAGGGTATAATCAGATCCTTGTTCATCTAGATGACCAGGAGACGACAGCTTTCACTACACCATGGGGCACATTTATGTATGCAAAAATGCCCTTTGGCCTCATGAATGCAGGAGCAACTTTCCAGAGGGCTATGGACATTGCTTTTGCTGAAGAAAAGGATAGATCAGTGGTGGTATATCTTGATGATATCACAGTCTTTTCAAAGAAGGAAGAAGACCACTTAAAGCACCTTGAAAGGATCCTACTAAAGTGTAGGAGGTTTGGTATTTCTTTAAACCCAACCAAAAGTATCTTTGCCTTAACTTCTGGCAAATTGCTTGGACATATTATCTCTGAAGAGGGAATTAGGATTGATCCTAATAGAGTTAGTGCAATTCAAAGGTTAGATTTACCAAGGAGTAAGAAAGAGATTCAATCATTTCTTGGAAAGGTTAATTTTGTTAGAAGATTTATCCCTAACTTTGCTGAAGTGGTCAAAAATATAACAAAAATGTTAAGGAAAGGAGCAGATTTTAAATGGACAGCTGAAGCAAAGAAGTCATTTGAAGAGATCAAAAAGTCGCTCACTCAAGCACCAGTCCTCATCAGCCCGGATTTTACCAAGGAGTTTCTGATCTTCACATTTGCTTCTGAAGATACAATTGCTGGAGTTTTACTGCAAAAAGGAAGTCAAGGTACTGAACAGCCCATTTCTTTCTTTAGCAAGACATTGGCTAATGCTGAATTGAAATATAATATCTTAGAAAAGCAAGCATATGCATTGGTGAAAGCAATTAAGGATTTCAGAATTTATGTGTTGCACTCTCATATTGTTGCATATGTGCCAAATACTGTTATAAAAGACATTCTTACACAAGCTGATCCAGATGGAAAAAGGGGGAAGTGGATAGCAAAGTTGTTGGAATATGATATTGAGATCAAGCCCACCAAGTTGGTAAAGGGTCAAGGCCAAGCCAAATTGTTAACTCAGTCAAATCTGGACTGTATTGATATTAATTTAAGCACAGAAATCTCAGAAATTTCTGAAAATGAAGAAGAGTTGGTCCAAATAGATGAGAAATTCCTGACTTCAGAATGGTATAAGGATGTAACATTTGTCTTGCAGCATAATAGAGCTCCTGATAACCTTTCAAAATCCAAAGCTAGATTCACCAAGTTGAAATTCCTCAGGTATTTTGTATATGACCAAAATCTGTTTTGGAAGGATGCAGGAGGGATTTTATTAAGTTGTCTCATTGAAGAAGAAGCTGATAAAGTAGTTGATGAGTTTCATAAAGGGGATTGCGGAGGTCATCATTATTGGAAAGCCACTGCAAACAAGGTTTTAAGAGCTGGCTATTTTTGGCCAACTATGTTTAAAGACATTTATAAAAAGATAGCCACATGCCATGAATGTCAAGTATTTGAAGGTAGAAGAAAGCTCATGCCAATGCCATTGGTTCCTATTTATGTTGAAGCACCTTTCCAGCAGTGGGGATTAGATTTTATAGGGGAAATCCATCCTCCTTCATCAGGACAGCATCGCTGGATTCTCACAGCCACCGATTATTTTACAAAGTGGATAGAGGCAATACCCACCAGGCAAGCAAATGATTCAGTAATAATTTCCTTTTTAGAAAATAACATCTTATCAAGGTTTGGTTGCCCAATCAAAATTATCACACACAATGCCCAAGCTTTTAATTCCAAAAGAATGATAAATTTTTGTCATCAATACCACATTTCCCTTGGTCATTCCACTGCTTATTATCCACAGGGAAATGGTTTAGCTGAAAGTTCAAACAAGAGTCTTGTGAGAATTATTAAGAAGCTACTGCAAGAAAATAAAAAGGCTTGGCATTTGAAACTGAAGTATGCCTTGTGGGCTGATCGAATTTGCACAAAGAGGTCCATTGGAACATCACCATATGAACTTGTGTATGGAGCAGAAGCTATATTCCCAACATCTCTCGGGGTACCAGTAATGAAGTTGATTCAAGGATTAGAAGAGGAACCAAATGCTATACAGCGAAGGATCAATCAGCTAATAGCTTTGCAGGAGAAAAGAAGTGAGGTGTTTGATAGTCATCAACAAAATCAAAACAGGGTCAAGAGAGCATTTGACAAAAAGATCAAAGAAGTTTCATTTCAGATTCATGATAAAGTCCTGAAATGGGAAGCCAGAATTGAAGAGAAAGGTAAACATGGTAAATTTGAAAATTTGTGGAAAGGGCCATATCAGATTTCTGCTTTCCATGGAAATAACACCTACATTCTGCAGGAGGTTGATGGAACACCATATGCTGGAGGACCTGTTAATGGCAGGTTCCTAAAGCATTATAATCAATGAATTTCTACCAAGTGTCTCACAAACATTGTATATAACCATTTTATGAGTTTTTTCTTGTTGAAAATGAATGACAAGCTGAACAGGAAAGCTTAAGCCCGAGGTGAAGGCCCACAAAGCTAGAAAGGAAAGCTTGTCAACTCTGTGTGTGTGTTTTTAGAATTTGAATAAAGCACTGGACCTACGAGTTCTTAGTGTACTACAGGAGCACACTATCCCAAGTGGAGCCACTGTTATCACTTAGAACTATAAACATTTGTATATAATCCTTTGTCCAAGTTCAATGTCAAAAGTTGGTGTCAAATTGTTTTTGTTCTATGTTTCTTACTTAGGGTTGGAGCTTTAAAGGTGTTTGATGTAAATTGTACTCTAATCCTATTGGTCATCCTCCACCATCATGGTTTCATAAGCCATGTCTTGTCTTATCCATGTCACCGATCCTTTCCGTAATTTCGCAGCGCAGTCTCTTATTGGTCAGTTTCACAGCGTAATCATTGTTTAGCCATTCCGCAGCGCGTCACCATCAAGTCGTTTCGCAGCGCATTATGACAATTCAAAACTAACCGCGCTGCGAAATCGCAGATTCGTGCGTTTTGCAGCGAATATTTCTCAAAGGGTCAAGTTTGTTGATGAGTCACCACTTCCGTCCTCTCATGTCAGTTTGCGTACCTCCCAAATGCTCATTAACCATCACTCCACCAATAGATTTGTAGACATGCACATAAATATTATTCAAATGGGTTTTACCGTGCATGGATCTTTATGATGATAGTAAATGATGTATAAGTGACCAGCCTGTGTGATGATATATTTGAGTTTGCAAGTGAGGTTGTTTTCAAGTGAGCCTGATTACAAGTGAGGCCGAGTTAAAAAGAATTGAATCGCCATTTTAGTTGAAGTTGTTGGTCATTGTCTGTGCGAAAATTTCACAAGCAAAATGGAGAGGAAAGAACATAGGTCTGGAAAATGTCAGAGAACAGAGCCTGAAGGTTTAGACCTAGCATTAAGAGATGAAGGCGTGAAGAAAGCCTTCAAGGATGCCGGCTGTTGGAATTTCTGTAAGAAGCTGCAAGGTGGCCATGCTCAGGTAACAAAGGATTTTGCTTTAAACTTCACCGGCTTGAATTCTAAAATAGCTATGTTAGAAGTTCAAGTGTCTCCGGAGGCAATAGCTGCTGTAACTGAGATCCCAAGAGGGGGGCAAGAATGGTTTAAGAATTTTAAGTTTGATATGAACCCCTGCAAAGAGTTTTTAAAAGAGGCATATGTGAATGAAGACCTAACAAAAGCAGTGCCTAGAAACTATGTTAAGGAGCACTATGCCCTTCTTCTCACCTGTATTCAGAAGTACTTGACCTGTGATACAATAAGGTCTACTCTTATCACCTGTATTCAGAGTAGACCTTATTGTATTCAGAAGATACAATAAGGTCTACTCTTATCACTTCAAGTTGCTGTTACATTTCACTGGTAAAGCATCCATAGACATTCCCTTCTATTTGTTTCGTAGTCTGAGCAAAATGTGTGACAAAGTGCAATTAAGGAAGGACGACTGTGAAACATCTTTATTTCACCATGGTTTGGTTAAATTGTTAGTTTTGGATGGTCTTCAGAAAATAGGTAGAGATTGGAACTCGTTCATTTTCATGGCTGGTTTCCAAAGTAAAACAGGTCTTACTCCACAGCCAGTTAGAGAAAAAGAACAATCAGTCAAAGAACTCACGCTAGCTGAGCTTCAAAAGGAGGCAAAAGATAAAAAGAAAGCCAAGTCACAGTTGAGAAAGTCAGTGAAGCCATTGATCATTAAAGAACAACCTCAGACATCAGCAAAAGAAGAAGCTCAGCATAAGAAAACTGTACCTGGACCAAGTGGATCTGAAACAGTGTCAAGAGTTAGGACAAGGAGCCAAATAAGCAAAGAAAAAGGCAAAGCATTAGCTGTTGAAGAAAGCCCGGTATCTAAGGCAAGCCTGAGTGATTTGTTGGAGGCCATTGAGTTTGAGCAAATTGAACCGGTGCACATTGAACCAGTGCACGTTGATTTGACACAGTCATCACCAGAAAGCACCAAGAAGTCTAGAGCTTCAAAAAGACTGAGGTTTGATGAACCAGGTGATGAATTTATATTCAAGCCCAGAAGACCTGTTACGAGAAAGCAAGTAAGGGAAGCTGAGAAACTACCTAGAACAGAGGTAGCTGAGAAATTGCCCAGAACAGAGGAGGCAGAGAAAGTCAAGCAAAAAGACACAAATAGAACAGTCATCATTTCCCAAGGAGGTAATATTATAGCCATAAGAAACCAGTTGGAGGCAGCTAAAAATGAAATTGATAAGGTGAAGAATGCCACTAGGGAGTCTGCAGTCAGGTATGCAAATTATCGAAAAGTTGTATTGAAAGGAAGTAAAAACCTAGTAAGCCAGGTGGATTCAGTAGCTGATGTTTACACATGGACAGTTCCAGCTCTCAAACAGGCCAAATTCATCAGAAAGATAAACATGTGTTTAAGAGCCGAAAACAAAGCTATGAAGAAGAGGATTGAAGACTTGGAAGCTCAGCTAGGTCAGTGGAAGAAGGTTGCAGACTTAAAGACACAGCTAGACCAATTAGCTGATAAATGAAGTGTTGTTCAAAGAAAGGTGTTGTTCTAAGTTTTGTCAAATTTTGCTTAGTTTCATTATTTTGAGGACATCTAGATCCCTGCCATATGTAAAGGAGTTTTAGCAATTAAAGGTATAAGCAGTAAATACCTCAGGGCAAATACAAGCTGTTTTAACAAATTCAGCAGTTTCGTAGCGCGCTACGAAACTGCTGTAGGTGGCGTTTTCAAAGAAAATAAACAGTTTGGTAATATGTGCGGGAATTTTCAAAAGGGAACACCTAAAGGTTATGTGAAAGATCAAATGAAGACATCCCAGCCATTCTGATCAAGACAGGTGTGCCTTCAAAAAGGTGAAATGTTTTAACCTAAGTGTAAATTTTTCGGTTATAAAGCCACTTTATTGTCGGTCATAGGGTGTTGAATGAATTGCATACATGGAATTTTGGCTTGCACACTTGGCCATCGATGGAGCATCCAACTCATCAGGAAACATGGTGGTGTTCTATTGTTTTTGGGTTATTAAAGAGACTTAAAGTACATGCTGTTGCATATTCGAAGTAATGGGGGACCAGAACCGAAAAGTAAGGGATATTCTCAGCCAACACGGAGCAGATTAAAGCCTTCAGTATGCAAAGCCAACATGGGGCATTAATTACTCATCTCATGCCATCTCAGCCAAATGAAAGGGAAACCAGGTGTCAAAGCTGCAAGGAGGAATCATTCTACGAAGGAGATAGAGTTAGAATTATAATTAAATTAGAACTCTTTAGAACTTCAGTTAGTGGTTATTGTATTAAATAGTTTGTTGCAAAGCAGATAGGTGTCATTAGTGGCAGTCATCGAGCTCCCCTCATGCTGGAGGAGGAAGCTCCAAGTAGTTATAATTATGTTTCTATATATAGCTGAATGATGAATGTAAGTAGGGTTGGATATTTGGAGAAAACAGAGTATTGTTTTGGCTTGTGTAAAAACTCAGTTTCAGTAATACAATTGGCTGCTTGTCTTCTCAGGATTCATACAGTGTTTGAATGCTCAAGATATGTGGTTTTTCTTTTTCTTTAATGTTTTTACAGTTGTATAAATACACAATCACTCAGAATTCACTTTGTTGCTCTGATTTCCTGTGTGTATTTGTAAGCTGAGGTTTCTATGATATGTGTTTTGAGTATTTAAACATCACATGCCCTGACTTCTATGTATGAGTAGTGTTATAGTTTACTGAAGGATGATTAACTCCATAAGCCCAATGGAAGTCTTTGTAATGTCTGTCCAGCCAACATATTTGTTAAATTCACTTTGCAAGAGTTAGCCATCTCATCAATAGTCAAAATCAATAACCTTTTGAGAGAGCCCTCTCAGGCTAAGGAGGCTAAGCCTTAGTCAAAAGATTGGTCTGAAACAGTTACACAGAGTCTACCTGGTCAGCAGCCTTCCAGTGCTTGATTTTGTGATAACACATTGTGAGGGTAGGTTTCTCATATTTCAAAAGCATTTTCAAGGAGGAAGAAAGGGTCGCTATAGTGAAGATTCTCTCATTTTCCATAATCTCCCCCATATTTGTAGAAGAGGAGGATAATGAAGCGCTTATGCATGAGATTACAAATAGTGAGTTGGAATATGTCCTTCATAGTTTTCAAAAGGACAAAATTGCAGGCCTCGATGGGCTCCCAATTGATTTCTACATAAAATGTATGGAATTCAATAGAGACGGTATATTATCTGTTATTGAATACTCTATATCCTCTATTCAGATGTTGCCTTCTTTCAATTACACTTTCCTAGATCTAATCCATGAATCTGAAAACCTAATTTCTTTTGATCAATTTCGTCCTATCTCCCTCTACAACACCATCTATAATATCATTTCCAAAAATATATCCCTACAACCTAAGAATATCCTTTCCCTTCACATATCAAATGAGTAGTTTGGTTTTTTATCCCATAGATAAATCCATGATGAAATTGGACTGGCACAAGAGGCCCTGCACTCTATCCGTTCCCTCAAACAAAAGGTGTTACTCCTTAAGGTTGATCTATCAAAATCCATTTGAGCTTCTCCCGAATTTTTGTCTTGTGGGTTATGAATTGTATCTCTACTCCTTCCTTTGTCATTTGAATCAACAGGGAAGCCTCCCCCTTTTCCAATGTTGAGAGGGGCCTCTATTATGGTTGTCCCCTCTCCCCTCTCCTCTTTCTCCTTGTTTCCAAGGGGATCAATAGGATGACATCAAAGGTTGATCACAATGGTAGTTTCAAAGGTGCCTTTATATCTCAATATTTTTTCCTCCCACATATTATTTTTGTTGATGATATCCTAATATTTTCATATTTGGAACTTCCTCACATCAAACATATAATGTTTCTTCTTGATCTATTTAGTCAAGAAACATGGATGAAATTAAACAACCATAAGTCATCCATCTATAGTTGGTCTATTCCATACAATGAAATATATTCCATTCAATAAATTCTAGAATCTATGCTTTGATTTATCGGATAGGGTTTTAATATCTTGGCTTCATACTCAAGCCTTGTAACTATCTCAAGCATGATTGGACATGGCTACCAGAAAATATTGAAAAACGAATCAGGCTATGGAGTAACAAATGGCTCTCTAGAGCTAGGTGACTTATTTTATGCAAAGTTGTAATTAAAGCCATCCCTATAAAAGGCTTCTCTAGCTTGGATTTCCAAGGAGATATTGAATAACATACAGAAACTCTCCATTCGTTTTCTCTAGCATAGGAAGGAGGAAAAGTGAACATTTGCTCTCACTGCCTAGAAACTCTATCGCTCTTCCAAAATATTCTGATGGGTGGGGGATAAAAATACTTCCAAAAATTTCACAAGCACTAGTAGCAAAATGTGTTTGGCGCATCATTCAATGGAGGAGGCTCTAGGCACATATCATGACCCAAAAATTTATTTCTCCTTTATCCACCTTATATGAATCCACACATCTGGAAAACCTCTTCAGAATGCCTCTATTGTTTGGAAATCCATCCTTAAGGCCTTTTATATTCTTTGTAATCACCTATGTTGGAAGGTGGCAAATGAATAAAATGTTCTAATTGAAAGGGAGGCCTAGATTTGCAGTCTGCATTGTTACTGTCTTCTTGACCCTCTAATACAACTTCTAGCTTAAGAAATTAATTCTCTCTAGCTCATATATCTCTTGGTTAATATTGGATGTTAGCCATAGACCTCCAACTTAAATGAGAGGATACAGTTACATGGGAAAATTATGTAAAGGCTCTTAAATTTACAAATGTCACCATATCTGATTGTGAAGACCAGCTCATATGGACAAAAATTCCTTGTAGGAGATATTCCCCAAAATGTTGTTATTTATCTCTTCTCCCACAAGTTGAAAATACTCCATGGTGGGGAACACTATTTGGAAATTAAATTGTCCCTTGATAACAAAATTGTTTATGTGGCTCATGATAAAAGGAAAATTTCCCATTTGGGACATGCCACAAAAAAGGTATTTCAAGGTGCCCACTATCTGTTTACTTTGTAAATCTGACACATAATATATTACTCACCTCTTTATAAATTTATTCTTTACAAAACATGCTTGATTGGAATTAAGATGCTCATTTCCCTAAGCTTTAGATTGGGCTACCGAGAATATCTCATAATGCCTGAAATCTTGGCTCTCTAGCCATCTATCAGACAACCTCAAATGTCTTCCTTTGTGTATCAATTGGGGAATTTGGCTTGAATCGAACAATGATGTTTTTTAAAACATACCCCCTAATGCCTATAAAGTCTCCTCTCGGTATTTGGCTCTTCTAGCTTGTGATCCCTTTTCTTAATCTACCAGTAGTTTTCCCCTCTTGATCCTATTTCCATTCAATCAGACACCCCCCTACGTTTTCTTTGATGGGGCTGCATAGGGCTCTCCCTCTACAGGAGGAGCTTAGGGAATCATGTGCCTATTTGTTTCTCATTCCATCTCTTTCTCTACAAACAATGGTCTGGCCACGAACAATCATGTGGAACTTTTTGCTCTATACACTAGCATCCTACTTGTAATCTTCAAGAATGCCATATCTCTTCATATATATATGGAAATTCCCAATTGGTCATTAAATGGATGCCAAAGAAATCATTACTCGGGAACTTCACTTTGCTTCCCTTTATGGATAAGATAAACCAAAAACTACAAAAATTCCCAAATATTTCCTATGATCACATCTACATGCACAGGAATGAAGAAGTAGAACAACTCTTGAAATATGGACTGGATCTGGACAAAGACACATGCTCAGTCATAGAGATTAAAGAAGGCCTCAAAATATAATTTGTTTTTAACCCTTGGCTCTAAATGATACTTGGGGCCCAATAGGCAAGAAATATCTTATCTAGAACTTTCTATGGGAGCTTAATTTTTATTTTGTCAAAGAAATATGCAGGTACTCCTTTTGGAAAGAAATATACAAAAAGTGAGGCGGGGAAAAACGTGTCGCCAGGGTTTGAAGAGGTTCAGCGCCTGCTACTAATGGAGAAACGCAGGGGAGGGAGCTCCCCTCCCTCCTACAAAACTATTGTTGCCAGTAGAGGCAAGTCCCCTCTGGGCAAAGTCAAAGATTCAGAGGAAGAGGAACAGAGTAATAATGAAAAGGAAACAAAAGGGGGCAGACCCAAGGAAAATGTTAGCACTAAAGACAAAGAAGAAGAAGACAAAAGCCAGGGCGCAAGGAACAATAAACAAAAGGGACCTTGCAGACCCAAAATGAAGGTCACTCATAGAGTGGTGTTAAACGATCCTGCACTTCAGGCACACAGAGAACATATGGGGACCTACACTATAATCTGCAAGTTTATGGGATTATGGCCCACAGAAAAGGCTTTGCAGTTATGGATCAAGTATCACTGGAAACCCAAAGGAAGTATAGATTTGCATCTAGGGTCCAAGGGATTTTTCATTGTGGTGTTCACAAACATCGAAGACAAAGACAGAATATTCGAAGGAGGACCCTACCTTTATGCAGCAGCTGGCCTCTATATGTGGCCTTGGAAGATGAACTTTGTGCCAGAGCGGGAGACTTTCACTTCGGTACCGGTCTGGGTAAGACTTTATTCTCTTCCTCTTGATTATTGGCAAACTGAATCGCTTGTTGCCATAGGTAACAAACTAGGATGTTTTTTCAAAGCTTCAGAAGCCACAAGAAGAGGAAAATGCACTTCCTATGCAGGGTTCTATGTAGAAATGGATCTATCAGGAGCTCTTCCGGATGAAGTCATCCTGGAAATTTTTGATGAGGAATGGGTTCAAATAGTAGACTACGAGCATATCCCGTTCAGATGTCATAAACGCCATGAACATGGAGACTTGTTCAGAGATTTCCCTCTTAGTCGAGCAGAAAACAAAGGCAAACCTAAGGAAATGAAGGATACAGATAGCTTCCAGAAAGTTATAAGCAGAGGAAAAGGCAACAAAAAAGGATCAAGGCAACTACGTAATGAGGGGAAAAAGGTTAGTGAAAATAGGTATCATGTACTGGAGGAAAATGCAGAAATGGAAAATGAAGACCAATCTATGGAGGACGGCCCTAATGGAATGGAAACGGAAATGAAAGAAGACTACAACCCATCACAAGAGACAGATAATAAGAAAGAAAACATACTGAGTGAAACAGAACTAGAGATGGATCAGGAAATGACCCAAAGTGAAACAGATCTAGAAGATCATGAGCTTCAGGAAATTCTAGATAAGGAACATCTAGATCTGGAAGGGTTCTTGAGGCAGGGATCCATGGGAGGGATAGATTCACTACCCCAAGAAGACTATAACAAAATTCAGCAGCTATTCTTATGGAAAACTCAGGAAAAAGAATTAGTTAACGAAAAAACCATTGAAAAGTAGGAACACAGAGGAGTTAAAGTAATGAAAACTACTCCAGGATTAGCAACAAGAAATGCAGGAAAAAAGAGAGGTAGGAAAAAGCAGAAGGACCTCTTGATGGAGTGTGGAAAGTTAATGATAGACTCAGGTAAGATGAAAGACCTAACTAGTTACTCATTTACAAATCTTTAAATATGAAGCTCACATCATGGAATATCAGAGGTCTAGGTAGTAAAAGAAAACAAAGAATGCTCAGTCATAGAATGAAACTAGAAATGCCAGATGTTATCTTCATCCAGGAAACAAAATGTTCCATCCAAAAAATAAAACAAATCCACAACAAATGGCTCAATAGATTTGATTTCCTAGAGGTTAAAGCTGAAAACACAACTAGGGGCATTCTAACTCTGTGGAATCCAAAGAAAATCAGTATAACAGATGCAGAAGCATCTAGAAACTACTTATAAGTGGTCATTCAACCAGTGGGGGATCCAAAAACCTTCCTGGTCACAAATGTTTATGGTCCTCAAAGAATAGATGATAAACTCAAATTATTAGACTCCCTAATTGATCTCAGGCACAGACAGGCTGGGATTCCTTGGATCATGGGAGGGGACTTTAATATGATCAAATCGCTCTCGGAAAAAAAGGGAGGTACCAGAGCGCTCAACAAAGACTCCTTAGCATTTCAAACTTTTACAGATGAGATGAAACTGGTTGATTCAGACCTAAACAATGGATTTTTTACTTGGAACAACAAAAGAGGAGGTAAGGCACAGATAGCCTCTAAATTCGACAGGTTCATGATTTCAGAGGAGCTATTGCTTACAGATAAAGAAATAACAGCAAGGGTCCTTCCCTTTGGAGGTTCCGACCACTGGTTGATTCAACTGGAAATCAAGGGTTTGATCCCTCCTAGGAACAGGCCTTTCAGATTCGAGAACATTTGGCTCTCTCACCCGGATTTCATCAGCAACATTGAAAAATGGTGGTCGAAGGACTTGCAATTCCAGGGCTCAAAAATGTACCTCCTTCACAAAAGACTTAAGCATGTCAAGTTCAGGCTAAAAGAGTGGAACAAAAAGGATTTTGGTAACATTTTTGTGAACAAAAGATCATTGGAAATCAAATTACAGGAACTCAACCAGGCCCTGATCAAAGATGGCTTTGACAAAGTCAAAACTGATTAGGCTGATAAATCACCAAGAATGGGATAATTTATGCAAACAAGAGGAAACATTCTAGAGGCAGAAGTCTAGAGTGCAATGGCTCAAGGAAGGAGAGCGGAATACAAGATTCTTCCACAGATCCATGATGGCCAACAGAGCACACAATAGAATCTCAATGATAAAGGATGAGAATGGACAGCTACAGAATACCCATAAGAGTATTGAAGCCGTGCTTGTCCAGTATTTCCGAAATATCACCCAAGAAAACAATTCCAGATAGAGAACATTCCATCAAGGAAATTACAAGGAATATTCCTAAGTTAGTGTCTAGAGAGGATAATTTTACTCTCAACAGACCTATTACTGAAGAAGAAGTCAGTGAGGTTCTCAAAGACATGAAGAACTGCAAAGCACCAGGTCCGGATGGTTTCAATGTGGATTTCTTTAAAGTTTGTTGGCACATTGTTAAACAAGACATTCTGGATGTGGTGGAGGACTCTAGATCCACTAAAACAATCCTGAAAGCTCTCAATACTTCCTTCATCTCGTTGATCCCCAAATAGGAATCGGCCCAAACTGCAGACAAATACAGACCCATAGCTTTATGCAATGTGGTTTACAAGATAATCTCTAAGGTAGTGGCAAATAGACTTAAACCTCTCCTTCCTTCTTTAGTTTCAGAGGAACAATCAGGTTATGTGGAGGACAAACAAATCTTAAATGATATCATTCAAGCCCATGAGGTGGTCCATACGCTTACCAACAAAAATAGGCGGGGATGATAATGCAATTAGATATAGCAAAAGCATATGACAAGGTCAATTGGAGCTACATCAAAAAGGTTCTCATGACTTTTGGGTTCAACCACAACTGGATCTGATGGGTCATGGCTTTGGTGACCTCTTCCAGTTTTTCAATTTTGGTGAATGGCTCCCCCTCAGAGATCTTCGTTCCTTCTAGAGGCCTCAGGCCAGGAGACCCGCTCTCTCCCTTTCTTTTCATTCTCATGATGGAGGGACTGGGCAGATCTATTAAGCATGCCAAGTAAATGCGCAAAATCAAAGGTCTTCAATTATCGGAAAATGGTCAAGCTCTAACTCATGAACAATTTGTAGATGATACCATGCTGCAAGGGCTCCCCACAGTTAAAGAAGATTCAGCCTACAATCTAATCCTGAAGGAATTTTCTTTGGCCACAGGTATGGAAGTCAATCGTTCCAAGTCAAAGATTTTCTTCTTAAATACTAACATTGCTATTCAGAGAAACATTTCAAGAATTATGGGCTTCCAAAGGGATTCCCTCCCCACAAAGTATTTGGGAATTCCTCTCACAGACAGACCAATACACAAAAGTATCTAGGAATAGACGATTAATAAATTGCAAGACAAAGTCAAAAATTGGACTTTTCGGGTCTTGAACCTGGCAGGCAGGTTGGTTTTAACAAAGGCGGTTCTACAATCGATCCCGGTTTTCATGTTATCGGCCCTCCCAGCTCCCAAAGGCGTTTTAGAGAAATTCAAAAACATTCAAAGAGATTTCCTCTGGGGTAAAGAAGAAACTAAGAAGAAATGGGCCCTAGTCTCTTGGGACAAAATCTGTAAACCCAAGGGACAGGGGGACTAGGCTTGGATGATCAAGAGATTCTCAATAAAACTCTAGGAGCCAAGCTTTGGTGGCGCTGGGTTCAAGAGCCACAAGCACAGTGGGCAAGAATCTGGAAAGAAAAATATGCCAGCTCTTGGCACACTAAGGATCTAATAAGAATGTCTGGCAATGTGAAAGGGTCTCACATCTGGAATAGAGCCTGGGATAACATAAGCCTTGTTCAAAATAACAGCTTCTGGGAAATCAGAGCTGGAGATCTTGCACTCTTTTGGGAAGATAAGTGGTAGCAAGAACCAATACTGTTAACAGAGGACTTTGTGAGTCTCAAGCAGGAAACAGACAATCAAGGGTTAAATAAAGTCAAGGATTTATGGGATCAGGCTCAGACCTCAGGAAAATGGAGAAGCTAGAGTAAACTTGACTACGGAGATGATAGCCCCATGAAAATTAAGGCAGAGGCTCTTGGGAGCTTACTTAAACAAAGAATGATTTTAGCTACAGAGGGGCAGGATCAATTGAGATGGGGCAATAACAATAAAGGTAACTTTGATCTTAAGGAAGCCAAAAGTATTCTTCTTGGGCTTGATTACAGGGCTCCAGACAAGACATGGTAGCGCCTCTAGAAGCACCAAGGTTGGATGAAAATCAAGATTTTCATGTGGTTAGTTCATCATAAAAAAAAATTAACTTGGGACAACATACGGAAAAGGGGAGTCATGGGGCCCTCCAGATGTCAGCTTTGTGAAGAGAAGGAGGAAAATATGGAGCACATTCTCAACAACTACTCTTATACAACTTGTTTATGGGATTCCTTCTCTTCCATTTTCCAGCAATCAGATAGGGACAATAGTAGTATCACTAACACCCTAAACAATTGGAGAGTTAACTTTTCAGAAAATGAGTTCATTAATCTGGCCTGGGCCTTCACGCCAAGTGTCATAATATGGAATATTTGGAAAGAAAGGAATAAAAGGATTTTCAAAAGTGAAAAGTCCACCCCACAAGGTCTTTTTAATCTTATCCTAAAACAGCTTCGAGACATTGTTAGTACCACGGTTCAAAATCTCCCCAAAAATCCTCCCTCGGTGTCTGAGCTGAAAATTCTCAGACAATTGGGAATGAAAGGGATTATTCCTCAAGGTCTAAGCAGAAAGGACACAGCTACGGATATAGGGAAGGAGTTCTGGCAACCTCCACCAAAAGGTTATCTGAAATACAACATTGATGGGGCTTCAAAAGGCAACCCGGGAACAGCTGGTTTTGGAGGAGTTTTAAGAGATGAAGAGGGAAAAATCATATTTATCTTCCATTATCATCTTGGCAGAGCCACTAATAATATGGCAGAATTAATGGCTCTGGAACAATGTCTGGAGTTTCTGATCCAGCATCGTTGCTCAAATGTCATTGTTGAAGCGGACTCAGAGATTACTATTAACTCTGTGAAAAGAATTAATTGTGGTACTCGGCCGGAGAAAGTTTCTAATCACTGGAAACTACTCCTGGTTTACCAAAGAATCCAGGTTCACCTCCAAGAGCTGCGAACGGTGAGTTTCAACCATGTTTGACGTTGGGCCAATAAACTAGTAGACCTTCTTGCCAACCAAGGGGTGAATAATGCTGAAAGCAGGATAGCATAAAAGTGGCAGGAAATTCCTCAAAACTGTTTAAAGGCTCTCCGCGAGGAACAAGCTACAGAAGACAAGGAAATGTTTCGTTATCGGACCTAGATAGCAAGCATAAATTAATTTATCTGGCAAGATGCTTCTCAACCTTTTGGAATGCATTTGATAGAAAGACAAGCAAGGATTTGTCTCATGCCCTACCGGAATCAGGTGAAGGGAAGTCTCAGGTTCTCGGAGGACATTTTAAGGGGTCACTTCTCAAAGGAGCTCAGTATCGGGGACAGGTACAGTGGAAAGAACAGACGGAAAATGGGAAATAGTTTGCCAGCTACGAATATTCTCCCTCTTCCCACTTTCAATTCTGAAAACCACGCTTGGGTCGGCTTTCCGGTGATCGCACGTCCCATGAGCAGTATGTGGTTTTCGAGTTTTGGTAGCGATCCCATAGAGTGGGCGACACGTGGGCAAGGGTTGGACTTGAATACCGCCGTCGATCGCACACTATTTTTCAGACAAGTTGGGGTGCGTGATATGATCCCTGGCCGTTGGATCCAACAGCCAGGATCAACGGCCGAGAATGTTGATGTAGTTTTGTGGGTCTGATGGGCGCTTTTCATCATACCTTTTTGGCGCGTCCTCTCCCTCTTTTGCGGGGTGTGAGTTTCTCGCGATTGGTGTTGTGTTTTTAGCCTTGGAGAATGTACCTGTACGGAATTTCCCTAGTGGGCGGGGGCTCTGGTAGCCTTCCTTGTCAGCTTCTCTTCTTGTAAAGTTTCGGGTGGTTGTACAAATTTGTATTTTTCTTTTGATTTAAGGAAATAGAAGGATCAGCACTTGCTTTAGCAAAAAAAAAGAAATATACAAAAAGTGTGGTTTTTAGTGTTTTTACTTTACATTGATATATATATATATATAGATATATATATAAAACAGGTCTTTTAAGGAATAATATATCTCAAATAGCTCGTTGTCAACACTTTTTTATATGACCATAACATAATGTAATTATTTTCATTACTCATGGAAGTTGTTTTTAAAAGTTTCAACAACTTTTTGTATACATGCAAGAAATTCATGATAGAGCTATATGCAAAAGCAATACTCAAGCATATACAAATATAACCTTTTTATTTATATATTATAAGTTGCAGACTTTTTTCCCTAAATATATATATGAACATCATAAAATTTCAAATTTATTGAGTTCTATTTTAGAATCAAAATATATATATATATATATATATATATATATAAAAGCAATGTAATGACTCTTTTTAGCAATACATCAAAACATATCAAAAATATACCATTCTTTCAATTAAAAAGGAAAATAAATAATAATAGAGGAAATTTAATTATAATCTATCTATATTTATTTAAATAATAAAATCACAATTTAATATAATTTATTATTTTCTATAATGTTTAATATACATTTTATAATTAAAAATAATAATTATTTTCTAATTAAAAATAGTGTTTTTTTGTTATTTAATTAATTAGTTATAATGATAATATTTGTTTTATTAAAATTTACTATTTTCTTTTTTATAACATTAAATTTTCACTATTAAAAATGTTAATGAAATAATATTGATTTTCCTTTTAGTTTAAATTATTATAAAAATAAATAAATTAAAATCTTAATTAAATAATATTGAATAATTTTTCTTTTTGTTGGTGTGTTTATAACTTGTGGGATTATTTTATGATTTAAGAAATCACGACCCAAGGGCATCTAAGTCATCAAAATCACCTAGGGATCACACTTGGCTTGGGTCATACCAACCCTTAATATGGATGGATTTTTTTAATGTATCCTTTTGACTGAGTTTAGAACCTTAAACACCTTACGGAATGAAACTCTCAAAATCCTATTGCACTAGCGAGATTTGACATATTGTTTTTTTTTATTCAAATTTATAAAAAAAAATATGAAATAGATTTTCATTCGAATTTACTTCAAGTAAAATTTTTCATAACCTTTGATAAATCATAAGAGATTTTGATAAAAACACATAAAACTCAAACATTTTAGACAAGAGTTGACATCTCCATTTTGAATTCCATAATTACATTATAAACAAATTTAAAAACATAAAGATGATGATGAATGACATCCATTAAGACCATAATTGGTATATCATACCTTAAACAAGGTAAAGATTACATAGATTCCTTTAGAATCTCATTTTTATATTCACTAAGCAACAAGAGAAGCATTCCAAGATTACCAAAGTTTTTACGATTTAGGGGGTTAGGAAGGTTAGTATTGCAACAAATATTTTGGAATTGAATTCTAGTTTGGGTGTATGCAGGGCACTCTAAGAGAAATTGTATTTTGTCTTCAACAGATTCTTGCATGCCACAATGTTTTGGAAATTGTCCAATGCCCAGTCTCAGTATGTAACTCGTGGGAGTTGGTTCACATTTTAGCAATGCTGATTTCTTCTTTGTGCTAGTCAAAGTTAAAAGATGCTTTTGTATTTTCAAGATTAGGGTTGAACACCTCCTTTGTAGTATCTTGACTTTCCTTTATTTTCTAATTCTTTATTGCACCACAAATTCTCTTTAAATTTGGATGTAATAATATTTTTTATGTTGTTGGTATCCTACAATATGACATCTTCTTGTTCCCTAGTGAGTTAGCCAAGACTTGGCATCTTGACGACATCCTTGGTGTAGTCGCTATTAGTTATGGCTAGAGTCAAAAGCGTTTTTTGGAGCCTCTTGTTATCAATGTTTATCTTATTCTTGTAGATAAAGTATTGAACCATGGCCATGCACTCAATGGGGAAGAGGCTCACTTCTATGAGGAGGATAAGGTAGGGTGTATTTCTTTTATAATTAAGATTATAAGTTATTAAATTCTTTTGGATTTTCTATATCCTTCTCCAAGATTATCTACAGACACTACATCCCCATACTTCACATCTATATAAGATAGTAGAAATGACGAGAGTATCAAATAGAAGCTTTTTCTTATCCCTGAACCAAAGGCCTGATAATTTGCACTTGTTTTCAAGCTCATAATAAGCGTTCCACCCTCCATTTATCCTTTTTTCAACAATATAGTTCAAATTGAGCTTGGGATAAATATTGATTCCAAGATATTTGTATGAGAAAGGTTCCTCCAAACTATTGTTGTCATATATGAAAGTATCATAAGTGATCTTATGGGATTTTACTGTCATAACCTTTGTTTTGTTTATATTCATAGTCATACTCATACTATAGTAGAATTCCTTGATGATCCTTAGATGATTATTGAGATCATAAGGGTTCCATGCCATACGAACAATATCATCAACATAAGGAAGAAGGATGATAACTATATCAGCGAGAGTTGAGTGAGTACAACTAGCTTTTTCCAACCAACATTCTAACATATAAATGTAAATTCCAAATAGAGTATGGGATAGGGAAAAACCTTGTTTGACTCCTATATTACAATTAATTCCTCTTGGCCACCCTTTAGTGTTCCTATGCTTGTTAATGACACTTTCATATAGACTTACAACAACTCTTAAGTCATAAGGAATTTTTAGCTCTTCTAAACTATTCAAAAGTCTAGGCATAGGATCAGTGTCAAAAGCTTTTCTAAAATCAATGAAACAATAAAGGAGAATTATTTTTATTAGTGTGGCACTCTTCAACAATGATCCTTAATGTAATAAGATGGTCCACGGTTTGATATCCCCTAAAACTAGCTTGTCCCTTACCTCTTTTGTGACTTTCAATTTGTATGCTTATATTTTTCTCCAAAATAATTTCATAAAGCTTGGATAAGATGGCACTAATCATAAGGAGATGGACAAAAATTTTCCTATTTTCCACTTTGGAAAATTCTCTGGAGAACAAATATGTTATCTGAAACCATACCAACTTGCTTGTTCAGCCTCCAAACATGAGCATCTCCTATGGATGGAGCCATCTCCTCCCTCCCCTTTTTTGCATGACATCACCGCCTTCAAAGTACTTATTGAAAATCATTCCAAATATGTGAAGATTCCCTTGTCCAGGTTTGTTCAGCAGCTAGAGGAAATCCCAAAAATATCCATCCCTTCTCAATCTCGTGCAATGGATCTATGTCTTGTAAAAAGGGAACTCATTAGCCAATCTACAGGTATTAGACCTCCCCCAAATTTCTAGCCTCTTGGGTTGATAAAAATTGTAATCATTGATAAAAGGTAAAATTTCACTTATATCCTTCTCTTTGAAAGGCTTCTTTACATTTCCTTTTGAAGAAAAAGAATTTAAGGATTTATTTTTTATAAGGATCCCCTGTTTCATGGGGGCTCAAGGACTAGATTTGAATAGATGGAATCCACAATTCAACCTAGAAAACGATATCCCTCCGATAATCCCAGTTTGGATTAAAATTCCACATTTTCCTCTTCATTACTAGAATGAAGACTTGTTTAAAAACATTGGAAGCTCTAGGAAAGTATATAGACAAAGTTGAACCAAAAGACAGAATGTTCAAGTTTGTTAGAATTTGTATTAAAGTATACCTAGAAAAAGGAATGCATAAATCCATTCAACTCGGTCTACATAATTGGAATTTTATCCAACATATTGAATATGACTAGATCCCCTTTAAATGCAAAAATGATCATGAAGATGGTCACTTCCCAAGAGATTTCTCGAAGAAACCATGAGAAGAAACTATAGCTAAGAAATGATAGTAATGGAAACAACCTAAAAGGAGAAAATAAAGAAAATACCCCCCTTCAAAACCTCCCCAATTCCCTCCCCCCCCCCCCCCCCCATAAAAAAAACTCCTTGGCCTCTCAATTTAGGAAAACCCTTGTCTCCCCCCGATCGAACATTCCCTCCTCTTTGCATATCAATAGAATTGAGGTTATTTCCCACCCAGATAATGTAGATGCAAATGACCTTGAAAATTATAAGAACAACAAATTAGAATGAATTTATTTATTGGAAGACACCCCCTTTCAAACATTTGACACTATCATCCCCCATTCACAAGAAGCAAGCCCAACAATATCTAAGAACATTAAGACTCATAGAGAAAGAATTAGTGTGTTATTACCAAAAACAAACACTTTAGAGGCATAGTTGGAGGATGAAGCCATGAGGGATTCGATGATTAGAAAACCATTGAAAAATAAACACATAAAAAAATAAGGAAAAGAGTGAAGAATAGTTTATCAACATAAAGGAATGTGCACCCAACATACTATAGAAGGTTGGTATAACACTAAGCACTAGAAGTTCAAAATTGGCTATAGGAGGAGCCCTCAAATCAAAAAGTAAATGATGAAATTCATGTCTTGGAATCAGAGGGGCTTGAGGAGAAAAGACAAGTGGAAATTTAGGAAGAACCTAGTCAAAGAAGAGAACCCCCAAATTCTATTTCTCTAGAAGACTAAACAGGAAGGGAAAATAACCCTTCAAAAAAGCAAGAAAATTTGGATAAATAGTGGGGAAACACCATCCAACTCCAGAGGACCATCAGTGTCAGGATATTTAGACACTTGCGAGTTAGTTAAGTTCAACCTAGTCTAATTTGTCTATTAGGTAAAAATGTGTTTCTTTAGTATGCATTAGTTGCATTGTAATGTTGTGATCATGATGTGTTTTAGACATAGAGTGATTCGATGGCTCATAGTCTCCTCAATACTGATGGCTATTGATATGTGGCTTAATACCCAATTGGTTCATGATCTATACTTAAAGGGCATGGAGGGTCATGGTTGATGATCGATTATGAGAACTCCCTTATGTAAAATATTTTATTTTGCATTAATAAAATTTCCTCAAGTGGCCTCATTGGCTATGGCAATGAACTTTTTCCCTCTTAGATGGTTTTAACCACGTAAAAAATCTAGCATTGTGATCTTTGATCGTGTGAGCAGTTATTGAAAGTGTTCATCATGTATGGAATACCTTCTTTACTCGAACAATCAAGAGGAATATGTACATTTGATCAAAAACATATTTTCATATTATCTAGGATTTGTCTTTAGCACATTGGATAGAAATTTGATTTCTTCACATCCCATCAAGTAATATTTTTTAATTTTATTAATGTATCTATTCAAAATTCATACTAGGCTAAAATTGTATGTTGGAACTCCCTAACTAGCTTCAAAGACAATTTTCAAGAAAAATAATTTGTTTGTGGGAGATTTTGACACCGCAATTCATGGTTGAGAAGGAAAAAAGGAGCTTCCTTGGTACGAGACCCTTTTTGTAGAAATTATTGTGTAGATTTGAAATTGCTCATGAAATTTACTAGAACATAAGACTCAAATCTAATCTACTGCTCCACAGAATTAAAATCACGATCGAGAAGAAAAATCATAAACATGCAAGAAGAAGCATCACAAATACACATAGAATTATCTAGGGGAAATTTGTTGCTCAAAACCCCTTCCTATCTGTATTTCATTAATAAAAGAACAGAGATGAAATAGATGTGTTTCTCAAGCCTAAGCACAACCTACAAGTGTATAGTCTATCCCTTTGCCTGACTGACTGACTCTGGCCAACACTTCGCAAATTTTCAAACCCTCCAAGCACCTATTTCCTTGTGGTTCTCCTTGAGGAATTAGGCCCCTATTAATTAGGAAATTCCTCAATTGGAATCACGCAATTCCTTTAGGCTCATCCTTTGATTAAATGCACCACTTGTACACCTCGTAATAGTCTACAAATAATAGTTCATTGCCTTGGAATCTACATCACAACTGGGTAACTCGAATTCTCTGCATGCATCAGTTATCTTGGTTTGATTGATTAGTTAACTAGTTTATCATTGGGTGTGGTTGAGGTTACACTTCCACAACTTGACCTTCCACTACTTCCTCAAAAAATTAGAACTATTTTAACTGACCATAACTTAACTGAAATAGATTGCTACACATTAGCAATCAATAATATTGAACTCAAGCTTTCCCAAATCGAATTAATTGATTTAATTGAGTGACAAGTTCCATGACACCTCAGTTAACTACCTCCAAGATTTTTTTTGATGTGGAAATTCAAATTTTCTCTAGTTTGACCAAGGCAAGGTCAAACTGATATTTTCTTGTTGCATTTTCAACACTCCCTCTCATCAAGAAAAGGATTATCTCTCACCTTGATCCTACCTCTATGGAACTCAAATTTTCCTCTTGACAAATCCTTTGTCAAAATGTCTACATCTTGTTCCTCTATTGGTGTTATGAAACCAGCTCAAGAAAAGATAGAAAAGATAGATCAACGCCTTAGAATTCAGCCTCTTCGAGGAGGCAACCTCCTTTACATTACATAAATGAACAATTCTTGGATGATTCAAATGAAAAAACCTCCTTTCTATATATAGGAGTCTAAGGAGTCACAATATAATCCAGCTGACCTAACAATAATAATATAAAGCCACAAAAATAACAATAGAGGGATTCTATGGGGCACAGAAATAACAATATGGGGGTAATAGGGGCACAACAATATAAATAAGGGGTATAACTATAATAGTAATGGGGTAATCACTAGTATTATAGGGACCCAACATGCCCCTCTCCTTCAAAAAAGTGTTGTCCTCAACGCTTGAGTAATTCTGGATACTTCTGCATAAAATTCTCATCCTCCCATGTGGAATCTTCTGCGGATAAGTTCTTCCACTGGATAAGATACTCTGAAATTGATCGATTTCATAGCTGTCGAGTTCTTGTTTCTATGACTGCTTCCGGTTCCAATATAATTTTTCCTTCCTCGTCAAGTTCTGGCAATATTGTTTGAATTGGGAGCTTGTCGCCTATAACCTTCTTTAAACATGAAACATAGAAAACTGGGTGCAATCGAGAAGCTGCAGGAAGCTCCAATTTGTATGCCATAGTACCAATCTTTTGCAACACCTTATACGGACCATAATACTTTGGTGATAGTTTATTATCCTTCTTAGCTTGCTTTAGGGACATTTGCTTATATGGTTGTAGCTGTAGGAATACCCAATCACCTACATCAAAACTTCTTTCACTGCGATGTTGATATGCCTGTTGTTTCATTCTATTTTGTGCCAACACGAGGTTATCCTTTAAGAGTTGGAGGACTTGTTGTTGATGTTCGATGTGATGTTCCACCGCCTGAACCTTAGAATTTTCTCTTAAATATGATGTGATGGATGGTGGTTGATACCCATAAAGTGCCATAAATGGGGTCATTTTTGTTGCTGTATGGAAGGAAGTGTTATACCACCATTCAGCCAGAGGCAACCATTTGACCCATTGTGTATGTTTATCAGATACAAAGCAACGAAGATATCCTTCCAAACATTTGTTTACTATCTCAGTTTTCCCATCAGATTGAGGATGATAAGATGAGCTATGAGCTAACTGAGTACCAAGACAAGAAAATAATTCTGTCCAAAAATTTCCAGTGAAAATGGGATCTCTGTCACTTACAATAATCTTTGGGTTTCCATGTAGATTTTGAACTGTTTCCATAAATGCAGTAGAAACTGTACTGGCTTTAAATGGGTGTGATAATGCACAAAAGTGTGCATACTTGGTAATTCTGTCAACTACCACCATGATGACACTCTTTCCCTCAGACTTGGGTAAACCTGTGATAAAATCCATTGAAACCTGCTCCCAACGTTGGCTTCGAATGGATAAAGGTTGTAATAGACCTGGTGTCTTAATTGTTTCAACTTTATTTTGTGCTTTCCATTTTTCTTGCTAACCTGAATGCCTTCTCTAATGAATCAGGTTCCCAAAGGCGAACATCATGTTGGATATTATCCTTTAAAGACCCTATGAACACATCAATCCTATGCTCCTCTGGAATATCTTTTACCCTTATGTTCAATTTTTGGAACTCCTTAATGTGCTCCATTATTGAACCCTTTTGTTTGAGACTTGTCAATTGGCTAAAAAAAGTGTTGCTTTTTGTATCCTCATAATGTGATATCAATTCTTCCGTAAAAATTTCCCAAGTGATAAATTGTTTACGAGAACAAAGCCATTGATACCATACAAATTGATTTGGTTCCAAATATACAGATGCCATACGTACCTTTTGTGCGTTTTGCACATTATTGAGATCGAAGAATTGCTCCATCTATAATATCCATGTGGCAGGATTCTTGCCATCAAACTTCCTCATATCGATTTTTGGAATATGGTGATTCTTCGATCCAACATTAGCGTCTATGGAATCATGATTAACATTTCTTTTGTTCTCATCATGAGTTTCCTTTACTACCTTTTCACCATTAGTAAGTATTTCTTGTAGAAAATTTGTCAAATCTGTCTTCAAATTTGCCATGCCTGTCTTCAAATTTGTGTTCAAATCTATCTTCAAATTGTCCATCTTAGCTTCCACGTCATTTATCTTAGCATCTGTTAACTTTTGTAAGCGTGACATTTGTTGCACTTGTTCTTGTAATTTTGATATATCATGTAGCATTTCTTTCTCTTCTTCATGAGTCATGCTAGAGCTTTCAGGTTCCTTACTAGGTGTTTTCATTTTCTTTCTTCGGGGCATCAGTTACCAATAATAATGCTCTACTATGCCCTTTGAATTCCTTCAAAATAAAATTTCAAACCAAGCTTAAGCAAAAATTTAAAAAAATCTACACACCTTTTTTCACTTTGTAGGAGCTCGATATTACCTCTGATTTATCTCTGTACTTTCCAATAATCTAGTTCTTAATTTGTGATTCGTAGTAGCTCTCTGTGTCCTCTTTCTAATGCCACCAGTCTGATCTAAATTGGATTCTCCAAGAAAGAGTTATGCACAATCTCCCAAGATGACCTGATTATAGAACTTTCCAGAAGAGCGAAGTTGTATGAAGTGCCACGTGTACAATTTTCGATATTTGGTTCTAAAAAAGATATACAAAAAACTACATTCCGTCCTCTTTCTGTACCTTCTTACGAAATTTCAATCTGATTCCCACAGAGAGAGTTATGACAATTTTCCCCAGGTTACCTGTTTTGAATGTAATTCAGGAGTCTACAAAAATACCAACTTCCTCAGATCATATCTCCGAAAATATCATGCAAAAATCTCTAAAATTTGGACCCAAGGTTCAGCACGATTTCTTCTCAAATGGGTTTTTTTTGCGACTTCTGAAACATCACAGAAAAAAAGTTATAGCAAAAATGTCACGATGACCTGTTTGGAGCAGTGAAACCCTAGAATCCAAAGCTCTGATACCAAATGTTATGAAACCAACTCAAGAAAAGATAGAAAACATAGATCAACGCCTTAGAATTCAGCCTCTTCGAGGGGGAAACCTCCTTTACATTACATAAATGAACAATTCTTGGATGATTCAAATGACAAAACCTCCTTTCTATATATAGGAGTCTAAGGAGTCACAATATAATCCAGCTGACCTAACAATAATAATATAAAGCCACAAAAATAACAATAGATGGATTCTATGGGGCACAGAAATAACAATATGGGGGTAATAGGGGCACAACAATATAAATAAGGGGTATAACTATAATAGTAATGGGGTAATCACTAGTATTATATGGACCCAACAGTTGGAATGTATTCTAGCAACATAATCTAGCTCTGTGCACAATCTCGTAGATGGTGATACCAGATATCTATATGCTTGGATCAATCATGAAATATAGGATTTTCAGAGAGCTTGATGCAACTCTGATTATCACAATATATCATAGTTGGATCCATCCTCTGACCAAACAACCCCATAATAATCTTTCTCATCCATTGCCTCACATAGCCATGTATTTTGCTTATGTTGAGCTAAGTACCACAGATCTTTGCTTCTTGTTGTACCAAGAAATAGTTGTGGACCCAACATTGAAAATTCCTCCTGATGTACTCTTCCAGTCTAATGGACTCCCTTCCAAATGTGCATCTATGAAGCCACATAGCTTCACTCCTTGTATCTTTTTGTACCATAGTCCAAACTCGTTGGTGCCTCTGAGGTATCTTAAAACATGTTTTGCGTCCTTCCAATATAATTTGGTTGGTCTAACCATAGCTTGACTCAGTTTGTTGACTGCATATCACATATTTGGTCATGTGTTCACAAGATACATTAGTGAACCCACAAACTACTGATAAATGGTAGCTTCCACTTCCTAACTTGAAGTGGCATCCTCTTTCCTCCAACTTCCCTCAAGAAGAGTCTCCATGGGTTTGTTACTCTCCATGCAGAACTTATTCAGTATCTCATTAGTGTACTTGCCTTGAGAGACAAATAGTTCCCCATATCCTTGCCATACTTCCAAACTGAGGAAGTAGTGTATGAGTCCCATGTCCTTCATTTCAAATTCTCTTGCAAGGTCCTCCTTGCAAGATCTTATCAACTTCTCATCATAGATTAAAATCAAATCATCAACATATAAGAAAATAATCAATAATTTACCTTCTATCACAATATGATAAAAGTTTTCATCTACTTCACTTTTGGTGAAGCCCAACCTGGTGAGATTGTTGTCAATCCTGGTGTACCAAGCATGAGGTGCTTGTTTGAGTCAGTACAATGCTTGCTTGATTCTGTACACATGCGACTCTCAATCAAAGGTATCATAATGTTCTAATTGCTCGATGTATACCTCCTCCTCAATAAATCCATTGAGGAATGTTGTTTTTACATCCATTTGGTGAATCTTCCACCCCATCTGCACATCCAGTGCTAGAATTGATCTAATGGATGAGTACCTTGCTACTAGAGAAAAGGTATCCTCATAGCCAATTCCCTCAATTAGATAGAATCCATTGGCCACAAATCTGGCCTTTTGCTTCTCTATGCTTCCATTTTTTGCATGCTTTACCTTAAAGATCCATCTCAAACCCACCACTGATTTATCTTTTGGCCTTGGGACCACTTCCCAAACATTGTTTTTTACAATGGAATCGCATTCATTACCATTGCATCAACCCATATAGGTTCCTCTACTACTTCCTCTAACGAGTATGGCTCAGTCTCTACAAGATCAGTCATTACAGCAATGTAGCCAATGTAATGATCAAGTGACCTTCTCTTCTTGTGCTTTAAAGTGGGTGCTCCCACATTCTCACTAGCATCATGCAATAATCTCTCAGCTTCGATGTTTCTTTTCCTTCCTTCTCTGGATGATTCTGCCTAGGTGGGTGTCTCCACTCTCTTCTCCTCAACTTTTGGTTGCTCCAACTTCCTAGGGTTCTTCCTTTGGAGCTAGAAGCTCCTGATATTATTTCAACTGAATCTCCCTCTCAAGAGAACATGTCATTTCTTTCCCCTCATCAAATTTGACATCCCTTCACACAACTGTCATTCTGAGGGATGGAAAATACACACGATAGTTGTGAGGAGTTTTTTTGTAACCCACAAATACCTACAACTCTGTTGTTATCTCTATATTCTTCCTTTATTCTTTGAAGACATGGCAGGAAATAGAGGCTCCAAAAATCCTGAAGTGATACACATTCGGCTTCCTCCTTGAGAAATCTTCCTCTGGTGTACTCATGCCAAGAATCTGATGAGGACTCTTGTTCTACAAATATACTATTGTGTTGCATGCTTCAGCCCACAAATCCATAGGTAGGCCTTGGTAATGCAACATCGCCCTTGCTGCTCTCACAATGCTATGGTTCTTCCTCTTAGCCACCCCATTCTGTTGTGGGTTGTGAGTTGTTTTCAACTCTCATTGAATGTCTTATTTTGCACATAAATTGTTAAACTCATTCGATGTGTACTCACCTCCATTATCATTCTTGAGAACCTTCACCTTCTTGTCAATTTCTTTCTCAACCAGTGCCTTGAATCCAATGAACTTGGATAATTTCTCATCTTTCTTTTGCATGAAGAAGATCCAGCACTTCCGTGAGAAATCATCTACAAATATAACATAATATTTGTGTTTGGAAATGGTGTTTGTTGAGAAAGGTCCACAAACATCATAATGGATCCTTTCAAGGACTTAATGTACTTTGTTGTCCCAATCATGGAATGAGGATTTTGTGTACATCCCCAAGGTACACCTTTCACATGTATCCTGCTGCTCAAGTGCTCCTTTGGGGAGGCCTGTGATTATCTATTGCATAATCTTAAGGGTACCGTGATGCAAATGGCCAAGTCTTCTATGCCATAGTTCACTGACATCTTGGCTCATCACCTTCTCTTCCTTCATACTTAATGCAGCATAGCCTTCAACATCTAGCTTGTACAGGTTCTTCACACAAACCTTGATCTTCTTCACTTGTCCCATGGTTATGTGTCTCATGACTTCTTTCCCTTTGTTGAATATCAAATCTTAGCCACGGTCTTACAAAACTACAACGGAGATGGGATTATTTTTTATACCCGGAACAAAAATCACATCCTTGAGTCTGAGAGGGGAGCCTGACTCCCTCTGAAAGGTGATTGTACCAATCTCGATCATGTTGTACCTTCCATCATCTCCCATGTCAATGCACATCTGGAGATATTTCTCCTCCAAGTCACTAAAAAACTCTATATTCTCTGTCATCTGGAACGAGGCGCCATTATCCAAGTACCACATGCTCCCCATCATTGTTCTTGTCATGCATGCGATGAGAGTGAAGTCAAGTTCTAATGGTGAAGCCAGAGCTTCACCTGCCACTCCTCCTAAGGTCTTCTTGCTTGCCTTCTTGTGTGGGCATTTCGTGGCATAGCACCTGAATTCATAAAAATTGAAACACTTAATTTTGGACAAATCTAATGCTTTTCAAACATTCAAGAATTTTCATAAATGGATTGAAAATGATGCAAAATCTCATATTGGGTCTATTCGCACTAATAATGGAAAAGAATACACATCAAATGAATTTGAAAACTATCTTCGCCAACATGGGATCAAACATCAAACAACTGTGCCTTATAATCCCCATCAGAATGGTGTCGCTGAAAGAATGAATAGGACAATCTTAAATATGGTACGATCCATGCTCTTTTTCAAGAATTTAAAGATAATGTTTTGGGCTGATGTTGTTCTATGTGTTGCATATATAAAGAATAGATGTCCATCTAATGCTATAAGAAACAAGACTCCATATGAAATGTGGTATGGACATGTTCCTTCGGTAAAGCATCTCAGGGTCTTTGGTTCCACCTGTTATGCCTTGATACCAAAGGTACATAGAAACAAACTTGGTGCTAGAAGTCGTAATTGTATCTTCCTGGGATATTCAAAAACCTCAAAAGCATACCACCTCTATGATGAAGTAAATAAGAAATTTGTTGTATCTAGAGATGTAATTTTCCTTGAATCATCCAAAACTGACAATGTTGTTGAGCGGCAACTTGATCGCTTGGATAGATTCGCAAAAGCAAAATCATTTCAAGAATTTGATAATCAGATTCCACATCTTGAAGGGGGGATTCCTATACTAGATCAACATGTGGAATCTTCTTCTAAAGAACACTCTCCCCCACATGAAACTCCAACAACGGATGATGCTTTAAGTGATGTGATTGATAGAATTGGGAGACTCAATCTTGATTCAGTCACAACTCAATCAATGGAGTAGCCTGGACCATCGAAAAAAGGTCCCCCAAAGTGGGTGACAAAGACACTTGAAAGTGTTCATCTTGATGAAGATGGAAAGACAGGAACCAAAAATTCAAACCGGCAAAATGGAGGTGATGTAGATGACTCTAATTCACCTGTTGATATGGATGTTTCTTATGATTTTGAATTGAACTTGTCTACAGATTTTGAACCAACTTCCTTCAAAGAAGCTGCTTCTCATGATGAATGGAAAGAAGTGATGCAAAAGGAGTATGATGCCCTCATAAAGAACGACACTTGGAAGATGGTTGATCCTCCATTTGGAACCAAACCAATTGGCTGCAAGTGGGTCTACAAGAACAAGTATAAAGCTAATGGCTTACTTGACAAGCACAAAGATAGTCTTGTGGAAAAATGTTTTTCACAGAAGGAATGGGTCGATTATGAGGACACTTTTTCCCCCACAGCAAAATGGGCTACCATCCAGACACTCTTTTCACTAACAGCTCAGAACGGTTGGAAAGTCCATCAAATGGATGTAAAAACTGCTTTCTTGAATGGAGATCTAAAAGAGAATGTTTTTATGTCCCAGCCTAAAGGATTTGTTGTGAAAGGACATGAACATAAAGTATGCAAACTTGTGAAGTCCTTGTATGGCCTCAAACAAGCACCGCGAGCCTGGTATGAAAAACTAACTGAGCATCTTCTGAAACTCAATTTCAAACATTTTGATCTTGACGATGCAACTTTATTTGTCAAGAAAGTTGGCAAAACAGTTGTATATCTTGTGGTATATGTAGATGATCTTTTGATGACAGGGAACAATGAAAGCTACATTGCGACCATAAAGAAGGAATTGGGGAAAAGTTTTGAAATGACTGATTTGGGCTATGTTCATTACTATCTTGGCATTGAAGTAACCCAACATCCAAAGTCCATATTTCTTTCTCAAAAGAAATACATTGGAGATCTATTGAACAGGTTTGGCATGATAGAGTGCAACCCTCTTGCTACTCCAATGGAACAAAACTTAAAGCTCACATATATTGAAGGAAAAGAATTTGAGGATGCAACAAAGTATAGACAGCTGGTAGGAAGTCTCAACTACCTAACTACTACCAGACCAGACATTTCGTTTGCTATTGGAATCCTCTCCAGGTTTATGCAAAATCCTTGTGAGGGACATTGGTCTGCTACAAAAAGAGTTCTAAGGTACTTGAAGTATACACAGGTGGGTGACTTCAGTTTGATTGGATACTCTGATTCAGACTTTGATGGAGACAAAGAAACTGGGGTATCAACTTCGGGATATGCCATGAGTCTTGGATCAGGAGTTGTCTCCTGGAGATCACGCAAACAATCAGTTCCACCAGATTCCACAATAGAAGCAGAATACGTGGCAACAGTTGAAGCAACAAAAGAAATTGTGTGGCTCAGGAAAATTCTTGAATATTTGTAGGTAAAACAAGTACAATCAACTCCACTCATGATTGACAATACCTCTGCAATAAATTTGGCCAAGAACCCAAAGTTCTTTGATTGAACGAAGCACATCAATACTAAATATCATCTGATTCAACATCATGTTGAGGCCAAAACAATCCATCTCCTTCATTGTTCCACAAATGAGCAAATTGCAGACATCTTCACCAAAGCGCTTGGAAGAGAAAAGCTTGAACGATTCAGAATGATGCTTGGACTCACCAACATCCCTTCAGATTAAGGGGGGGAATGTTGACACCTAATCCTCATGATTGGGTGGATTTATGTAAATAATTAAAATTAGAAATGTGAATAGTCATCGGGAGATGAACTGAACAGTCACTCCCTATTATATATAACAAAGACCTACCAGATGGAATAACACACGAATCAATTTCTGCTGTATGGAGTTACTGCCTGGCCTAACAGTTAACTGCCTCCAAGATTTCAACTGATGTGGAAATTCAAATTTTCTCTAGTTTAACCAAGGCATGGTCAAACTGAGATTTTCTTGATGCATTTTCAACACTTTTGGAGAAAATATAGAGAGCCTAATGTTCTCTCTTGAATTGGTTGATCTAAATTAGGTAAAAGGAAATTTTACCTAGTCCTGCAGAATAATTGCAACACCTCATATTGCAACAAGGCTTGATATATTTCTTGTCCATGCTTACTATTAGAGGAAAACATATCTCCCATTTCTTAGATATTCACATTGTCTAGCTCTAATCACAAGTCAATAACCATTACCTTCACCACTCCTAGAAATTCATTGTCTAGCTCTAATCACAAGTCAATAACCATTACCTTCACCACTCCTAGAAATTATCACACCCCCATTACATTATAATCCTATTTGGACTCAGAGCTCAGCTTTCATCGATAAAGTATCAGAGGTCTAGTATCAACGGATTGAAGGCTTCTCGGTTCATATATGGGAGAAAAATATAAAGAAGGTTAAAAAGGCACTCAAGGACTAGGCTAAATATAATCAAGAAAAGAATAAGGAATCGATTCTTTCTATTCAACTTTAGCTAAATGAAATTTATGTAAGGATGGAATAGCAAGCAGACACTCAAGGTTTGTTACTGGAAGAAAATTACATGTTTCAAAAAATGCAATCAAAATTGCAAAATGAGGAGTAAATTTGGAGACTCAAATCTAGAAGTATATGGATAAAGGAAAAGGATAGAAAATATGAAGTTTTTTTTTTAAGAAAGCTAAAGAGAGGGTGGGGAGGAATAATGTTAGAAAAATAACTACAACTGAAGGGGAAACATTTACTTATTAAAATCAAATAAAAGAGGCAACGATAAAGAACTATGCAAACTTGTATAGTGAGAAATTTCCATTGGAAGAAGGGGATATTGCATATAAGAGCATATACCCAACCTATTATCCCAAGAAGAAAATATCATATTGACCCAACCAATCTCAGTGAATAGAGCATGGGAAGATTTGAACTCATTGGACTTGAACAAAGCCCCCAGACTAGATGGATTCTCAACTCATCTCTATAAGCATTACTGGCTCATAATTCAAAAGTACCTAATTAGAATGATAGAATCTATCCATAAGTACTCAAAAATTAGAGAAGGGATTAATTTATAATTTCTTTCTTTGATACTAAAATAGGTTAACTTGTCCACCTTTCATAGATTTCAGCCCATCTCATTATGTAATGTATCTTATAAGAAAATAACAAAAATCATTTGAAACATACTAAAACGTCCTCTTCCAAAGCTAATATTATAAAATCAAGGGGGATTCATCCAAAAAATACAAATTATAGATATCAGTATCACGGTTCAAGAGGTGATTCATTCAAACAAATAAATAGGAGAGAAGGGAATGATCATAAATCTTAATATGAAAAATGCATTCAATAGGTAAATGCATGGGATTCATCTTAGTCTTCTTAAGAAAATTTGGTTCAACCATGATTTATGAATTGGATATCAACATGTATAAGTTCCCCGTGGATTTCACCCTTGGTAAATGGTCTATCAGGAGGGTTCTTCAAACAAATTTGAGGCCTTCATCAAGTTTTTCCCTTGTTTCCACTCCTTTATGTCTTGTTGGCAGATTCTTTAAGTAGAAAAAAATGAGCATGAAAGAAGAGCAGGCTCTCTTTCAAGGATTTGAATAGTTATAGGTGTTAAGGAGGTTAGCCACACTAAGTTTTCAGATGGCACTCTCTTACTGGGGGGAGCATCAGCAATAATAGAATCCATATGTAACGCAATCCTTGATCAATTTTTTCAAGCATCGAGGGGACTCATTGATGAGGAAAAAAAAAATCCTTCCCGTCTTTTTGAACGCCAACTCATTCAAAAAGAAGCAATTCAAAGAAAACTTTAAATTCCTATAAAGAAGTATTGGGTGTCATTTCAATATATGGGGATCATGATTAGTTTAAAGACTCTTCCTAGTAATTGGCAACCTGTCTTCGATAAAATCAAACAAAAACTCTCCAACTTGGGGCATAATGGCTCAATTTGACAAGAAAATTGGTTCTCCTTAAATTTATTTTATATGTCATCCCCATTTTCTACCTCTCTTGCACCAATTATGGTAAGAAATTCTTTAGCTCAGGAACTAAGGAAATTTTTAAGGAAAAAAAAAATTCATTTGGCCAATTAGGTGATAGTCAAAGCTCCCTTAAATCATGGTGGCCTATGTGTGAAGGACCCATGTCTCATGAATCTAGCAATGGGTGGAAAACTACTATGGATATTGATTTTTGAATATTACAGTTAGACGAAACAAATAATTCGTCAAAAATATCTAACAGGGGATAGAAGAAGTTTCCTAGAGTAGAATATCCACCACAAATGTGGCTCTCAAATATGGAATCTAATGATGGCCTCCATCCTAAATTCCTAATATTACAAGAAAATTCACTTGGATCCTAGGAAATGGGAAAGAAAATAAATTATATTCATATAGCATAATATGAAAACCATGTGTGGATTCCCTCCTGGGGTTTCTATATCTTAAACCATGGCTTCTTCATGCAGGTTTGCCTACTTTTTTTTATATTTTGCATTAGAACCAAGAAGGTATTTTGTGTGGATGGAATTTATCATTCATTCCTCCCCATATTTCACATCTATCCTATGAACTTAAGAAATATCTCCCTAGGCGTGCTCCTCTATCAACTCTAAGTAAAGATCAAAGGGGTTGGAGGAGGACCTTATACATAGTGAAAATGGAATATGAATCCCAAATGCTAGTATCCTTATCAAATACGTAATTATGTGCTAATATTTGGAATCTAGATTGTTGAGAAATGGCAACAAGAAATTCCAGTTTAATTTGTCCTTGAATTCAATTGTGAATTAAATTCAAATTCTATTCTCATAGAAACTTAAAATAGTTAAATTAAGTTTATTAAACTTACTTAACTTAGGAAATTTGAGTTGGAATTCTTTTGGAAGTCATGTATATGTTCTCCACCTTTGTAGGAGTCCAGTATGAGTTAATTATGAGTTGTAAAATAGAATACTCAGTTTCATGAGTCAATTCAGTTAAATTAGTTCTCAAACTGATTGAGAGAACTAATATTGAGTTAACAATCAGTGGTGACACTAATGAACTCCACCAGTGCTACTCTAGTTAACTGAATATTTACTCATCAGAAACTCATGCATGTTGATTATGAGAAATACCCAGTTGAGACTAGAGTGTAGGGACAATGTACTATGTGTTTTAGATTTTTCTGAGTTGCACTAATAGTGCATGCAATCAAGAACTAATCCTTAAGGGATTGCACTATTTTTAGAGGCTTTATTTCCCTTTAAATACAAGCTATCCTTTATAGGAATTACACATTGAATAGAGACATGGAGAGCTTGTGAAGAGGTTGATATTTGGCCTTGGGCTTGATTATGAGTTGGAGATTGAATTTTCTGAGTGTTGGGATTGTTCTAGAGAGAACAAGCATTGTAATTTCATCTTGATTTTCCAGATTAATACAAAACATATAGTGGGGTTTTGAGTTGTGGCTTTCCCAAAATATTTATTGTGTTATGTGACTTTGATTCTCTTCCTCTATTGATTATTGTTTTCTTGATGTTTATGGGCTTCCACTATAAATAATAGAAGTATATTCTTGTCTCTTGCTTTAGCAAATTGCATTAGCTTGTGAATCTACAGGTTTTTCTCCATGGTATCGGAGCAAGATTGTTTTTTGGGCCGAGAGATTGCACAGAAGATCCGAAATTTTCTGTGAAATTTTTTCAGAAGCAAATCGCATATCTAGATTCCTTGGGAAAAGATACCCCAAAAAAAAAAATCGGCCGAATCGAAGTTCAGATGAGAGAGATATCGTTGATTTAAAATCAACTCTCTAGAGGAGATTTTGAATTTTTAAGTTTTTGGGTTACATGTTGAAGTTGAATTTGCAATACATACATATTTGCAGATGGTGTTCCAATGGGTTGAGGCTTGAGTATGCCTTGGAAGGCAGCTCGAATTTCATAGCTTGGAGGGACAAGATGGAGGTTGTGCTAGAGGACAATGGCTTGAAGGAATTTGGTTAACAAGCATTTCCTAAGCCAGCAACTACTGATGCACAAAACATGGCTGAGTGGATGAAGTGTGTGGCAAAGGCAAGATGGATAATCCTTGAGGGAGTTCAATATCATATTGTCTCGAGTCTCCATGGAAAGGAAAACCTATATTCTATGTGGAAAACATTGATGGACTTGTATCATAGTAGCAGTGATAAAAGGAAGCTGGCACTGAAGGATAAACTTTGTAAAATCAAGGTGGAGAAAGGTGAGACGATTCCAAAGTACTTGAACTTGGAAGTGTTGGAATCACATTTTTCGAGGAGGATATGGTGAGCCTCGCTCTTCTTGGACTCCCAAAGAGTTGGCATAGTTATCAGGACTCTGTCAATGGTCGGGAGAAGCTGCCATATTGGGAACGACTATGGTCGGATTTGATGTAGGACGAGATCAGGAGGAACACCAGGGATGTCTCTTCATCAAAGAATGATGATGAAGAGAATTGTGCCTTAGCGATTAAGGTGAGGAAGGGGAAAGGTAAAATTTCTCGTTCCAAATCAGATTCTTATCATGGGGGTAAGAAGAAGGACATGACAAAAGTTAAATGCTTTCATTGTAACAAGATGGGTCACTTTGTTACAAATTTTCCATTGTAGAATTCCAAGGAGAAGTCCTCAGGAGGAAGTGTCTTCAATGATGGGAAGTGTCTACTACTTAGACAATGGAGCTTCAATGATGGGAAGTGTCTGGTACTTAGACAGTGGAGCTTCAATGATGGGAAGTGTCTGGTACTTAGACAGTGGAGATTCTTTCCACATGACTGGCGACAAAGATTTATTTAGTGAACTGGAGGAGAAAGATCTCAACATGCATATCGATATGGGTGATGACGGTAAGTGTAGTGTTAGTGGTGTGGGACTATTACTTTTCAGAGGGAGCATGCAGCTCCACTCACCTTGAAGAATGTTATGCATGTACCCGGACTGATGAAGAACTTGGTATCCATTGCCATGCTTGAGGATAGAGGTTGTGATGTGATCTTTTCAAAAGGAAAGGCGTTCCTTCGACACATAGCACAGGTCAAGTAAAGAAGATAGGGATTCGAGTTCAAAATCTCTATAAGATAGAGGTAGAGGATTGTGTTGGTTTGAGTTTAAAAGAGGAAAAGATGTTGAGCTAAGACATCAGCGAGTTGTGGCATAGGTGATTGGGCCACTTGCATCATGGGGTTTTGAAGATATTTCAGGCAAATCTCTACCAGTCTTCCCAAAGTTACGCTTGAGCAAGTTGATACATGCAAGGGTTGTAATTTGGGAAAATACACCAAGTATTCCCTTGGAAACACAGACAGTCAAGCTGAGTCTATTATGGAGAGAGTCCATTCAGATGTGCGTGGACCATTCTCAACAGCATCCACAGCCAAACACAAGTATTATGTTATATTTTTTGATGACTATTCTTGTAAATGTTGGGTATTTTTTATGCAGAAAAAGGATCAAACTTTCACAAAGTTTTGTGAGTTCAAAGCATTGGTAGAGAAAGATTCTGGCAAGAAGGTTAAATATCTACGGAGTGATAACGGTGGTGATTATGTCTCCAATGAGTTTAAGAACTTATGTGAAACGGAAGGGATTAAACGAGAGTTGACAACACCCCATAACCCTCAACAGAATGGGGTTGCCGAGAGGAAGAATAGGAGCATAGTAGGGGCAGTAAGGGTGATGTTGCATGATCATGACCTACCACTACACTTGTGGGTTGAGGCATGCAACACATCAATTTATGTTCAGAATCGTAGCCCACATCAGATACTTGAGATGAATACACTAGAGGAGGCTTATTCCGCTAAGAGGACAGATGTTGGTCACTACATGATTTTTGGGTCATCGGTTTATTGTCGTGACCAAAGATGCATGGAAGAAGCTTGAGACAACAGCAGAGTTGGGGATCTTAGTGGGGTACACTGATACACCCCACAACAATCGGGTGTACATGTCGACCATTCGGATGACAGTGGCTCACAGGGATATTAGGTTCGATGAGGAGAAGGCCATATGAGTATCCCTTGAGAGGGAGCTTGAGCTACATGCAGATGAGGAGCTTTTAGCTCCTAAGGTTGAGGGGTCTCATATTGATGTGGAGGAACCACATACAGAGGTTTAGATAGTGGAGACATCCATGCAGGCAAAGTCTTCCAGAGATGGAAGAAAGCACACTAGAGAGGCTGACAGATTGTTGGATGCTGCACGGGAGAATGTGGGAGCACCCTTTTCTTAGCGTAGACAAAGGAGGTCACCAGAGAGGTACACTAGATACATGGCACTTATGGGTGCATGTGTTGTGACAGAGCCATCTCCCTTTCAGGAAGCAGTGCAGCAACTGATTTGGGTTGATGCGATGGTGAAAGAGTATGACTCCATAGTTCAAAACAGTGTTTGGGATGTGTTCCTAAGACTGAAGGACAAGTCAGTTGTGAGCTCCCATTGGCTTTACAAGGTAAAGCAAGCTGCAGATGGTATTGTGGAGAATCATAAGGCCAAATTTGTGGCCCGTGGCTTTTCACAGGTAATGGGGATTGACTATGTTGAGACCTTTGCTCCTATTGCAAGGTACTCATTAATCAGATTTATTTTGGCATTATCAGCATAGATTGGTTGGAAGATCCATTAGATGGATGTAAAGAATGCCTTCCTCAATGGCATGATTGAGGAAGAGGTGTACATAGAGCAGCCCGAAGGTTTTGAAACCTTGGACCATGAGTCACATGTGTGCCGACTCAAGAGAACATTGTATGGGCTGAAGCAAGCACCCCATGCTTGGTACACTAGGATAGATAGCTACTTCATTGGGTTGGGCTTCACAAAGTGTGAAGCGAATGTGAACCTATATCACATAGTGGTGGAAGGTAAGTTGTTGATCATTGTACTTTATGTAGATGATCTCATACTCACAAGTGATGAGAATTCATCAAATATTGCAAGGAGGACCTTGCAAGAGAGTTTGAGATAAAGGACATGGGGCTCATGCATTACTTTCTTGGCATGGAGGTATGGCAAGGAGATGGGGAGTTGTTTGTCTATCAAGGCAAGTATGCCAACGAGATACTCAGGAGATTCCACATGGAGAGCAGTAAACCCATGGAGACTCCTCTAGTCGGTAACTGAAGGAAGGAGGATGCTACTTCAGGGGAAGTAGTGGAAGCTATTGTTTACATGTAGCTTGTGGGTTCACTCATGTACTTGGCGAACACACAACCAGATATGTGCTATGTAGTTAACCAGCTTAGTCAAGCGATGGTTAGGCCTACCAAGCTATATTGGAAGGCATCAAAGCATGTATTGAGATACCTTAGAGGCACTACTCAGTTTTGGTTATGGTACAGATAGACAGAGGGAGTGAAGCTTTAAGGCTTCACCAATGCAGATTAGGCAGGGAGTCCATCTGACAAGAAGAGCACATCAGGAGGGATCTTTAGTATTGGGTCAACGGTATTTTCGTGGTACAGCAGGAAACAAATTTCAGTTGCACTCAGTTCAGCAGAGGCAGAGTACATGGCTACAACTCAGGCAGCATGTGAGGCTATCTAGATGAGGAAGATCCTGGTTGGTTTGTTTGGTCAATAGATGGATACGACAATGATTTATTGTGATAATTAGAGTTGTATTAAACTCTCTGAAAATCTGGTCTTTCATGATTGGTCCAAGCATATTCATATATGGTATCATCATCTCAGAGATTGTGTATTGAGGCGGATCATGTTGTTAGATTACATTCCCACGAAGGTGCAAGATGCTGACATCTCAACCAAGGCATTGTCAAGATGTAAATTCGAGTTTCACAGAGACAGGATCGGGGTATTTGATAATCCCTTTCTTGCTAAGAGGGAGTGTTGAGAAATGGCAACAAGAAATTCCAATTTAATTTTTCCTTGAATTAAAATGTGAATTAAATTCGAATTCTATTCTCATAGCAACTTAAAATAGTAAAATTAAGGTTATTAAACTTACTTAACTTAGGAAATTCGAGTTGTAAGTCTTTTGGAAGTCATGTATATGTTATCCCTACTTTGTAGGAGTCTAGTATGAGTTAATTGTGAGTTGTAAAATAGAAGACTCAGTTTCATGAGTCAATTCAGTTAAATTAGTTCTCAAACTGATTGAGAGAACTAATAGTGAGTTAACAGTGAGTGGTGACACTAATGAACTCCACCAGTGCTACTCTAGTTAACTAAATATTTACTCATCAGAAACTCATGCATGTCGATTCTGAGAAAGACCCAGTTGAGACTAGAGTGCAGGGACAATGTACTATTTGTTTTAGATTTTTCTGAGTTGCACTGATAGTGCATGCAATTAGGAACTGATCCTTGAGGGATTGCGCTATTTTTAGAGGCTTTATTTCCCTTTAAATACAAGTTATCCTTCATAGGAATTACACATTGGAATAGAGACTTAGAGAGTTTGTGAAGAGGCTAAGATTTGGCCTTGAGCTTGCTTATGAGTTGGAGTTTTAATTTGTTCTTGAGAGAACAAGCATTGTAATTTCATCTTGATTTTTCAGATCAATACAAAATAGATAGTGGGGTTTTGAGTTGTGGCCTTCCCCGGATATTTATTGTGTTATGTGCTTTTGATTCTCTTCCTCTATTAATTATTATTTTCTCGATGTTTATGGGCTTCCGTTGTAAAGAGTAGAAGTAGATTCTTGTCTCTTGCTTTAGCAAATTGATATTTTTTATTGGATTCTATTAAAATTATATATATATATATATATATATATATATATATATATATATATATATATATATATATATATATATATATATATATATATATATATATATATATATATATAACTGAAAACCTCCATAAGAGAGGAATGCAAGTTCCATCTTGATATCCTCTTTGCATATCTAACAATGAAAAAATCAATCATTTTTTTCTTGAATGTGTTTTCTCCAAACAATTATGGAAACAAGTCATGAAGAGACTGTTTCATAAAATAGCTAGAATTGATCTCCCAATTGTTTAAATTTTGGCATAAGGTGTATAAATCCTCATTCAAATGGAAAACACTTCTAAGGCATATATGGATGGCCCTCCCAAATTCGTTTGTTGGAAAATTTGTTGAGCAAGGAACAGAGAATTTTTTGAAGAAAAAATTCCATTGTCAGGAGTTGTGGTTGAAAGGGTTGTGTCTTTATTAGTGGAACATTTTAAAACCAAAGAGATAATGCTCTTCAAGCCTCAACTCTTGGATAGACATGAGGATATATGGTTCTCTAAATTTATTCCTTAATGCATTCTCTCGCCTCCTTAATCCAAGAACTATTTTCAGAAACTTTTACTCACAAGGGAAACTTTTTAGACCTGGATTACCAATTACAAAGCCTACATATTATGTTTACATGGAGCATCAAAAAAAAATTAAGAGGTGGTATGTAATGTCCCTATAATACTAGTATAGATACCTTGTTTTTATTGTCAGTATACCCCCCTTATTGTTATTGTTATTCCCGTGTAGCCCCCATATTGTTATTGTTGTGCCCCATAGAAGCCCACTATTGTTAATGTTTTTCCCTTACAATATTATTGTTATGTAGGCTCTAATTATATTGTGACCCATTAGACTCATATATATACCAAGGAGGTCTTGTCATTTGAATCATCCATTAATTGTTCATTTATGTAATGTAAATGAAGTTTCCCCCTAAGAGGCTAATTTCAAGTCGTTTATCTAAATTGTCTTCTATTCAGTGATCTGGTTGCATAACATATGGTATCAAAGCTTTGGATTTTATGGGTTCACTGCTTCAAACATGCCATCTTGGAATTTTCACTACATTTCTTTTTTCTACGAGGCTTCGGAAGCTGAAATTTTGACCACATGGAGCCGAAATATTGGTGAACTTTGCGTAAAAATTTCAAATCTTGTTTCGCTACATTTTATGAGATATGGTCCAAAAAAGTTAGGATTTTTTCATGCTCCAAAATTAAGTCTCAAACAAGTGACCTAGGGAAAATCATCATAACTTTCTCCAAAAGAATCGGTTTTGAATTTTGTAAAAGTTGATTGAAATTGCACGAACTTTGTTTTGTTGTGTATCATTTTCTGGGCCGAAGGTTGAAACATTGACGTGTAATTTTGTACAAGTTTGCTCTACGGAACTAGTCCATAATCATGTTATAATGGGAGATTGGGCATAACTTTATCTTGAAGAATCCAATCTAGATTGACTTATGGCATTGGAAAGAAAACTTAGTGGGGGCTACTACAAGATTAAATTTCAGACCTTGGAGAGCTGAAATTGCAGAGATACAATAGTTTCAATATTAAGCTCCTAAAAGAAAGAAGAAGGTGTGTAATTTATTTTTTAAGTTGCATAACTTTTGTTTGAAAAATTAATTTGAAGTGATTTAAAGGGCATATTGAAGCATAAGCATCAGTATTTGGTTCTAAAATTCCTCCCAAACAAAATAATTCTACACCCATTAAACCCTCAGAAAGATCTGTTATGATACATGAAGAGGAAGAATTGCAACATGATATATCAAAAATATGGGACCAAGTGCAACAAATTTTTCTCTCACAAAGTGAAACCAAAGATGAACTAAAAGGGGGCATGGATGGTTTAAAGTCATAAATAAAAGATGACACAGATGGTATAAAAAGTGACATGAATGGTTTAAAAGCAAATATGGAAGGTTTGAAGGAAGGTTTGGCAAAGTTTCAATAAGAAAGGCCTCCTAGTGGTGATAAGGTATTTCATAAAACTCATGAAGAGAACAAACGGAATGTGAATCATGATTTTAGAGACTCCAACTTTGGGATGAAGACCAAACATATTCCAAATATCAATATGTGAAAGTTTGATGGCAAGGATATGGTAACATGGATGTTGCATATGGAGCAATTCTTTGATCTACATGATGTGTCACTGACACAAAAGGTACGCATTACATCTTTCTATTTAGAGAAAAATTAGTTTGTGTGGTATCGATGGCTTTTTACTCATAAATTAATTGTCACTTGGACAATTTTTACGAAATAAACGATAGCACATTATGAGGATACAAAGAGGAATACCTTATTTAGGCAATTGATAAATTTCAAACAAAATGGTTCAATGGCAAAGCACATTGAGGAATTCCAAAGATTGAATATCAAGGTAAATGATATTTGAGAGCAGCATAGGATTGATTTATTCATAGGGACTTTAAAGAATAACATCCAACATGAGGTTTACCTTTGGGAACCTAATTAATTGGAGAAATCATTCAAGGTGGCAAGAAAATTTGAAAGAAAAATTATGGCAACAAAGAAATCTACCACTCACAACTATAAAGATGGAAGTGTTTCTACTCCTAGCCTCCCCCAACCTAGAATTTTGACACCACAACAATAGGTGGAAAAAAAAGTGAAAGGGCTTTGTTTCATTTGTGATATAAAATACACTAAGAGTTATAAGTTTGTTGAGGAGAAATTATTTTACATAGATTGTGAAGAGGAGGAAGAAAAGGAACAAGAAACATCAAAAGAAGAGGATATACATCAATAACAAACCCCGGAGAAAGAAGAAATGAATCTGACCATATCCTGTAATGAATTGGCGGTAATTAGCACTCCTAAAACTCTCAAGATAGAAGGATATATCAAGAAAAAAAATTAATAGTGTTGATCGATTCTGGTAGTACCCATAATTTTATTCATTGTAAGATAGACAAGGAATTGAATTGCTTTCTATATCCAATACCAGAGTGTCAAGTGATGGTTGCAAATGGATGAAATAAAAATTCCTTAGGGAAGTGTCATCATATCAATCTAACCATGGGGAAATATGTATTGAATAGTCTGATGCTTTCCATTCGAATGGATGGTGTTGATGTTGTATTAGGTGTCCAATGGTTACAATATTTGGGGAAGATGATATTTAATTTTTAAGAACTTTTCTTGAAATTTTCGTGGGAAGGAAAGGAAATTTAATTAAGTGGTATCATAGGGAAACCATGGAATATAATCAGCTCTAATGGCATGGAAAATACTTTGAAGAAATAACAATGAGGAATAATTACATAATTATGCTCACTAGATGTTCAAACATCAAAATCATTTGTTTCATCAGATCTCAAAAGAATCTTGGACAATCATTCCAAGGTATTTGATACTCCCAAAGGCCTCCCACGTATTTGATATCATGATCATGCTATTCACTAGATTCCAAGAAGTGTTCCTCCAAACATCAGATATTATAGATATAACTATGCCCAAAAAATTGAAATTGAATGTATGGTTGCATAAATTCTAGAGGTAGGTATAATTCAACATATCCAAAGTTCTTTCCTTTCTCCAATAGTATTGGTACATAAGAAGGATGGATCATGATTCATGGTGTATCTATATGGATTATAGGGAGCTCAACATGCTCACTATTAAAGATAAATTTCCCATTCATGTCATCGATTAATTGTTGGATGAATTATAGGAGAAATGTACTTCACCAAGTTGGATCTTCATTCAGGATATCATCAAATTAGGATGAAGCCTAAAGACATATCGAAAATGGTATTTAGAACTCATGACAGTCATTATGAATTTTTGGTCAAGACTTTTGGCCTTACTAATGCACCTTCCACATTTCAAGGTTTGATGAATTCCATTTTCAACCCCTTCCTTAGAAAATTTGTATTAGTATTTTTGTATGATATACTAATCTATAGCAATTCATGGAAGGATCATGTTCAACATGTTGACATGTTACTCAAACTATCGGAGGACAAACAATTGTAAGCAAAAACCTCCAAATGTTTCTTTGTGGTACAAGAGATGGAATATTTGAGTCATATTGTCTCTCATGAGGGTGTTAAGGTAGATACTAATAAAATTAAAGCCATAAAGGAATGGAAAATACCCACAACCCTAAAGAATATTTGAGGTTTTCTCAGGTTGACAGGGTATTATCACAAGTTTGTTAAGAATTATGGGAAAATAGCAACACCTCTAAAAACACTGCTGAAGAAAGATGCATTTTTTTGGACCCTAGAAGCAGCTAAGTCCTTTGAACATATTAAAGAGGCGATGTGCCAAGCTTTGGTTTCAGCTACACCAGACTTCACAAAAACATTTATGGTGGAATTGATGCCTCGGGAAATGGAATTGGTGTTGTTTTAATGCAAAAAGGAAGACCCATTTCTTTTGAAAGTCGTCCAATCAAGGGAAATTATTTGCACAAACAAAATTATGAGAAGGAAATGTTGGCAATACTACATGCCCTAAAGCAATGGTGCCCTTACCTAATGGGAAGACACTTCAAGGTAAAAATATATCATGATAGTCTTAAATACTTTTTGGAAAAAATATTATATTCAGAAGAGCAGCAAAAATGGCTCACTAAGATGTTGGGTTATGACTTTGAAATCATCTATGAAAGATGGAAGCAAAATGTTGTTGCAAATGCACTCTCAAGAAGGGATGAGCATGTGGAAGCATTTATCTATTCGATTTCTATTATCCAACCTGAGTGGATAACTGAATCAAGGGAGGAATGGAAGAATGACAAAGAGGTGTGGACACTCATTCAAAAGCTACAACAAGATCCCAATACATATTATACATTTATCTAGAAAAATGACTCATTATGGTACAAAGATCATTTATATCTATGTAAGAATTCCCGACTCAAACAAAAATATTATTTTGGAATTGAACACCTCTCCTTTAGGAGGGCACTCAGGATTTTTAAAAACTTAGCACAGGATCAAGAAGGAATTTTTTTGAAATGGCCTTAAATCTGATATTCATAAGTTTGTGGAAAAATGTTTGGTTTCCCAATAAAATAAAGTTGAGACAATTAAGATCCCGAGTCTATTACAAACTTTAGCCATTCCAAGTTAGCATTGGGAGGAGGTCCCAATGGATTTTGTCACAGGTTTACCCAAGTCCGAAGGAAAGAGTTTCATCATGGAATTAGTTGATAGACTTACCAACTATGCACACTTTTGTGCATTACCTCATCCTTTTAAATCTGGTATAGCTGCTACTACAGTTATGGAAACAATTCAAAAGCTACATGGAAACCCAAATATTCTTGAAAATAACAGAGATCCCATTTTCACTAGAAATTTTTGGATGGAATTATTTTCTTGTCTTGGTACTCAATTAGCTCATAGATCATATTATCATCCTCAATCTGACGAGAAAAATGGGATAGTGAAAAAATGTTTGGAAGAATATCTTTGTTTCTTTGTATTTTATAAACAAACATAATGGTTCAAGTGGTTACCTCTAGTTGAATGGTGGTATAACACTTCCTTCCATACTACAACAAAAATGACCCTGTTTATGGCACTTTATGGATATCATCCATTGCCCATCACATAATATTTGAGAGAAAATTATAAGTTTCAAGTAGTGGAAGATCACATCGAGCATCAACAACAAGTTCTCCAACTCTTAAAGGATAACCTCACTCTCGCACGAAATTGAATGAAACAATAGGAAAATCGGCATCATAGTGAAATAAGTTTTGACGTAGGTGATTGGGTATTTTTATGGCTACAACCATACAAACAAATGTCCCTCAGGAAAGCTACGAAGGATAATAAATTATCACCCAAGTACTGTGGTTCTTACAAGGTGTTGCAAAATATTGGTATTATGGCATACAAATTGGAGTTGCTTGCATCTTCTCGAGTACACCCAGTTTTAAACGTTTCATGCTTAAAGAAGGCTATTGGTGACAATCTCCCAGTTCAAAAAATATTTCCAGAACTTGATGAGGAAGGAAAAATCATATTGGAGCCTGAAACTATCACGAAAACAAGACCCTGACAGCTATAGAATCGATCAATTTTAGAGTATCTCATTAAGTGGAAGAACTTACTCGTTGAAGACTCCACATGTGAGGATGAGAATTTTATACATAAGCATGCAGAACTACTCAAGTGTTGAGGAAAACACTTTTTTTGAAAAAGAGGGCCAAGTTAGGTCCCTATAATACTAGTATAACCCATGTATTGTTATTGTTAGTGCAACTCCCTTATTGTTATTTTTGTGCCAATGTAGCCCCCATATTGTTATTGTTTTGCCCCATAGAAGCCCACTATTGTTATTGTTGTTCCCTTAAATTATTATTGTTATCTAAGCTCTAATTATATTGTGACCCTTTAGACTCCTATATATACCAAGGAGGTCTTTTCATTTTAATCATCCAAGAATTGTTCATTTATGTTATGAAAAGGAAGTTTCCCCCTCAAAGAGGATAATTCTCAATTCGTTGATCTATATTTTATTTTGTTACATGATCTGGTTACATAATATGGTACATGTAGGGTGGGTTCTCTATGGTCCTAGTGTTGGCATTATGATACAAGTATTGTCCTTGATGGCAACTCTATAGGTCAACTCAGTTTTGATAAGAGGCTAATAGGAATATTCAAAGGCAATAGGGCAGTGGTACAGAGGATCAGGAAGATGGAACTAAGGTCTATTGATTAGAATAAAGAAGTTGAAGGAAGAAGATGATGTAAGAGTAGTTTAAGAGATACATGCAGGTTCACTTAGTCCAAGCAGCATATACACGCAGGTACTCAGAACAGAAATAGCGTATAACGTACACATGCACTCCCACAGAAGGCAAAGCATGTACATGTTTAGAACCATGTTTTTGGTCTGAGGTATTTGGTCCAAGGTATCTTTGGACCATGATATTAACCCTAGGTATTTAGTCTGAGGTATTCGATCCGTGGTATTTGATCCAAGGTATTGGTCCTAAGTGGATTCAGTCCATGGTATTGAGAAAGGCCAAAAACTATATAAAGAAGCAAGTGAATAAGATTCTAAGGAATACTTCTATCTGAAGTATATTTTATGTTGCAGGGTTATGTTTGGGACTAGATCTGAAATATTTATGTGTACCTTGAGTTCAATATTAGATCAGGATCATGAGACCTGAAATGACTTATTCTTGAATAATCTGATATTGGTTGAGGCTAGATCTGATGTTTTGCATTTTTTTATTCGTTATCTATCATGATATGGGTTTGTCTGAAGTCTGGAATTACCACAAAGTTCTGAGTCAATATTTGCAGATCTGTACACAGTTCATCTCGGCAAAAGAGCATATACACGCAGGTTTTTTTCTTTCAAGTAGCATATACAAAAGAAAGGCTTGATGTTTAGAGATGAATGATCTATCATATCAGTATTGTTGATTTATTGCTGCTGCTCTTTTACTATTGTCTATCAATCAAGTCTTCTTAGATTTGAATGTAAATCTAAATGCATAAGGAGGTTGATATTTGATTGATTGTATAAGTGAGAAGAAGTTTTTTCTGTTGCCTGCCTATGTAAAGTTCTGTAAGTTGATAGTAGATGTTCAGTACACTGCTGGTTGGTACAGTTTGTGATTCAGATATTTTATGATTCATAATCTTTAGAGGTATATGCAGGTTGGGCTGAAGGAAGTAGCGTATACATGCAGGTTTTCTTCATTGAAGTAGCGTATACAGTCTGACACATGAATTTTTGAGGTTTTAGTTGGTTCTGAATGTTGATACAGGTTTCTGGGTTCAGCACAGTGTTCTGATGACAATGATTTGATTGTTTCAGATTAACTACATGTTGGTTGATGAAGTTTGAGTTTCTAAATTTCTGATGGGTTATTGATGAGTCAAGGTCTTCATATGTCTTGATATGTGCCAGGAGCATCCAGTCTGAAAATTCATGAAACGTGGTCCCTGGTGGAAGAGTGGAGTTTTCTATAGGTTGGCACCTACGTACTAGTAAACATATTGGCTAGTACAAGAGCTACGTTGTTGTAGCTCCCTTCCAGTAGAAGCTGGAGAATGAGAGAAGGTTGTAACCTTCTGCAGGTAGAAGGTTGCGTACTGGTATGAGTCTGCACCAGTACAAGATTGCAAACATATTTTCTTATTACTAAAAGAAGACAGAGACGACAGCAATAGGTGGTTTTCACCCACATTGGGTTTCCACCTTAAATCTTGGTGTTCATGTGTGTTGCTTATGCGTAATGGTTTATTATGTTCATACTACACATGGTTATTGTTTAGTGATTGATGAAGTACTGATGCACTGATTAAAGATCACCATATGATGAATTAACTGAATCATAAGTTTACTGCATAAATGTTGGTTGCCTTAAAGATAGTTGCGTGTACACGCTAGTTCCCCTCTCTGAAGTAGCATATATAAATCTAATTATGAAAAGGAAAAATTCTTGATCTGATAATATTGGTTCACCCCCCCTCTCAGTATTATTTCCAACACCTAGAGGACAAATAGAATATAAATTTTCATGGAGCATAGGGGTAGCCTCAACAACCAAGTTGAAATGTTTGTGCTTTTTCAAGGAATTCTTTTGTCCACACACATTTCAATCGGGTCTCTCATTATTGGGGTAAATTCCAACAATACTATAAGACATTTGGTCTAGAAATCAGACCCTCTAATGTAAAACTAGATCATTAATTCAAGATAATTCAAGCATTACTATCCCCAATTCCAAATGTTTAGGGTCAACATATTCTTCAAAACCTGTGTTGCAAAGAAGACGACTTGGAAAACCAAGCATTGGGTTTGGCCCCAAGAACCATGAACTACAAAGGAACCTATAGGGAGGCCCTGCTTCCATAATATAAATTTATGCACTATCAAGCAATTAAAAGGTGGTGTATACACATTTCATGCATTAAACATGGTGTATGTGGGAGGCATGGTGACAATATAATAAATATTCTTTGGATGATGAGAGTCCTAGCAATCATGTCATGGGAAGTTTGTGTGGCTCACATTTTTGTAGTAGGCATGGAATTTCAGGGAAGGATAATGGATTCTAGTATGTGAATGCAACGAAAATACAAAACTATATGTTAACCATAAGGATTCACCTCATGCCAACTCTATGTGCGAGAATGATGGATTAGAATGGGGAGGAAACATGGAGGTTTAGTCAGGGGAGTGGATTTTATGTGGCAATTTCCCTTTGTGTGTATTCAAGTTATTGATTATTATAATGTGGGAAGCAAACAATCCAAGGTTGGTAGTTTCTTTTATCACCTAAGCCTAGAGTGGCGAATTGAAACACCTATTTTATTGTGGTGGTGAAGAAGATTTTTGTAGTAGGAGATATAATTTATGTAGTAGAATATAGTATAGTGAAGGCACAAATTAAATTGAAGAAATGGAGGCTAAGAGGAGGAACCATGGTGCGAGTTCCAAAACTGAGAGTTTTGAGAAGGAACTATGTATGGAGATTGGTTTAGTGAGTAGAAAAGTCGACAGGATGAGTGCATATATAGGCACTTTAACAAACAGCATGCCCTCACACCACTAGTAGTTGCCTAAAATTAATGCTATATTGCACCACCTCCAAGATCGATTGCAGTATTTTATTACATCCAGGAAAGAGGGAGTCCAAGGCTCAGGAGCCTAGGCATCTTCAACGAACTTTGTGAAGAGAGATATAATATTCCTTTGGAAAGGGTTATTAGATTGTATTTCTTTTGAAGAATTTTCCATACTGTTCATGTTTCTAGAGAAGACAATGTTTCAAATCCTTAATTGGATTCATCTTCATGCTCAAAGTGGACAATTTGACTTTAGTTGGGTAGCTTCAGTAAGAAAAATCATAATAATAGATGACTAGGAGTTATTCTCTACTTTAAATTTTGATATATGCCTTCTAAGTGTGGATTTGTACTAGGCAGCTTCTTCAATTTGTATCGTTATAGGAATATTTAGAACATAGAGCTAGGATGCATTAGAAGTTTGAAAATACCATCTATATTAGCTTTCAAAACATTTGCTACTTGCAATATCAAGAAAAAGTGGATGTACTTCTTAAGTGATACCTAATGTTAGTGTTAAAAAAAAATCAGTTTGATCATAATGGTCTTATAATTAGAGGAATTACTTTTCTCCTCACTTTTAAAGATAGGAACAATGAGGCTTTGATTCTAAGGTTTAGGAAAGCTTGCTTGACTACTAAATTAAAGAGCTTGTGTATATGAGGGATGAGGATAGGTCCTCCATTTTTTAAGATTTCATCTTGGTAGCCTTTTCCGCCCTTATATTTTCCTTTTGAGAGTCGCTTAACCCCAAACTTTAAGTCTTATACAGAAAACACTTCACCCTCTATATGAACATTTGAAATGTTGTTGGCCCCTAGCAGGGAAACTCAATTAATGATGGTCATGTAAATGAAGTATTATGTGCGAGGAGGTTAATTTTGCAAATCCCCCTTATTCACCTATGTATCCAAAAGGGGAATACGTACGTGCCTAGAGGTTATAGTGCTAGTGGTTGGAATCAACCATGTGCCACAAGAGTACGAGACTAGCCTAGTTGTCAATTCCTCTAAATACCAAAAAAAACAAAATTGTTATGTTGTTCACAATAATAAGGAATTCATAGATATATTTTAAGTAGGATTTCCATTCCTTCAAGGGAATAATATTATTTTCTTCAGTTTTACGAGTCAATTTTTGCTTCCAAAAATATCCTAGGATCGATCTTTGATAGGTGGAGAAGTCTCTCTTGTTGTCTATTTATGTAATGCATTTTTTCCTTATAATTAGGGATAAATTGTATATTTTTATCTTAACCAATGCTAAGAACTCATTAGAAGCATCTCTAATGGCTTTTCTAACAATTTTGCATTTTTTGTCATACCAAGGTTTGGATGTCCTATTTTTATTTTTCCTTGACACCTGAATAAAGAATTTGTTAATGGAATTAGAGAGGGTTGTTGTAATATTATGATAGAGGTTCTCAATATTGTTCGTATATGATAGAATATTTAATTCACTAATTAAGTCCTCTAAGAAAATATTGGCTTTATTTTTGTTGAAAAGCATTTTTAGTTACTAGAATTTTCCTCAATGGAGTTTTTGTCCACAACAAAGTTTAGGGTTTAGGCTAAAGGCCTATTATTGAAGCCAAGTTCATGGTCATTTAAAAGGGTAAAATTTATTATCTAGTTGTATATGGGGATATCTAACATCACATGCTCTATGATGCTACTGCCCAACCCATGGATACAACTCATAAGGTAAGAATTTGGCCATTTCATCAAACCATTTTAAATTATTATATCTTGAGAGCTACAAAGCTTTATTAACTTAGTACTAAATAAATTCCCTATACAGACATTAAAGTTTCTTTTGTACATGTTAGTGGAAACATGGTATTTTTTTAGCTACAGAGTATTACGGTTGAAACCATTTCTTAGAAAAATAACTTGATTAGTTGTGATTCTAACATTAAATTCTCCTAGTAAGAGGATACTACCTTCATTTCTTAGGGTGTAAATATCTTGTTCAATTTTTTTGTAGGGACAATTATTATCAAGATTATGTTTTTTATAAAAAGGAATTGATGTGTGCAAAGTAACATATTTTTATATACAACTTCCTATCATTAATATCGGAAATATCCATCCATACGTACGAATTAAGAGGGTCTTTCGTATGAAGCTAAATGTTTTTGAGAAATCTATAGGGCAGTGATTTTTCTTTACTTGATAAATGCTTGTGACATCTTTTTACTTATTATCTTTCTTACTTATTATTATGTTTGTAAATCATCAAAAAGATACCAAAAAAATAAGAACAAGAACACAGAATATAGGTTGCAAGCTAGTGCCAAAACCTCTCCACTTGAGAGGAAAACCTGCAAATCTATTTTCTTCCTTATAGATTCTTCAATTGACGAAATCCAAGACCTTGATACTGATACCAATACCCTCCAATGCCAAGACCAACCTCTCTGAATGATGTACTAACCTTGATCCATTTAAACCCAATCAAATCTCTTCCAATATCACCTCTTCGACCTTCTGCTACAGAATTACGGCCTCCACTACAAACCTGAAATTTCTGGCCCTCCTGTAGTTGTTGTTGCCACACGTGTGAGCCTCGTTTGGACTTCTAAGGCTTCCTTATACCTTCAATTTCCTTTCTCTAATTTATGGAGCTTGAGGATGACATTTGGTGACCTTCGCTTGAACTTCTGGCCTTCTTTTCTCCAAGATTGAACTTGTAGGTGAAAACCCTAAATATGCTGCCAAAACCGTAGTCCTCCTTCACATGTGTGAGAGAGAAATATCCCAAACAAAATTCTTGGTCCTATTCCTTATCTTTTTCCTTCTTCTTCCTCCTTCTTCACTAGAATGAGTGATGGATGAATGTGTGTCAAGGAGGTCAATTTTACTCCTATGTATAGGTTCTTCAAGGTGGACGTGGCTCTTCCTTTTAGGCCTACTTTCTATCTACCAGACTGACTTGGTCTTGGAGGATATTTTGACACTTCTAAATACAAAAATAATTTTATTTAAAAGTTACAATGTGCTCAATGGGGCCTTGAACTTATTACAATGACTCTTTTGACTTGTTGACCTAGGACAAACCCTAAAATCACTTAGTGGGTGCTTGACCTATAAAACAAAAGACCTTGAGCATGAAACCAATGCTCCAAAAATAATAATAATAATTTTTCTTTCATTTTACAATTTACAAGAATCAAAAATACATTTCATATTTATGAATACCAAACCTAGTTACACATTTTTCAACACTCCCTCTTAACTAGGCAGGTATTCATAAATGGTACATGGACATTCTCAATCTCTCCACAAGATCAGAAAGGCCTTGACTAACAGCTCTATCTCCCCACAAGATCAGAGCACAATGTTGGACAAACTAATGATTTATAAACACAATCATCATTGTCTCTCAAGGTACATACTCCACCCAGGTGTTCACAGAGTATCACCTTATTTGGATTATTCTTATCTTGGATAGCTATTCCTGAAAGAATATTGGTCCATAACTACTCTTATTTTGGATGCCCTACCTCATCCTCAAAGAGTATCGGATTCCAGATGCTTACCCAATCCTCCATTTTGTCTTCCCAAGTGAAGACAAGAATGATGTGCCTATCTCTCCCTCTCAACCAGGGGGATACATCAACCAAACCAAGATTGTCTCTCAAATATACAAGCTTCTTATTAGGAAGATATTTTTTCAATATGTTAGCTACTTGTTCATCAGTGGAGACATATTGTAGTTGCAATACACCATCTTGTACTAGCTTCCAAATGTAGTGATATTTTTTGTTGATATGCTTTGTATTTCCATGAAAAATTGGGTCTTCATACAATCATATACAACTGTTGTTATCACAATGTATTATTGTAGGGTACATTGGTCCTTCAAATAGGTCAGATAGAAGCTTCCTTAACCATACCGCTTCTCTTCTTACTTCACAGGCTATATTATACTCAACCTCAACACTACTCAAAGGAATTGTATCTTTCTTTCTGCTCATCCATGAGATCATGGAGGATCCCAAACTAAAGCATCCTTCTGTAGTTCTCCTTCTACCTCCCAAGTCAGAATCTGTGTATCCAATCAAGTGTACATCATTCCTCCTATCATATTTCAAGTAGTAGTGGATGGTTCCTTGCAGATATCTCGGTATATGTTTTGTTGATATCCAATGATCATGCTTCAGCTCCACTTGCAATTCATTGAGAGAATTTACTGCAAAACATATGTCTGGTTGAGTATTCACCAAGTACATTAGTGAGCCAATCAATTGTCTATACATGGAAGGATCCACGAGGCTCAATTTTGAACTCCTTAGTCTTTTCACGTTTGTGATCATCGGATTTGTCATTTTTTTGCAATCGGTCATAATAAACCTCTTCAACATCTTGATCACATACCATCCTTAACCCAGATATATCTCATCAGGTCCTTGCCAGAATTCTAGTCCCAAATAGTGATGCATTACCCCTAGATCCTTCATGTCAAATTTTGTTGCTAGTTGCTTCTTACATTCTTCAATTTGACCTTCTACACCTGTCAAGAGAAGATCATTTACATATAGAAGAATGATTATCGGTTCTCACTTCACAAACTTAATATAAAGGTTCAGATTAACAGAACTGTTTGAGAAGCCTAATCATTGTAGGTATGCACCCATCCTAGAATACCATGCCCTTGGAGCTTTCTTGAGGCAATATAGTGTCTTCTTCAATCTTCAAACGTATGATTTTATGTATTTAACTTCAAATCCAAAAGGTTGTTCTATATATACTTCCTCATCAATTGTTCCATTCAGAAATGTAGTCTTGACATCCATTTGGCGGATGTTCCATCCCATCGATGCTGCCAAAGAGACCAATTAACAAATAGTTGTGTACCTTAATGTCAGAGCAAATTTCTCTTCATAGTCGATGCCTTGTTCTTGAGAGAAGCCCCTAGCCACAAATCTTGCCTAATACTTGTCAATAATTCCATTTGTTTCATGTTTGATCTTACAAATCTATTTGGAAGTTACCACAAATTTGTCTTCGGGCCTAGGTACGATCTCCCAAGCTCCATTCTTCATTATACGTTGATATTCTTCACTTATGGAATCCTTCCATTCTTAATGATTGGCAGCTTCTTCAAAAGTGGATGGATTTGCTTCTATTAGTTTTGTCATGTATGTTGCATACCCAGAATATCATTCGGGCTTCTTGCTTTCTCTGAATGTGCCTGTAACACCCTCTGAGGTAAATGTGCATATAAACAACATAATAGGAACAAAAATACAATAAACATATCAGCCATCAAAATCCATATATATATATCAGTACATTTTCACATGAAAATCAATGGAATGATTTTTTTCATTAATAAATGCAATGAACCAACCGGTGATGGGACTACCACATTCCACCCGACCATAGATTGGTTGAGCCAAGTCTCTCTTCAACCAATCACCCCCGTGCCATATTCCAAGCATGAATGTGGGACTCATAGAACACATCAAAAAACACCAATCAATGTGGATGCCACCGGAGTTCTCCACCTACACCGTGAGGAATTTGAGTGCCTCCTAGTCTCTCAGGCTTTACCGTGCATCCGCAGTCTAATCCAGGGATCACTAGGCCCTACACTGAGACATACTCTCTAAGCTTTACCATGCATTCCATCCCATAATCACTAGGCCCAACGGAGAGAAAATCCACCTCTTGGCTTTACCGTATATCCCGCCATTCACTGAAAAGGATTCCTAGGCCCATCTTGGCACACAATCTAGTTTTACTGCAACCCACAGTCTGGTTCATGAGCTACGAGACCAGTGGCTTCATCCATACTCAGTTCGGTTCAGGGACCACTACCACCATGTGTTTGTCAATTTGGAGATCCACCCCACTCAGCTTCGAATCCAATCCAGCCATCCCCCACAAAACGCATGAGAGAACCCATCTCATCAAAGCTATCAAGAAATGGCAAGGCTAGGCTAAAAATACTATCACACCAGGAAAAACCCATGCCATGGTAGAGAAAGAAACACTTGCAATCCCATGCATGCCAAATCTAGCAAGGAAAATACACATGTAAGTTGATACCTGCAATGAATCCTGTTGTAGTTGCTTGATCCTTCCTTTCCCTGCTTGATCTTTGCTTCCTCTTGCCTTATTTTCCTTTCTTGCTCCAATGCAAAAATGCTCCAAAAAAAACTCCAAGTAACCAAGAGTATGAGAGAGAGAGAATAATGAGAGAGCACCAAAACTAAACTGACCAAGTCTTGCCCACTCATCCTCATAAGACTTTTTATTAATAAGGCCTCTATTTTCTTCATTTTCCATTATTTTCCTTCAATTTCCTCCTCACATGCAAAATGTGACCTTTCACCTTCCTTTGTAGAAATTTCTACAAATCTAGCTCTGATACCATGTAGAAAATCTGTTGGTAGGTTAACCCGATAATGCAATATAAATCAAAGCATAATATTATAACCTACTTCTACTATCAATTTGTGGAAGCTTAAAGATCAAGCTGAACAATATACATAGAAGAATAAGAATCAATGGCACAATACACATGAAAATACTTTGGGGAAAGCCTGAGCTAAAAACCCCACACTATTGTATTATCATACAAGGTGGAAATACATAGGAATTATCCAAAGCCTTAGCTCTCACAGCTAGCCAGATCTCAGTACAATCCTCACAGATGCTCACAGGAAATCTTGGCTTCTCTCCAACCTTCCTCTCTACCATCCAAGCTCCTATTTCCTTGTGTTGTTCCTTGTGGATGATTTTCCTTTTACCAAGTGGATGATCTCCTCCAAAACTGTGCAATCCTAAAGGATTAAATTCTTGACTGCATGCATGAGTTTTCTCCATGAGAAAACACATGAAATTGATAGTACATTTTCCTTGAACATTTATCTCAATTGGGTCTTTCTCAGAATAGACATGCATGAGTTTCTAATGAGGGAATCTTTAGTTAACTGGAGTAGCACTAGTTGAGTGCATTAATGCATCAACTGACTGTGAACTCGCTATTAGTTCCTCAAACAGTTTGGAACTAATTTCACTGGACTTAACTCAGTAAACTAAGTTAACTAATTACAACTCAAATATAACTCAATATTATCTCCTTAATTTAAGGGATAACTCTTGTATGACTTCAGAAAGACTTCTAACTTGAATTTCTCTAACTAATTAATTTAAAATTAATTAATTAATTATTTCCAAGTAGCTGTTAAGACTAAATTCAATTTTAATTCACAATTTAATTCAAGGACAAATTAAATTGGAATATTTTTGTTGTCATATTTCAACACTCCCTCTCAACAAGAAATGTATTATCTGCCACCCCGATCCTGTCTCTATGGAACTCGAATTTACGCTATGACAATGCCTTTGTCAAAATGTCAACATCTTTCTCCTATGTCGAAATATACTGCAGCAACATGGTCCTCCTCGCTACACAATCTCTGAGATGATGATACCGGATGTCGATGTGCTTGGACCTATCACGAAATACTGGATTCTCAGAGATTTTGATACAACTCTAATTATCACAATAGATCATAGTTGGATCCATCCTCTGATCAAACAAACCAACTAGGATTGTCTGCATCCAGATGGCCTCACATGTTGCCTGACTTGCAGCCATGTATTCTGCCTCTGCCGAGCTGAGTGCAACCGACCTATGTTTCCTATTGTACCAAGACACTGCCGCTGACCCAAGGTTGAAAATCCCCCCTGATGTGCTCTTTTGATCTGATGGACTCCCTGCCCAATCTGCATTAGTGAATCCCTGTAGCTTCACTCCCTCCTTCAGTTTGTACCATAATCCATACTAAGATGTGCCTCTGAGGTATCTCAATACATGCTTTGCCGCCTTCAAAAACATCTTAGTAGGTTGAACCATCGCTTGAATCAGATGGTTCACCGCATAGAAAAAATCTGGTCATGTGTTCACTAAGTACATCAGTGAACCCACAAGCTGCCTATACACAGTAGCCTCTACCACTTCTCTTGAAGTAGCAACCTCCTTCCTTCAGTTACCTGCTAGAGTCTGCATGGGCTTACACTTCTCCATGTGGAATCTCCAGAGTATCTCGTTGGCATACTTGCCCTGAGACACAAACAACTTCCCATCCTTCTGCCACACTTCCATGCCAAGGAAGCAATGCATGAGACCCATGTCTTTCATCTCGAATTCTATTGCAAGGTCCTCCTTGCAAGACATGATCAATTGATCATCACCAGTCAATATGAGATCATCAACATAAAGTATGATGATCAATATCCTACCTTTCACCACGATGTGGTATAGGTTCACATCCGCTTCACTCTTTGTGAAGCCCAACTCGGTGAATTAGTTGCCTATCCTGGTGTACCAAGCACGAGGTGTTGTCTTCAGCCCGTACAAAGCTCTCTTGAGTCGACACACATGCGACTCACAATCAAACATCTCAAAAACTTCCAGCTGCTCTATGTACACCTCTTCCTCAATCTGGCCATTAAGGAATGCAGTCTTCACATCCATCTAATGGATCTTCCAACCCATATGTGCCGATAGTGCCAACATAGATCTGATAGATGAGTACCTTGCGACAGGAGAAAAAGTCTCATCATAGTCAATCCCCTCAACCTACGAAAATCCATGGGCAACAAATATTGCCTTATGCTTCTCCACACTACCATCAACAGCTTGCTTTACCTTGTAAAGCGAATGGGAACTCACAACTAACTTGTTCTCTGGTCTCAGAATCATGTCCCAAACACTGTTACGAACTATGGAGTCATACTCCTCCACCATATCATCAACCAAAATCAGCTGCTGCACTGCTTCCTCAAAGGAAGATGGCTCGGTCTCAACACATTCCCTAGCAAGGGCCATGTATCCAGTGTACCTCTCAGGTGACCTCCTCTATCTGCGCTGAGAAGATGGTGCTCCCACATTCTCTCTCGCATCCTCCAACAATCTGTTAGCTTCTCTTGTGTGCTTTCATCCATCTCTAGAAGTCTCTGCTTCAGTGGATGTCTCCACTCCTGGAACCTTTGCATGCGGCTGCTCCGCATCAATCTGAGGCTCCTCCTCCTTAGGAACCAATAGTTCCTCCACAGCCTGTAGTTGGAGCTCCCTCTCAAGGGAAACTCGCATGGCCTTCTGCTCATCAAACTTGAGATCTCTATGAACCATTGTCCTACGACTGGTAGGCAAGTACACCCGATAGATATGAGGTGTATCATTGTACCCCACAAATATACCGATGAGCCAAATATCCTTAAGTGACCCACATCTAGTCTCTTACCAGAGAAATCTTCCTCTGGTGTCTTCATCCCAAGTATGCGATGTGGGCTTCTATTCTGCAAATAGACTGTTGTGTTGCATGCCTCAGCCCACAAGTGAAGTGGTAGGCCTTGGTCATGCAGCATTGCCTGTGCTGCCCCTACAATAGTTTTGTTCTTCCTCTCGGCCACCCCAATTTGTTATGGGTTATGAGGTGTCGTCAACTCTCGTTTAATTCCTTCCACTGCACAGAATTCCTTAAACTCTTGAGAGACATATTCTCCACCATTATCGCTTCTCAATCCCTTGATCTTCTTCCCTGACTCTTTCTCGAACAAATATTTGAACTCAGAAAACTTTGCGAAAGTTTGGTCCTTCTTCTACATGAAATAAATCTAGCATTTACGAGAATAGTCATCAATGAAAATCATATAATACCTTTTCTTCATTGTGAATTCCGTCGAGAATGGTCCACACAAATCAGTATGAACTCGCTCTAAGATAGCCTATGCTCGACTGTCTCGATCATGAAAGGAAGACTTGGTGTACTTTCCCAAGGTACAAACTTTGCATGTGTCAACTTGCTCAAGTTTACCTTTGGGAAGTCTTGTAGATATCTGTTGCATTATCTTCAAAGCCCAATGATGAAAATGGCCCAACTACTTGTGCCACAACTCGCCAATTTCTTGGCTTTGCACCAATTTTGCTTTCGTACTCAATGTTGCACAATCATCTACCTCTAGTTTATAGAGATTCTTCACCCGAATCCCTATCCTCTTGGTCTGACCCATGGCTATGTGTCTTAGGAACGCCTTTCCTTTACTGAAGATAACATCGTAGCCTTTGTCCTCCAACATCACGACCAATCCAAGTTCTTCTTCAGTCCAGGCACATACATCACATCTGTCAAGGTGAGAGGAGATCCATGCTCCCTTTGAAAAGCAACCGTTTCCGCTCCTAAAACACTATACCTTCCGTCATCACCCATCTCTATGCGCATCTTGAGGTCTTTCTCCTCTAAGGCACTGAATAAATTTTTATCACCGGTCATGTGGAATGAGGCTCCACTGTCAAGATACCAGAAACAACACATCATCAATGACACCATGCATGTGATGAGGGTAAAGTCCATTCCGAACTAAGAGGCTAATGCCTCACCTTCCGATCCTTCTGAGGATCCCTTCTTGGACTTCTTCGATGGACAATTAGTCGCATAATGTCCCATCTTGTGACAATTAAATCATCTTACTTTAGACATGTCACCCTTCTTCCCTCCATGAGAAGAATTCGATTTGAAATGGGAAGCCTTCCCCTTCCCTTTCCTTGCCTTACTTGATAAGGCCAGATTTGCTTCATCATCATTCTTGGATGAAGAACCATCTCGTGTGCTCCTCCTAATCTCCTCCTGCATAAGATCTAACCACAGTCGTTCCCAATACGGCAATTTCTCCCTTCCATTCATAAAGTCATGGTAGCTATTCCAACTCTTTGGAAGGCCAAGGAGAGCGAGGCTCACCATATCATCATTGGCGGTAGTTAGTCCCACACTGCCAAGGTCATCTCTGCAGGCGGTGAGCTTGTTCAGATATGTGGAAATAGTATTTCCCTTCTCCATCTTGATTCTTCAAAGCTTATCCTTGAGCGCCAATTTCCTTTGGTCGCTACTGTTCTGGTAGAGGTCCTTCAATGCCTTCCACATTGAAAATGGAGTATCCTTCCCATGGAGACTCGAGACAATATGGTCTCAAACTCCCTCAAGGATGATCCGTCTCGCCTTCGCCACACACTTCTTCCACTCAGCCAACTCTTGTGCATTAGTTGAAGCTGGCTTTGGGATTTCTTGATTAATGAATTCCTTCAAGCCATTTTCTTCTAATACATCCTCCATTCTATCTTTCCATGCTATGTAATTTGAGCTACCTTCCAAGGCATACTCGAGTCTCAAGCCATAGAACGCCATTGGCCAACCTTGAAGTATGATATGAATTCAATTTTCACCTGCAACCCCGAACTTCAAACTTCAAATTCTCTTCTCAGTATACTGTTCACATCTCTGATACCATGTAGAAATTTCTACAAATCTATCTCTAATACCATGTAGAAAATCTGCTGGTAGGTTAACTCGATAATGCGATATAAATCAAAGCAGAATATTATAACCTACTTCTACTATCAATTTGCGAAAGCTTAAAGATCGAGTTGAACAATATAACCAGAAGAAGAAGAATCAATGGCACAATACACATGAAAATACTTTGGGGAAAGCCTCAGCTAAAAACCCCACACTATTTTATTATCATACAAGGTGGAAATACATAAGAATTATACAAAGCCTTAGCTCTCACAGCTAGCCAGATCTCAGTACAATCCTCACAGATGCTCACAAGCAATCTTGGCTTCTCTCCAGCCTTCCTCTCTACCCTCCAAGCTCCTATTTCCTTGCATTGTTCCTTGTGGATGATTTTCCTTTTACCAAGTGGATGATCTCCTCCAAAACTGTGCAATCCTCAAGGATTAAATCCTTGACTGCATGCATGAGTTTTCTCCATGAGAAAACACATGCAACTGATAGTACACTGTCCTTGAACATTTATCTCAACTGGGTCTTTCTCATAATAGACATGCATGAGTTTCTGATGAGGGAATCTTCAGTTAACTAGAGTAGCACTAGTTGAGTGCATTAATGCATCAACTGACTGTTAACTCACTATTAGTTCCTCAAACAATTTGGAACTAATTTAACAGGACTTCACTCAGTAAACTGAGTTAACTAATTACAACTCAAATATAACTCAATCTTATCTCCTTAATTTAAGGGATAACTCTTGCATGACTTCAGAAAGACTTCTAACTTGAATTTCTCCAACTAATTAATTTAAAATAAATTAATTAATTATTTCCATGTAGTTGTTAATACTAAATTCGATTTTAATTCACAATTTAATTCAAGGAAAAATTAGTTTGGAATATTCTTGTTGCCATATTTCAACACTCTTTTCTCCTAATTTCCATTATTTTCCTTCATTTTCCTCCTCACATGCAACATGTGACCTTTCACCTCCTTTTTCTCCTAATTTCCATTATTTTCATAAATAAATGTGCCAAAATAACTTTTTTCCTCTTTAATGCCTTAGCCATTGCCTTTGCAAATTTCCTTAGCCATAAAAAACCAAATGAACACCCCCTAGGATGTCTTGCCCACCATTTAGCTTGGAATACGTGTCCCATCATCCATGGTATTTATATATTTTTACATGGAATTTTCACAAGGGCTGTTACAGAACCCTCCCCCTTGGGGGAACACCATCCTCGGTGTTCAATGACACCTATAACCAAAAGACCATTGAAAACAAAACATACTGCCCATGGAGCTTTATAACACAGCTCGTTGCAGTATTTACAATGAAAGATCTGCTCAAAATCAAAACATCATGACAACATACCACATAATGGAGCTTTATAACATAGCTCATTATGGTATTTACAATAACCACATATACACATATGCACATTTTCTCAACCAATAAATAAAACAATATGAATCCGCAGCAAGGGAATCTAGAGGCTCACACCTCCACCCTCAAAATAATACTAGGATCCACCTCCTTCCCAGGACTTCCAGAATCCACTGCAAATTCAAATCTGCATCAAATGTCCAGCACTATAATCTCACGCCACTTGTCCTCTTAGCGAACAATTACCGGCTCATTGTTCCAGGGCGCACTCCCAATGTGAATCTGATTCCATCTGGCAATGCTAATGACCAAAACAAATCCATCTGTGACCTTCCCTTCTCTGCTACATAGTCCCTCGAGAATCCGGTCACCCCTTCCGTGCAGTCACTCACCTTCCAAGTTCTGCTGGCACCCCCATCCCGAGCAGTCCATCCCTTAGCAAGGCTTCCTCGCATCAGAAGATTCAAATACCAAGGCATATACCTACCTCAAAACTACCATATCGGTCATAGCATGCTTATGGAAATTAATTAACACTATTGGGTACCAGTGTCCCACAATGGCCCTGCTCATGACGTGCTTTATCAACACACTGCTACATGTTTCAATTCCTTTGTTGTTGCTGCTAATTCTTGCAGTCGATTTCAACCACTCAACTGGGCATGTTCATGCTTCCTGTACCAAGAACAGAACTTCCATTAGGTTCAAAATAAAGTGAAATAAATTCAAATCATACCTCATTGGTAGTTCATCAATAAGGTACACTTGGAATCTTGTTCACTTCCTGTCACAAGAAGTCAAACTATCATCTTGACCAAATCAACATATATAAAGATATCACATTAGGTTAGCTTAAACACAACCATCATAGTCATAAATCACATGTAACCATCATGAACCAAAATCACAGATCATAAATCATAATCATAATTCACATGCATATTAAAACTGAAATACAATACCGATACTTATCCTTCATCGATCCTTACTTCTACCTTGGTTCTTTTTGTAACACATTGGATTGGTTGCCACACCCGACAAACATCCAGTGCCTTCTCTTCAACAATGTGCACATACAAATAGTGTGCATCACACACATATGACCACATACGACATGCAACTCCATGCAACACATGCATCTACACCTGACATACAACACATACACCTACACCAAGTGTACGACACAACTCAATAAATACGCCTACATAGAGCACTACACAACGAGTACACACACTACGATACCATGACTACATGATGCATAATATCGAATTCCCATAATACAACATCAACTATATGCACACAATACCACACGTACACCAGTACATATGTACAACATGTACATAGTACCACTTATACACTACACCACATGCACAACATCACATGTACATTGAACCACCTACACAGAGTGTACACAATGCCACATGTACACTACACCACTATACAATGTGTACACAATACCACGTGTACACAGTACCACATGCACGATGTGTCCTTGACACCATATGTACATAGCATCACATGCACGCCATGTACACAACACCGCATGCTCATAGCACCCTATGTACAATATGTACACGGCACCACATGCTCACAGCACCACTTGTACAATCATGCACACAACACCATATGTACATAGCACCATATGTACAACATGCACACAATAGCAAGTGTACATAGCACTGCATATCCAACATGTACATAGCATTATTCGTACACAGCGCTGCATATCCAACATGCACTGAGCAGCATATGCACACACACCACATATTCATCATGCACACAGTACAATATGTACACAATACCACATATCCAACATGTATATAGCACCATATGCACACACGTCGCATATACGTAATGAAGACAATAAAATATGTATACAACGTCCCATATGCAATATTCACACAACCCTATTTGTACCATCCTATACATAACATTGCATAAATAACAAGTACACATGTTATATATATGCAACACCACAAGTGCACACATCATAGATGCAACATATACAACGTATGCACAACAATAGTACCACACAGCCAAAACCACATTGTTCTTACCAAGAAACCTTGCTTCTGGTATCTCATCCATGCTTATCCTAGCATGCCACAGACCACACTGCTTTCACTTTGTTGATATATCCTTCAGCGTTACCTGTTATAACATAGACATAGGCATAATACAAGTATACAATATCAAATCATATCCACATGATATTGACCTCATATATTTTTCGTGACTATTATTCCCAATTGATTCCTCATAAGACCAGGAACCTCTTCATGTCGTTCTCCCGCATAAGCAATCATTCCTCCACATAATGATCCCTGACGACCCTGTCAAACAATGACATAGATATATACATACATACATATATAATTGTTAGCACAAAACAATCATCACCTTGTCAGACAATGACATACATACATTCATGTATGCATATATAAACATCAGCATAATCATGATCATAACATAATTACTAGATAACATAAGGTCTAGGTTAAGAGAAATTCATTTATTTATGAAACACATGCGTGACATTGGGAACAATAGTTCCCAACATAGCCAAAGCATATGACACCTCTAATCCATTTACTTTACCTTTTCTTGTTACATTTCTTGTGTTTGTGCTACTATTGTCCATTTAGCACAATGGACCCAACCAGTCCAACCAATTTTCATAGTCTTACCTTCCGATGCACTTACGCATGCACATAGCTTCATATGGGTCTTATATCATCGGTTGGGTACCACAAATATCTCCCGATTTCCATCAACTTTCCTCTTTCCCAACCAACTCCCAAGACTCAAAACATAAAAGGAAAGATAAGAAAAAAAACAAGAAGAAAACCATAAAAACCAATAACAACATGGCTCCGCAAACAAAGTGGTATGGCCATACACTAGACATAAACAAAGACACAAATCAAGCTCAAAAATTCATAAAAGACCAAAAGCACAAGACTAACAACAAACACCATGACTCAATCCCTGTGGTCCCTAGGGAAAGCTCAACCTGAGCCTTCTTCAAGATTTCATGGCAACCTCTCTTGCTATGCAACTCCCTGCATCATGCTCACACATGTCAACCACATGTTCAAAATATCAAGACAATCATATCTATTAATTTGAAATCAACTTTTACAAACAATCATGTCATAATCCATAGTCAACTCATAGTCATCAATCATAATACTACAACTATCACCTACTATACTCAAGTGCATATCAACTGTCTCAACACATACATGTTAGTACAATCATCTTAAAACAAAATCATTTGAACACATACTCATATTAAGAAATTCATAAATCATTCAACCAATTGCAAAGATACCATGTTAAATAAATCGACTAGTCACCAAACACTCAAACGCCAAATAGACGTCATAATCAAACAACCAAGCACGAATATAGGACATAAGAAAACTCATACCTTAATATATCTCAGGGGAGGCTATCTTGTCTGCATAATCAATCTAGTTAGTGAGATATAACTTTACAACATGTCAACTCAAGCACTCATAAGATCATGATATCCATAACAATATCTAACTAACATGTTCACATCGTAAACTCATACACAATTATCATTCACACATATGCAAAGTCAATCTAGATTAGTATGACACCATCTCACAAATATGTCAGTTCATACCTGAATATTGCAACCATAACCATCTGCATAAGTCAAACCAGGGTAACACAATACATATAACATCAATATCTTCAATGCAATGAACATAACCATCACACATATGACCAATCCAAATTATAACATCAATATCTCAATGAAATAACCCTAATCATCAAGTTAATAGCATATAACAACAATAAGCTATATATCATACTCATCAACAACATAAAATTGAATCATCAATCTAACTGTCATATAACAATCAACAAGTTAACCTATAACATACTCATCAACAACATATAGCATAATCATCAGGTTATCTAATATAAAACAACAATAGAAATGCATACAACTACAAGCTATTATCATTCTTGACTATCTGACACAAGTGCATATAACTACACTAATCATCTAACATTTATCATGAATGTAACCATAACATCAAATACATGTTATAAACCTAATGTATATAACCGTAATGCATACAATAATCCTTAACTTACATACCTACATGCCAAACATACACTACCTGTATGACGGTCTTCTCTTATCCCAAAGTATAATGATGCAACCTCATTATGATGATCTGCATCTCCTGCTCTATCTTAGCCAACACATTAGCATCATAACAACCAATAGCATCATGATGACCTAAATTGCATACAATGACTTCACAAGGCATGTTTGACCTACTATACATGCATAATCATAACCAAGACCATACACACATAACAACTGCATATACACACATAAAAAATGAGTATCAAACCATATACACATCATTCCATCTAGAGTCCAGTCATCAATGCATGACCATATCAACTACACAAACCGTGACCTCAAGCATGACAACAACGATTACTCCATTGTACACATTGCCACATGCAATCAACACTATGCATAGGAAATGCAAAATCAACTACACCTATGCATAAATGCATGTAGTCGAACATAAGTGATCAATTCTTGTAATCAACCTACAAGACTGATACATGTAATCAAAATATTAAAAAACGTAACCTAACATACAAGGATGCAAGTAGGTATCATGAAATCAACATGTAAGCGACACATAGTTCATACAGAGTCAGTCACATGCTCTAAAAATCAAGACATCTTGTCTATTAATTTGAAATTAGCTTTCACCAATACTAACAACCTATAAGCATACCCCCTTACTATGGTCCACACTAAGGTAGAAGGAGGAAGCTACTATAATTGCCCGATCTCCAATGGCCAATTATGGAAATGGGTTCTCCAAAGCTCTACTAAATTTAATCACACTTGAAAATAAATTGATTTTTATTTCTTATACATTTGTATGAAACTAAGTCAAAAACATTTCACTTATTCCACTTGTAACATAATAACTAAAAACATGCCACTTTTCCATTTCCTTACATGCAACTTTTCATATTCCTTGCATGCAACCTTTCAAATTCCCTACATGCAACTCTTCAAATTATTTGTATGCAAATAGGCATAGATCAGCTACATCCATATTATCATACTACAATACTATCCCATCCAAGAAAAAAATAACATTTTCTTCAAACAATTACCATACTTTTACATTTTCCACAAACAACTACTATACTATTACATTTGCATGTAAGCATTATTCAAACACTTTACATGCAAACTAATATAGAAAACTATTTGCATACAAGTAAGAATATATCAACTACATAAATACTATTACACATCAATACTATCCCCAACCACAAACAACATACTCATTGGGGCATTTTATCAAATAGTTTGTATGCAATTAATCATTGAACCATCTCAGCATTTCATCAAATACTTTGCATGCAAACTAATATAGAGAATGATTCAATGCATATATCCTAAACTGTAGTAGTACAAGTTATGGAAACTGAACCATATGATCAGTGGTATTTTCCCTCACTATGGTTCAATTTTCAACTTTTGATATTTCATAGATGAAAAGTTATAACAAAATACCCACACAATCCTATTTGGTGCACAATTCTAGGAGTATCCATAAGCTCGATTTACACTGGTCATATCTCCTAAAATATAGCTAATGAATATCTGAAATTTTTATCACAATATCAATGAGACTTCCCCTCCTTGTAGAAAAAAATTCAGCTCCTGATAGTGCCCAGAAGAGAAGTTATAACGAAAATCACAGTGTGACCTGTTTGAAGCCTGATTTTAGGAACATTCAGAAGGTTCGAATCCCTTTGCTCATATCTCCTAAACTATTGCGACCCAATATCTGGAATTTTTTCCACATAATCATTAGTATTTCCCTTCACTGTGGATGATTTTTCAGCTTCTGAAAGCCTACAAAAGAAAATTTATTACAGAAATTCCAACGTGACCTATTTAAACGTGCATTCAGGAAGGTCATCTTCCTTGGATCATAATTCCTAAAGTATTGTGAAACAATATCTGAAATTTTTACCACATTATCAGTGGGATTTACCTTCAGTATGGATAAATTTTCGACTTCTAATATTCCACAGAAGAAAAGTCATGACAGATATGACAGAAAGGTCTAAAATTTTACCTATGTTCTTCATTTCACCTATGATAGAGCCCATCCAGTCCAAGTGTTTGAACCTGGAATCTCTGATACCACTTTCAACACCCTCTGAGGTAAATGTGCATATAAACAACATAATAGGAACAGAAATACACTAAACATATCAGCCATCAAAATCCATATATATATCAGTACATTTTCACATGAAAATCAAGGGAATGAATTTTTTCAATAATAAATGCAATGAACCAACCGGTGATGGGACTACCACGTTCCATCCGACCATAGATTGGCTGAGCCAAGTCTCTCTTCAGCCAATCACCCCGTGCCATATTCCAAGCATGAATGTGGGACTCATAGAACACATCAAAAAAACACCAATCAATGTGGATGCCACTGAAGTTCTCTGCCTACACCGTGAGGAATTTTAGTGCCTCCTAGTCTCTCAGGCTTTACCGTGCATCCGCAGTCTAATCCAGGGATCACTAGGCCCTACACCGAGACATACTCTCCAGGCTTTACCGTGCATTCCATCCCAGAATCACTAGGCCCAATGGAGAGAAAATCCACCTCTTGGCTTTACCGTATATCCCGCCATTCACCGGCAAGGATTCCTAGGCCCACCGAGGCACACAATCTGGATTTACCGCAACCATAGTCTGGTTCAGGGGTTACTAGACTAGTGGCTTTGTGTATCCTCATTCTGTTTCAGGTACCACTACCACCATGTGTTTGACAATTCGAAGATCCACCCCACTCAGCTTTGAATCTAATTCAGTCATCCCCCACAAAACGCATGAGAGAACCCATCTCATCAAAGCTATCAGGAAATGGAAAGGCTAGGTTGAAAATATTATCACACCTGGCAAAACCCATGCCATGGTAGAAAAAGAAACACATGATATCCCATGCATTCCAAATCTAGCAAGGAAAATACACATGCAATCCCTTGCAAGCGAAATATAGCAAGGAAAATACACATGCAAGTTGATACCTGCAATAAAGCCTGTTGTAGCTGCTTGATCCTGCCTTTCCCTGCTTGATCTTTGCTTCCTCTTGCCTTCTTTTCCTTTTTTTCTCCAATTCCAAAGTGCTCAAAAAAAAAATCTAAGTAACCAAGAGTATGAGAGAGAGAGAGAGAGAATAATGAGAGAGCTCCAAAACTAAACTGACCAAGTCTTGCCCATTGATCCTCATGATCCTTTTTATTAATGAGGCCTCTATTTTCTTCATTTTCCATTATTTTCCTTCAATTTCCTCCTCACATGAAAAATGTGACCTTTCACCTTCCTTTTCTCCTAATTTCCATTATTTTCCTTAATTTTCCTCCTCACGTGCAACATGTGACCTTTCACCTCCTTTTTCTCCTAATTTCCATTATTTTCATAAATAAATGTGCCAAAATACCTCTTTGCCTCTTTAATGCCTTTGCCAATTCCTTAGCCATAAACAACCAAATGAACACCCCCTAGGATGTCTTCCCCACCATTCAGCTTGGAATACGTGTCCCATCATCCGGGTATTTATATATTTTTACATGGAATTTTCACAAGGCCTGTTACAGTGCCTTGAGTTGCTCCATGACCCTTTGCATCAAGTAGTGTAGACTTCAACCAGTTAGGCCTATTTCTTGATTCGGGGATGACCACAATTTGAATAGGTTCACTGGGACGTTCATCTTCATGATTAGATTCTTCTTCTTCCCTGGTAACTTCTTCAAATACTAGAAGTTCTTCATCATCAGAGTCCATAGGAAGTTCCTTTGATTCCTTGAATGCAATAGTTTCGTCAAATATAACATTTTGACTAACTTCTATATGGTGCCCTTCCTTTATATAGATCCTATAGGCCTTAGAGGAGTTTTTTTAGCCAACAAATTTTCATCTTATGTCTGAAGGGTCTAGCTTCTTTCTTTTGTCCTTTGGTATATGAATATATACAAGACACCCAAATATTCGGAGATGATATATAGTTGTTTTCTTACTAGTGAATACCTCTTTGGGAATTATGTTATCCACTGACCTGTGGGGACTTAGATTTTGAATGTATATAGTTGTCTTTGTGGCTTCTCCCCATAAAAATTTCGTTAGATCTTGATCATGCAACATTGCTTTTACAATTTCTTCAATGGATCGATTCTTTTGTTCTACAACTCCATTTTGTTCGGGATTGTATGGGACTATCAACTCCCTCTTAATCTCAGACTCCTTACAGAAATAAATAATTTCCTTGGATGTATACTCTCATCCATTATCGGATCTTAGTATCTTGATTCGTCTTTATGTAAGGTTCTCTACTTTAGCTACGAATTCTTTAAATTTTGTAAATACTTCATCTTTGGATTTCATCAAGTAAACCCAAGTTTTTCTTGAATGATCATCTATAAATGTGACATAATATAGATGACCTCCAAGTGATTTAAGAGTCATAGGGCCACAAACATCGGAATGAATAAGATCCAAGATTTATTTTGACCATGGAGCATTGCTTCCAAATGGTCTCTTAGTGTTCTTACCTAATGCACATCCCTTGCATACTCCTTCGTGATATTATTTCAATTCAGGAATTCCATCTACTATGGAAATTAGAGTTGTAAGGATTTTGAAATGAATATGACCAAATCTTCTATGCCAGAGTTCACATGGGTTGATTTCAATGTGAACCAAAGCTTGTGTAAGAGGATATATCAACCTGTAAAGTCTTCCTTCGTGAATATCAATTGCTCTAGCATTTTCTATGCTTGATTTTTCACCCCATACTCCAACTTTTCCATCAATGAAAGCCACTCTATCACCCTTATCTTCTAGACTTGAAATGGAGAGTAAGTTCTTATGCAAACCTGGAACAAACACAATGTTGTTGAGATGAATATTGCTTCCATTATCCATCTCTATTGAAGTTGATCCAATTCCTCTTATAGGATCACTCTTACTATCTCCAAGTTCCACTAAGTAAGAATATTTTCATTTTGATAATGTCTTCAGTTGCTTGTGATGACCAGTCATTTACCTAGATGCACCACTATCGATTACCCAAATGTTCTTGTCTTGAAATGTGTCAGTGAGTGCTAAGAATATTCATTCATCCTTTGTCTTGGCTACTTCCTTCTTTGTAGTATAAAGAAGATTCCAGGCTTCCTTGATACCTTTCTTGAGATGGCTTGCTACCTTTGAACACTTCTTGGGGAACATCTTCAATGTAGTAGAGATATTCATAATGCCCTTATCCAACCTTAGCTCTGATACCATCTTGATAATTCTATAGGGCAGTGATTTCTCTTTACTTGATAACTGCTTGTGATGTATTTTTACTTATTAGCTTTGTTACTTATTATTATGTTTGTATATCATCAAACAACTACCAAACAAGAATAACAAGAACACAGAATATAGGTTGCAATACAGGGCCAAAACCTATCCACTTGAGAGGAAAACCCGCAATCTCTTCTCTTCCATATAGATTCTTCAATTAACGAATTCCAAGACCTTAAGACTGAGACCAATACCCTCCAATACCAACACCAACCTCTTCAGATGATGTGTTAACCTTGACCTAGTCAAACCTTGTAAAATCTCTTCCAATAGCACCTCATTGACCTTCTGCTATAGAATTTCGGCCTCCACTGCAGACCTAGAATTTTCGATCCTCCTCCAGTTGTTGTTGCCACACATGTGAGCCTCGTTTGGCCTTCTAATGCTTCCTTAGACTTTCTCTTGCCTTTCTATGATTTATGGAGCTTGAGGATGGCATTTGGTGACCTTCGCTTAACCTACTCGCCTTCTTTTCTCCAAGATCGAACTTGTAGATGAAAACTCTAGATTTTCTATATAAACCCTAGTCCTCCTTCACACGTGTGAGAGAGAAATAATCCAAACAAAATTATTCTTTGTCCTCCTCCTTCTTTGTTTCCTTCTTCTTCCTCCTTCTTTACTTCCTTCTTCTTCCTCCTTCTTTGCTCGAATGAGTGATGGATGAGTCTATGTCAAGGAGGTTGAGTTTCCTCCTATATATAGGCTCTTCAAGGTGGACATGGCTCTTCCTTTTAGGCCAAATTTCTAGCTACCAGACCGACTTGGTCTTGGAGGGTATTTTAACACTTTTAAAGATAAAAACAATTTTCTTTACAAGTTACAATGTTCCCGATGGGATCTTCAACTTATGACAATGACTATTTTGACTTCTTGATCTAGGACAAAACCTAGAAGGACTCAATGGGTGCTTAACCTATAAAATAAAATACCTTGAGCATTAAACCCATGCTCCAAAAACAATAATAATAATTTGCTTTTCATTTTACAATTTACGAGAATCAAAAGTACATTTCATATGTATGAAGACCGAACCTAGTTACACATTTTTCAGCAAATGTGAGGGAAAATGTTTGTGTTTATGTAACAAGATATGATCGAATGCCCTTGCAATACTTGTTCCATGCTAACCACAATATAAATCCCTCAATGTGAGAGACTTTAGGTTCTTCATGCTCCTAAGTTTCAACTAGAAATAAAATATGAATTTCACTCGGGATCCAAATTAATATATGCCCTTTGCTCGATGGAAAATCATGAAAATTCCATGCAAGGATCCAAAGTGTGCCAAATTCCTATTTCTTATTTTCCTTTTGGTCTCTATCTCTGATAATAGCATTTTTATTCTTAATTATTGCCTATGTTCCCTCTTTACTAGCTTCTTTTACCTTTGGAACTTCCTTGCTTAATTTTGCTTGTTCTTTTGGAATGATGTTCTCATTTATAAATATTCCTGGCCCTTTTAAGCTAGGAATTTGAGCACGTTATATTTATAGTCATTACAACTTTCCTTGGCACAAATCAACCTATCCTTATGTTCAATAATTTTACCCAACCTTTTTGCGTCAATTAAGTAAGTTGTTTCAATTTGTGATTTGTTATTTAGTTCTTCATTCAACATTGATAGGGTGTCTCCATATTTATGCTCTTTAACACAAAAAATGATGTGGTTCAAGGCTATTTTGTACACTCATGATCTAACTCTATGGGTTTATTCATTTTATTTTTTATGAATTTGATATTCCAGCTACATTCCAAACTATTTAGGGCTAGATTGTTCCATAGGTTGTCTTCTAGTTGTTTAATCTTGTCCCTAAGAATGTGCTTTTCTTTGAGCTCTTCTCCTTGGGTTGGTTGTTTGTTTTCTTGACTTTGTTTTTTCAATTCTTGCAATATTGCATCTATTTCATGTAGCCGAATCTCCACTCATCATATTATATTGTTTATTTGAGTTTGAATCTTGACTTGAAAGGAATCAAATTTATTATCAAGCATTTATTTTAACTCTTATTGAAGTTTGGTTTCTCTCTCTTCTCTACATTTTTCTAAATAATTTATACATTCATATATATTATCTAGGACTATTTTTCTATGTATCCCCTACGAAGATTTTGATCTTTGTGGTGGTCTACTAGGATTAGAACTCATATTGTATAGCAATAGATAAATAAAAAGGAAAAATAAATTTACACCTAATTTACCATATGGTTTGGCCTTGTCTTCTTGAGATCCTTTCAGATCACACAGAGATCTCATCGCTCAAATATTTCTTACCCCCCAGAATTCTAAATATATTCATTATAGAGATTGTATGCCCCAAAATATAAGTAGTTGGAAGTAGAAAAACAAATCATTTCACCATAGAAATTGTATGTCCAATAATATATGTTCATCATAAAGAGAGGTATTCCCATATATACATTCACTAAATAGATGTATACTCACCATAGAATTTGTATGTCCAATAATATATGTTCATCGTAAAGAGAGGTATTCTCGGATATACATTCACCACATAGATGTATACTCAAAGAAATATTTACTGCAGAGAAAAATAAAGTGATATGCCTAAATATTTGTCCAAAAAATATTAATCATAGAGATATATGCCAAGAAAATTATTCACTACAAAGTAACACTTATATATATATATATATATATATATATATATATATATATATATATATATTCACCACAAAAAAAATCCATCCTAAAGAAAAATAAAACAATATACCTAGATAAAAATATATACCCAAATGTATATCAAGAAAAAAAATTCAACTTTATATATTGTTGGATACCATTTTCAAAACTTATTAATTAAATGATATTATTTTTTTAAATAAACAATGTACTCATTTTAAATGAAATGATTGAAAATTCCCCGATTGGGGTGCGAGCCAGCTGTATTGAACTATGGAGATGGTTAATGTGATGGGTAGTATGGGTCGAGGGTGGTGGTACTCCATCCCTCCAACACTCGATTCGATGGAAAAGGTGGTAGCGCGCATGTTTAGTATTAATGGTGAGGGGAAAGGTGGCAGGGTCGCTTGTGTTTTGGAGATTTCAGAAGGTTTTCCTTCATCGACGAGAGTGGTTACGGTATCAGGTGGGTTGGACAATAGTGGTCGACAAGCAATGGAGCTCCAAGCAGCTCGCCACCTGTGAGCAGTGGGTTTCATCCCCTCACCAGTCTTCTTTCGCAGGTATGTACTTATTGCAGACTCACCTATTACAACTCCCTTTTTTCGCTCTGTATCTTTGCTTTTTCATTGGTGAAGTGTGTTCATTATGATATATGGAGCTAATTGGAAGCTACCTCGTGAAAGTTGGAAGGAAACTATGGTTTTCTATGAAGAATTGTCTGCTTCTCAATTTGTTGTTTCTATTTATTTTGGCATCTTTCTTTTCCGCATGGGGTTGTATTCGAGTATTTTGGTTTGGGATTTAATTGTTTTTGCATGTTGGTTTTCATGTGGGAACAACCATGACAGTATTCTGGTTCTCATGCTTCATATGTCCTAGGTATTTCTGAATATGGTTCTCCCTTGTCTGTTTGATTATCTTGGTTTCCTTCGACTTGGGGAGACTTGGGTGGTAATCTTAAACCTCATAAGCCATACTTGCCACCATTTACCTAATAATTGGTGGGTTTTTAGATTCATAACTCACTGTAATTTGTATGTACACTTGGACATTCCTATAGGTCCTTCTATGTCGAGAGGGTTTTGGGATCCTAAGTTTGTCACCAACCGAGCAACTGCAATTATCACGCCTGGGTCTAGGGTTAGCCATTATAGTGGTCCTCTGGTTATCAATTTCATGGCACACCCTTCATCTGTCACTGGCTCTTTGACTAGGGGGGGTCGTGAACATCGAAGAAAGCAAGGGCCGCACTATGGTGCTAGCCAACCCCAACCTCGCCTAGCAAGAATTTGGGGCCACAAAACTACCTCCCGCCTCATTCATGACGTAGCCCATGTATTTCAAACTGGAACTCTGGTATAGGTACGTCAGCTTATCTTGGGTTGGGAAGTTGAATTGAACCATCTAGCAGCAAAAACAGATGAGGATTTGGGTGATTGGAAGGATTAGGTTCCCAACCCAAGCCCCTCCAAAGGAAGGTCCTCCCAATACAAGAAAACAGCCTATCTTTATTGGTTAATGAATAACATTGTAGCCGAAGCTTGGGCTATTCCTCCAGCTGAATCCTCCAAGACAGATTATGGAAATTTTGATATACAAAATGATCTCCAACTGATTCAATTTCAACTCCAGTAGCAGAATGGACTCCTCAACCGCATTGAGCGGCACATCCCGTGCATCCCTCAATCCGAACTTCCAGGATAAAATGTGAAGGATCCAGCCCAGTGGATTATTCTAATTATTAGGAGCATGGTTGGCTAAATTTTGGCTTTTGTTTTGTCATATGCAGAACTTACAGTTTATAGTTTCTGATCTTAGTTATTTAGTATACAGAAGGCTACATGATATTCAGAAATAAATAAAAGTACTTGACAGTCTTAAACATTTTTTCTTTTGGTCGGCATATAATGCAGTTAGGTGGCCAACAGAATTGGTTTCCCCCTGAGCAGGTTGAGGCCACCTAAAGATTTGAATTTTGTATGTTACCTGCCTTTTTGAAGTAAATTAATGAAATAGGTCTTGCTAAGCTTACAAAAAAAAGGAAATGAACGAAAATAAGTAAAGAGAGGCCTTTACAAAGCCCCGTGTAGATTTTCATGGATGAAGAAAATGATGAAGCTTTACTCCACTGGATTGTCTTTAATCCTTCTAATAATAAAGAAAACATAACTTTGTTTCTAATTAATGGTTGCCATCGGATCATATCATTCCTTGATTTTTTTAGTTGATAATGGTTAGTCATATGGTCCTTTCATATAGTTCATTTATTATTATTTTTTGTTATGGTAAGCATTTGTCTCCGTGCAAGAAGCAACCGCATGTCTATTCTCAAATTAGTAGATAGAAAACAATGTATTTTAATCCAACTCCCGTGTCCAACTACAATACTATAACTCTTAACACAATATTTTTTAGAAAGACCCTTCCTCAAATTAACAAAAAAAAATGTAAAGGTAGAATTTGGAAAATATCGACTTTGAATTTAAGTCATAAACTAATCAAAACATTTCCAATAACTATGTGAGATCTAATGTTTTGATATTCAAAAAGAAGATCAAGCAGTCTCACCAAATCATGATTAAAGAAAATAATTCAATATAACAATCTGATCATGGAACCTTTCTTATTACTAATTTCTTAATCAAAGAAATGAGTTTCAAGAAAAAACACTCCTCTATATGTGGGTTAGTCACCAATATATCCTTTAAGAGAAAACCTTGAGATTTAGAAATCCATGCATGTAAAGCTTTTAACTTTAGCCATATTATCATATATCTATATATCATTTATGGATTGAATAATATTCACCTTCCTCCTTCACTCAAAAGGGTTCAGCTTCGATAGCGACACCAAAGCTACCTTAAAATAGGAAGTGGTGATGGAGGGTTTCCATGAGTGTAAAAGAAAATCTTTGAATGACATAGCCTTCTAGAAGGATGGAAAGCTTCCAGAGTATAATAGCGAATCTTTACAAAACATAACCTTTCATAAGTGAATGCCTCTTGAGAGGTGATCTTTCAAAGTTGGGAAATCTAAGATATACCATGTAATCAGTAAGAAGTTATGCGATAACCCTCTTTTAGGAATTGAGATGAGTACAATTTTTACCAAATAAAAGACATTGTTTGTAATCATGGTGTGAGGTAAGAATGCCCACAATGAAAGTCACCAACTAATTATAAAAACATTCCAAGACATATATGAAACCAAAAGAATACATAGGAGAAGACATTAAGGACAATCATAACCATAGTGGCTAAGTACTCAAAGACTTTGTTGTGAACCTAACTTCCAAAACACAAGCCTCTATAAAAACTCGTGCACATTTTTAATGCTTTGTCAATGAACACAAGTGAAATTATCCTACATAGAATGTAACAATAAAGTATATATATCTCACATGCTATAAAATCACTATTCAACTAAACAACTATGACTAAAAATATTTTCCATACTAAAATCACCCAAAACTTATACATAGTTCCAACTACATTATATAACTAACTCAGTTAATACACTAACTACCAAAATAAAAGTATATTTATAAAAAAAATTAAACTTACTCACTTGCATAGATACCATAACTACCAAAATAAAAGTATATTTATAAAAAAAATTGCCCTTTGGTGAAAAAATAATATTGAATAAAATATCATTCACTGTTACAAACCAGCTAAACCCTCATGTGTCTTTGATTATTAATAATAAAATAAAAATAATCTTAATGCGTTTCAAATTATTCCTTTCCCAATCACTCAAAATAATAGTAAAAATTCTCAAAACAAGAAAAAGGAAACTAACTTTTCAATGTACTACTTATAAAATGTTTTTCTACAAAGATATTATCAATTTATATCACTGTGCCTAACTTGGAATAATTTAGAATAATCGATTGGCTTGTTTTGATAGATATAAGGAAAAGCAACTTTCAATGTACTACTAATAAAATCCTTTTTTTTTTGTTTTTCAAATATATGTCACCATGCCTAACTTAGAATAATTGATGTGTTTGTTTTAATAGATATAACCAATTTATATCACCATGCCTAACTTAGAATAATTGATGGGACCCACTTAGAATTTATTTGAAACTTATGCACCGACATTACAAAATGGAAGGTGAGCCATATAGACTGATGGAGATGGCCTTGAAATATATCTCGTAATTATAGTCACGTAGTATATACGTAAAATTATGCTTATCTAAATGTCAATCTATGTTTGTACCTTGTATATCCTTAAGTACATCTTTGTGGGAGCTTGACTCGCTTGTGGACCCTAGGAAGTTCATGTGGTTTGGACTTGAACGAGGTAGGTTGAACGAGGTAGGTCTATATAAGTAAGAATTAAAAATATTTAATATCAATGATAGGTGAAAATAGAGATTCTTTTTTAGTAAAAGATATATTTGATGGTTAAATTCTTCCTTTTCAAAAAAATTATTATAATTTACATGTTAAATTAATAATAGGGATATTTATTATTACTTGTTATTTATAATGTAGATTGTCTTGTTATTATTATTAGAGGAAAATCATATTACTTGGAATGATATATTGGCGGTATGTAAGAGAACGGGTTTTTATTCATGTCATGTGCTTATGGGTATTGGGTCATTGACCTATTTCCTTACATCTGAGGAAGATGAGTTCTTAGCTAAGCAAAGGTAGTTTTAAGTCATACTCTGAGATCAAAGAAGCCTAGGACTTAAACCAAAGTGATAACTATAAAACACCTAAGAAATGTATTAGGAAATAACATAAACATGATAGATATGAGGTAACTTGAGATGGGCCTAGGTAAGGCAAAGTCTTCGGGTCTTTGCTTTTGATAGGCTATTTCTTATCAAGTTCATCTTTAATAACTATTGAGCTGGAGTTGCTTACTTGGGAATTAGAAGTGCTCATGAGTTCCACCATTTCCTTTTCCTTGCTTGATCCTTCACCATAAACTTTAAAACTAAACCCACAAGCAACTCTACAAAGTATAGTGAATTTGGCCTCCAATAGTTTGAGTCTATACAATAATTCTAGTTCATATAGTTTTTGGATTTCTATGGCAATGGCAAGCCAATAAAATCTCATCACCTAAAAAACATTGGTATCGCACAACCAATAAAATTCAAAACCCTGATCCTAGTTTTGAAATTTGGCCTTTTTTGGCATTTTTGCTTCACGAATTAACCAGGTTCCCAACCACTTCCTGAGTTCTGGAGCAATGTATCATTCAAATTATTGTTGCACCTAGATGATATTTCTCTTTACGCCATTTCCCTATGGATGAGGAGAGGAACACCTAGAGGGTGAAGCATGACCTTTACCTCTCTTAGAAACACCTCTACAATTGGATTTTAGATTTTCATATTTAACAGACATTGTCAACCTACTTGTGCACTAATCTGAGAGCATTGTTCCCTAATCAAAGCCCATGTAAAACATATATCATCCCCCAAATACCCATCACCACTTGAACACAAGATGGTAGCACAAAGAATGCAATGGGATGGAGACAACAAATAAAAATCCCCTCAGGAAAAAAAGTCAGGCTATAAAGACCCATAGAAAATGTTTCATGCAAATGCTAATCAATATCAAATAGAGATAAATTCTAACCATTAACATACAAACATCGAAGAGAACCAAAATGCCTCAAAAAACCAAAAAAAGAAAAAAAATGCAACAAACAAACAATGATAATGGTACTAGGACCAGAGTACATGCATTGCAACTACAATTGCCTGAACAAGTCCCATATAAAACCCAACTCCCTATTCACTCTCATCAATGCTTCAGTGCAAAAAAAAAGCATTACCAATCATAGTTATTAGCCGGCATGTGCCAGTTTCATCAATGTGGAAAGGTGTTGGTCATCGGGTACCAACGTTTTCCATACTCATCATTCAACACGGTCCTTCACTCCCCGTCCCACTTGAATTTATGAAGGTGTACACCCTTACCTTGGGCACCCGCAACCAAATCAAATAGACCATGCATCAACTCTCCACTTCCATCAACTACATGGCAAGCTCAAGTACTAAAGCATTTGATGGAACCAGATCTAAAGAATTAATTAAATAATATTATTATTTTTAATTTTTTTTATATATAAAGTAATTTCAAAACTTATTAATGAGGCAACTTAGTTTTTTAAATAATACACAACCAGAAAATGTAAGTCAAAAAAGAGGAAGTAAATGATTGAAAATATGTCAAAATAAGGCGAGTTCTAGGAAATTTTCATCAGTTTGAGAAAATGGTGAAGCTTTGCATTAATAGATTGACTTTTATCATTATGCGGAGCCATGTTCACTAGTTAAGTATAGTAGAGATGTTATAATGTCATTATAATATTTTGACTCGATCAAATTATATAAAAATAATAATTATTGTAATTATAATTATAATTATCAATAAAATATTTTGACCAAATTATATAAAAATAAAATAAAATAAATAATTATAATTATAATTATAATTAAATTAAACCAGCTTAGATTTATCTTAACTTTGGATCTCCAAGGACCAAGAGGGATCAAATCTCTTGAGATGCAAACCTCTTTTAGAGTGAAAAGAGATTTGGTCCCTCTCGACACTTGGTAGATCTGTAGTTAAGATGAATTTAAGATGGTTGTAATAATCAAAGAAAACATAAAATGTTAACTTGTAAATGTGGATAGAAAATAAGTAAAAATGTAATTCCAAAGACAATTTGTTATGAAGTGTTATTTTAACATATTGATTTGTACCATTTTAGTAATTGGTAATAAAATTTAGTAAACATAATTACAAACGGTTGCATTGTTTGAGGATTGAGAATATATTCATAATATGAGTAGAAGGGTGTGTTAAAGTCATGCACTTTAAATGGTACATTGTTGGATACAATATGCTTTTAGCACAAATGTTATTATAGACATATAAAAGAGGAAATATTAGATAGAAAGAAAATTAATTTGAAAAGAAAACACCAGAAACTTAGTTCTAATTATTTAGATATCAATTTTAGTGTTTTAATTATTTACATGTATATTTTATGCATTTAGTTTAAGCTTGTAGACTTTCTATGTTAACTATTTTAATTCAATATTTTAAATGTTGAGATTTGAAGTTGTAGAAGGGTTCCATAGGCATTATATAGGATTGTAAGGCATAGCTATGGAGAGAAATAACTGGATGATTTTATCTTAAGGGTATGTTTCCCTCCACCCATAAACACATTTAATAGGAGGAAACATGGCTTTATGAACATCCTCATAGTTAAAATAGGAGTTTTTTTTTATAGATTTGGGCCGCTACTTTCACTTAAGGTTGGCATCAGTGCTCAGCATGTAGGCGTGATGGAGCCTCAAGAAGGATTGGAAAATTTCTTGAGGAGAGGCAATTATGGGTCAAATGCTAGAGGAGAGGTGTTCTAGTGAGTTCCTTTGCCTTTTCATACATAGCTTTGCTTTTTTGTACCAAAGGAAGAAAGTGCAAGATTAAGTGAAGAATAATATATCTAATAGATAATACAATGTGAAAGATTGTATAGTGAATAACTAATCATTGAATGGGGTAGGAACTATCATCAAGGGAGATGGTGTTGTTTTAGTTATGGTGAGAAACAATGAATAGTTAAGTAATGAATAAGGTGTGTGCTATGAGCAAGGGACATAGTATTATTCTAGTAGTGATGAGAACCATAGCAAGTGGCAAACAACCACAACAAGACATCAGTTGGGCTACAAATAATAGCTATACCATGAAAAATAAATCCAAAGTTACCTTTATGAAAAAATAAATAACATAAAATGTTATGGATTAATGTTAAATCTCAAGTCTAGCAATAATCAACCTTGGCTTAATCTAGTGTAAATACATTATATGTTTCATAAGTTTATTCTACATGAATGGTCCCTTCCCTCGATATGAGGCCAAATAAGGCCTCAAAGTTTATGATTTGTTAAACGAATGTCATTTAAATATTCTATAGGTAGAATAAAATAGAGAGCCAAAAAATTAAGTTAAGCACCTTGGTTTATGTGCATGGACTAATGTAAAATCATGAATCAGTTAATAATAGACCTGAGAGCCCTAAGGGAAGGGACTAATAAACCATAAAGTATATAATTCTATAAATTATTTGGTATGTTTTTTTTAATATATTAATTTGTTTTGTTTACGTTTGTTGGAATGGTGAATGTATTGAAAGATAATAATAAGCACACAATAGATTTAATAAGTCGGTCCATTACTTTTAAAATGGATATACTTGAAAGGGTGGCAAGGACATGGTCATATATGATATTGAAGTAAATGAAAAAATACATTCTTTTAGGGACTAGAACGTGCAACTAATAATCAAGTTGAGGCTCTAACACTATATATGTGATTAAGTTTAATTAATGCTAGTTGATATAAGAAAATTATTGTGATAGGAGACTCAAAGTTAATCATTAAAGCTACTCAAAAACAATTTGAGCAAAAGTAGAGCAATTTCACCAAAAACCACAAAGAATCGTGAAAGAAGCATCAAGATTTGAGGACTAGATACTTAACAACCTTGTCGTGAATCCATCTTCCAAACCACGAGCCTTAATAGAAATTGATGCTCATATATTAACACTTTTAGTGAATGCAACAGAGTAAGACTATCCAACATCATATTTAACAATGAATAATATACATCTAATGTGCTAAAAAAACACCATTCAATTAAGAAACGATGAACAACATTATCTATTCTACCAAAGTTACGACGCCTAACTTCACCTACATTAAATAACTCGCTTACACAAATGCACAAAACAATAAAAAAACATAAACTTAGAAAGAATATAAAATTTAGTGGGACAAAAAAATAGTCAATATTACCCATGAACTAATTCTTCAATATATTAAAACATAGTCATTTTCCAACTACTCAAAATAACAAAAATAAAAAAATAAAATCCCACCAACTAATTCTTCAATATATTAAAACTTAGTCATTTTCCAGCTACTCAAAATAACAAAAATAAAAACTTTCACTTTATATTAAAATAAAAATTAAAAAATTATTTTTAAATAAAAATTATTTTTTTAATATTATATTAAAAACAATAATAATAAATAAATAAATTACAAAATACATGTGGTTATATCTCAAATAAATAAACTTTTTTTAATAATATTAACAATTTAGAGTTTAGGATTGATGTATTCATAGAGACTTTAAAGGATAACATCCAGCATGAGGTTGATTTTCCAGACGAAAATTTTGCCCGAACATCCGATGCGATGGTGAGCTCCCGCTCCAGGCCGCGGCCCTGACCTCCTCTGAGCTTGCCCGAGCTTGGCAGCTCTGCTGCTGGGCTGCAGCATCCTGCTGCTGACCCCCTCCGCCCGAGGCCTCCTGCCCTCCCCTCTTTCGGGCCTCCCGCCCTGACCATCTCTGATAAAGATCGCGTTTGGCAGCTCTGCAGCTGTCTGCAGCCTCTCGCTGCTTCCCATTTCTTAGGGCCTCCTGCCCTCTCCTCATCCGGATCTTCTCGCCAGTCGTTAGAGTGCCCCTGCGTGGCCCAATGGATCCACCCTCTCAAGAGCAGGCTGAACTGGAGAAAGCCTTTGCATCTCTTATCCCAGAGAATATCACGGAAAGGATTCGGCCTTCAGCCTCAAAGTTTGTCAAGAAGCTGGATGAAATCCCGGAAGTCTCTCTTCCCCCAGCACTTCCAAGGAGAGCTGCTGTGGCCCTGGCTGAACGCGGCCTGGTTGGCCAGTTCACGGGGTTATGGCCTTCCCCTCGCACGGTTCAGCGCTGGGTAGAAAGAAACTGGAATGCTATGGTCCAGGGAAAAATCGCAATAAGGTTTTGTGGAAGGGGGTTCTTTACCTTCCTATTTGAAACAGTGGAGGACCGTAACCTCATCTTCAGAAACGGACCCTATTTCATGGACACCAGAGGCCTTTATCTCAACCGCTGGACCCCTGACTTTGACCCAGAAATGGACGTTCCCAATGCAGTTCCTGTCTGGGTACGCCTCCCGCATCTTCCGCTTCACTGTTGGGGTGATGAATCTGTACGGGCCATTGGAAACGCAGTAGGGAAATACGTGGACAGATCGGAGCCAAAGGAGAATATGCATGCATGCGCAAGGATTTGTGTAGAAGTGGATTTGGGCAAAGGCTTACCAGAGGCAATCAAACTCAAAGTAGATCAGTGGACGCACATTCAGCAGGTGGACTACGAGCAGCTCCCTTTCAAGTGTAAGGTATGTCATGAGTACGGTCATTTTGCTAATAGGTGCACTAAATCTAGATCAGAAGATAATAGCAATAATGAAACCCCCGAGGAAGCATGGGAAATAGTCAGGAAAAAAAAAAAGTCAAACCCTCCCCCTGAATCAGCAGAGCCCTCCTCTGAAACCCCAATCCTCTCCACTCATCCATCAAGCTCGGGCCCTCCCATCCCCACATCCTCCAATCCCTTTGAATCCCTAGCTTCAGAGGAGCCTTCATCCCCCCCTCCATCTCCCAAGGGCCCCAGAACCTCCCCCTCTTCTCCCCTCCAGGTCTCCCCACCTCAAACAGTGGAAAGGATCCTAACGAGAAATAAAACAAAGGAAAACATAGCAGCCACGGATCCACCAAGAAAAGTAGGAAGAAAATCAAACAAGGAAATAAGAGATGAGAATGCGGCTAAAGAAATGGCTACAGGGACCCAGCAACCAATGGACACATACCTGGACAGGAACAAAGGAAGTGGTGAGAAGATGAAGGAGAAAAGTGGGATCCACAATAAATCAGGTAAATGATGATTTTGGTCTCTTGGAACTGTAGGGGGATGGGCTCCTCCCTGAAAGCAAATGCAGTCCGAGACCTTATTAAAGCAGAACAACCAGACTTCCTCCTACTCCAGGAGACCAAAATCAGTGAACAAGAATTCCAAAACAGCCTGATAAGAAATAGAAAGTACGAAGGAATAGCCATGAGTGCAATAGGAGCCTCAGGAGGTATAGGAGTAATATGGAACAAAAGTAACTGGAATCTCATAGATAACAAGCAAAACAGATGGTGGATCAGAATAGATATGCAAAGCACAGATAAGAAGGAGGAATACACAATCTATAACGTGTATGCCCCCCCACACTTCAGAGACAAAGCTTCTTGTTGGGATTCTTTGACTGCAGATATTGAGACTACCCAAGGGAGGAATATCTTTCTAGGAGGAGACCTGAACTTAATAAGGAATGCAGAGGAGAAGCTAGGAGGGAAGTTTTTCATTGACCCATATAGAGAAAAACTGGAAGATATCATACAAACTCACAATTTCATAGACATTCCTCCCCAAAATGGCCGTTATACATGGTCAAATAAAAGGACAGGCAGGAATAATATCAAAGAAAGACTTGATAGAATCCTAGTACAGGAGAGAACAGTTGCCAACTTTCCGAGGATTCGCAGCACAATCATACAGGGATTCATTTCTGATCACAAACCCGTGGCGCTGTATTTAGACAAAGAGGAAGACTTGGGTCCGCTGCCATTCAAATACAACAAAGTCTGGGATTCCAGCGAGGATTTCAAAGCCATGATAAAAGAAATCTGGAGAACAGAGATAACAGGCTCCCCGCACTTCGTTTGGGAAACGAAGATCAAATTGCTGAGGGTTGCCATAAAAAAGTGGGCGAGGAATCACGTGAAGGAGGAAAGGAAGGCAAAAAACGATCTGCAAATGAAACTAGAGCAATGGAATCAGGAAAAAGAGGCAGTCCAAGAAACGGAAGAAGACCAAAGGAAAGAAGGTGAGATGTATAAAGCGCTTTACAATCAGCACCGTAAAGAAGAGGAAGAGCTAAGACAAAAGTCAAGATGTCTCTGGCTCAATTCTGGGGATAAAAACACCTCGTTCTTCCATAACTGTCTTAAAGTAAGGAGAGCTGGAAATAACATTGAAAGGATAACGTTTGAAGGCAAAGAGCTAACGGACAAAGGGGAAATCAAGGAGGCTGCCTCAAAACACTTTCAATCTCTACTCACAGCTGATCCTCACTATCAAGAAAATCCAGATTTCGCCAACATCATTGAGAGAAAGGTCTCAGAAGCCCAAAACTGTGAACTGGACAAAGAAATCTCAATAGAGGAGGTTGAGTGGTCAATCAATAGTATGCCTCTTGACAAAGCACCCGGGCCGGATGGCTTCACGGTGAGCTTCTACAAAACCCACTGGGACATCATCAAGAAAGACTACATAAGAATGGTGAGAAATTTCCACTCAAAAAGTAAAATGGGCAGCAGTATCAAATCTTCGCATCTAGCGCTAATCCCAAAAGAGCCCAACCCTCAATCCTTTGACAGGTTCAGACCTATTTCATTATGCAATGTCTCATACAAAATTATCACAAAGATTCTGGCAAATAGGCTGAAAAAAATCCTTCCCTCACTCATCTCGGATAACCAAGGAGGATTTCTCCCCAAGAGACACATAACAGATAATGTAATTCTGGTTCAGGAGGCGATACACAGCAGCGTTGCTAGAAATGAGAAGGGTATGATAATCAAGCTGGATATGGCGAACGCCTTTGACAGGGTAAACCACACATTTCTGAGGACTGTGCTTGCAAACTTCGGTGTTTCAGAGCATTTCATCAGCAGGATTATGGAATGTGTTTCCCACAACTGGACAGCTCCTTTAATCAACGGTAGGCCATGCAGCGCCTTCAAGAGCACAAGAGGCTTGAGGCAAGGCTGCCCTCTTTCCCCCTTCCTCTATATCATCATGGCAGAGACATTAAGTTTGCACTTGGAAAACAAGCGAAAGTTAAAGGAAATAACAGGAGTGGACATCATCCGAGGAGCCAAGGGGATCAATCACTCCTTATTTGCAGATGACACCCTTTTAATCGGTGGTGCCTCAAGCCTCATGGCCAGGAGATTCAAGGCCATCCTGGACCTCTTCCTTCAAGCCTCGGGGGGCAAATTAAACAACAACAAATGCATGATTTACACCTGGAATGTTCCAAGATACATAACCCAAAGGATCTCTATAATCATGGAAATCCCAGCTCAATCAAACTGGTCTCACTTTATGTATTTAGGACTGCCTCTGGCCAAAGAGACAATCAAAAACGAAGTTTGGGTCAAGCTAATTGAGAAGCTGAGAGGGAAACTACAGAGCTGGGGGATGTATTGGCTTAACCTGGCGGGCAGAACAATCCTCATCAAAGCAATCCTTTCAGCCCTCCCTATCTACCAATTTGCCATTACCCTCGCACCATCAAGCATTCACAAGCATATGGAGCTGATCTTAAGAAGCTTCCTCTGGAAGGGAGGAAAGCAAGACACAAAAAAATTCAGTTTGGTGAAATGGGAAAAGGTCATCCTCCCTATAGAAAATGGTGGACTAGGAATTAGAATTCCCAGGCTGGCAAATATGGCAATGGGCTTCAAACTAACCTGGAGAATCTTAAAAGAGAAGGGATCCTGGTGGGCAGAGGTACTCAAAAGGAAATATCTGAGTGGGAGCAATAGCAACATCCTCTCTGATGTAATCACTGACAGGCAATGTACCCCTGTTTGGAAATTGATCAAAAAAACCTTACCCCTCCTCAAGTCTCACATCTCTAAAGTCCCAGGTAATGGGAAACATATCAGCATATGGAGGGATAGAATTATGGGTTCGGAAGCCAAGGAAAAGTCCATCAATTTGAGGCCACTGCAGCTGTGGATGTCAGAAGCTAATCTTAAAACCCTTTTCGACATCTCACTTTGGGATCAAAACAGCTGGAAAGGATGGAAAACTATGCACCTACCTAAAGATTTAGAAGACCTATGGAACGAACTTAAGCTCTCTCTTACAGGGGCAGCCCCTACAAGCAGAATGAGAGATGATAGTTACGCTTGGGATCCAACCGGAGGTAATTACACAGTCAAGGGAGGTTACAAGGCGCTCCAAAATCTAGCAGCACCCAACAATTGGCAATTCTACAAAGCAGCATGGAGAATTGAAAGTCTTCCGAAGATCAAACTTTTTAATTGGACCTTGCTTCATGGCAAAATCCTAACAGCAGAAAACCTAAGGAGAAAGGGAATTCAGGGTCCTTCAATTTGTTTTATGTGCAGGGAGGCGGAGGAAAACATCAACCATCTCTTCATTGAGTGTCCAGTAGCAAGGTCCTGCTGGAAACTCATAACTAGCCCTCTAGATATAGGAGATCTACCCAATCAGACTTCTCTCCTTCAGAAAGGTTGGGGGAAACTCTTCCCTTATGCCAGCAAGAACATGATCCTCGCCAAGAGATTATGGACCAGCATCCCTTCAAACCTCTGCTGGCAATTATGGTTAGCCAGGAACGAAAGTATATTCAAAAACAAAAAACCTAGTATAACCAGTATTCTGGCTAAAACAACTGCGCTCATAACAGAGACAATTGAAGCTAATGGGATCTCTCATGCTGACCCGGTTTACACAGATGATAGGGCGAAGGAATGGGTCCGAAGATTCAACTATAAGCCAAGAACAAAAAGCAAATCAATAAAAGGAACAGGGCAGAATGAATGGAAACTCAGAGGGACAAAGGAGGAAATCAATAGTTGGATCCAAAATCAAAAGCGGTTCACGCTCCACTTCGACGGGGCTTCAAAAAACAACCCAGGCAGAGCTGGAGCAGGGGGAATAATTAGAGATCCTCAAGGGAAAACAATTGTCACTTATGAGTGGAGTTTGGGTACCATGTCGAACAATAAGGCTGAAGCATACAGCCTTCTATTGGGGACCTCCATTGCCCTGAAGCTGGGCATTCAAGATCTCTTAGTGTTAGGGGACTCTGCAATTCTTATAGCAGCCATGAATACTGGGAAAGACTTCAACCAAATTGCTTTAAACAGAATCAAAGGAAGAATAGCGGACCAGATCAGGGGCATCAACAAAGTGACCTTTAAGCACGTCCTAAGAAGCAACAATACGGAAGCGGACGAGCTGGCCAACAAGGCCACGGGAAGACTCACGGGTAAGGTAAAGGAAAACAACGAGTTCTATGACAAAGATATTCCATAGTCAGCACGCTATCCCCTTGCACCAGATAATCGGTCACCTCAGGCATCCGTTTCAATACTGCTGGCCTGCGCACACCCGATCCTCTTCAAACCATATCCTTCTCGACTGTCGAAGCTGGGGATATAGGACAGCGTATCGCCCTCCGGAATCGAGGAATGCAGGCAAGGGTAGGAACTTCTCATTGTACATCACAGACAAAAACAGAGGGCGTGATCACGCCCATGCTGGCTACAGGCTCCAAGGACCGGCAAAGATCAACTCAAAAGATCTCACGACAGCCAAGATCAGATTCACCACTCCCCGAAACAAACGTGAGCAAGCCCGCTTCGCTCTTATAAATCACAGCGAGTCTCTCAGCGCTACCACAACTCATTGCAATCTGAGACAGAGGCGAAGGGCTCTTTGGAGGCGGGGACAACAGTCAGAAGGCTTCTCTCAGGACCGCAAGATCAGTATCTGGGTTAAAGGAAACACCGAGCTCCTCTCGGTTGGCAGCAAATATCAGACTCCCTCTGCTTACATTGCCCTCCCTAATCTCAAGCAACGTTCGAAGGCGCCCTGCCCGTCCCGGGATACAGTCGACACTCCACTGCCCAGGGTAATCAACTCTCTTCATTTCTGTGCATTTATTAGTGCTAATAGTTTTGTTTATGTCCTCAGCTGCGCCCTCACACAGCATCTGAGCCTCTCGTCACATATTCCTCCGAACAAGCAGCCCTGTAGCATCACCCTCACGCCCTCCACCACTCCAGACACTCCTCGGGGCACTGCTGAACCTGATACTTACAGGATGGCGGAGCAGCACAATCAGCCTGCCAATCAGGCTCAACCTAGAAACTCTATGGGCAATATTTTCAACAACAAGGAGTGTAACATGTGTAAAGCCCATGTAGTCATGATCAATGCCCTGAACAAGCAGGTGAAGGAGCTGACAGAGGATTACCACGCTGATAGAAATTCCAAACGCAAAAAACTGGAGAAAAGGAAGAAAGAGATCGAAGATTTAAAGGATCGTTGCATACATATGGAAGCTGCCATAGACCACCTTCGCTCCCTCACCGAAAGCCAGCAGGCTGAAGCCTCAACTAGAGTAAGCAGGAGGGAACACCTCCCGGATGACTCTGTCACCCAGCACTCTCCTTAATACTTATGCACTGTAAATTTAGTTGGCTAGGAGGCTCGTTCGTCAGGCAATATAGCCGTTGGCTTTTAGTTTTGTGTTTAATCAAGAGAAGCTTTGAGGATTATGGGTCTGCGCACCCACTTTTGAACCTCAGCTCTCAGAGCTTTCCCCTTTTGTACTAGAATACTGGATTGTTGGTTTTATAATATACGAGTAAACGACTTTGTTAAAAAAAAACAATTTAGAGTTTATTAATTTAGAATGGATTAATATATCCGGATGCATTGAAACTTATGCACCGACATTCCTAAAAGAAATGTGAGCCCTCTCTAGAATATAGAATGATGGAGATGGTTTGTACGTATATCGTAATTTTAGCCACACATGTAAAAAAATATCCAATTTTAATGCCAATAGTGTGTCTCTACTCTTTATATCCCTAGTTACATCTTTGTGGGCCTTGGGAGCTACACATGTTGTGGGCCCTACAAGGTAGGTCCATACAAGTAGGAAATAAAAACAACCACAAGTGGGGAGCCCAATACCCAGATATCCCAGAATGGAGATTTCTTTTAACACGCACATGCTATAAAATAAAAATTTATTTAGCGGCCAACTTTGATTTCATGGTAAAACCCTTTTAGAACTCTTTATCCGTAAATAAATATAATAATTTTATATTTTTTCCCAATTATTTATATATATAAATATATTGGATTAGATACCAAGTAATGGTGGTATCTTTAGGGTTTGTGGTTTGTCTTTTACTTGATATCTATGGGATGGTATATACTATTTCTATAATGTTATTGTTTTGGTTACTTTTATATATATATATATATATATAAAAGTATGGATAATGGTGTATAATTTTAATTAAAATTTTATTTAGTATTTATTATAAATAAATTATATATAGTTTTTAATATAATAGTTAGTGTGTTAATGTGATGTTATAAGTATTAATAAAAGTTAATAAAAAATTATATATTTAAATGATAAATAAGGTGATTATAATGGCACATTATCATTATAAGAGTGGTTGTTGTGTGTTATAGGAGTTTAGTGTCATGAAGTAAGGTTTGAAGTGTTGTAGAAAGTATTTATTGTTTTATGATAACCATAATACAAATTTATCAATGTGAGAGAATTTAGATTCTTGCTGCTCCCGAGTTTCAATTTGAAATAAAATACCAATTTTACTTGAGATCTAATTTAATATAGGTCTTTTACTCCACAGAAAATCACGACAATTCCATGTAAAGATTCAAAGCGTATCTAGTTCCTATTTGTTATTATCGTTTTGGTCTCTATCCCTAATAATAGCATTTTTATTCCTAATTATTACCCATCTTCCTTCCTTTATAGCTTCTTTTACCTTTTGAATTTCCTTAACTCTACTTGGTCTTCTGGAATGAGATTTTCATTTATAAATATTCCTGACCCTTTTAGGAGTTTAATTACACTAAATTTATGGTTATCAGAGCTTACCTTAGCATAAATCAACCTATTCTTATGTTAAATAATTTTGCCCAACCTCTTTACTTATGTGAAGTAAGTTGTTTCAATTTGTGATTTGTTATTTAGCTCTTCTTGCGGTATTGTTGGTGTGTCTTCATCTTTCTACTCTTTAAGACACAAATTATGAGTTTCAAGGTTCTTTTGTTACATTCATGCTCTAATGCTAGGAGGCTACTCATTTTCTTTTTGATGGATTTGATATTCAATCTACATTCCAAACTATTTAGGGCCAAATTATTCCATAGGTTTTCTTCTAGTTATTTAATCTTGTCCCTAAGATTAAGATTTTCTACAAACTCTTCTCCTTGGGTTAATTGTTTGTTTTCTTGACTTTGTTTTCCCAATTCTTGTAATCTGGCATCTATTTTTTGTAGTTGGATCTCCACTCCTAATATTTTATTGTTTATTGTTTATTTGAGTTTGAATCTTGGCTTGTAAGGAATTGCTTTTAACTCTGATTGAAGTTTGGCTTCTCTCTCATCTCTACATTTTTGTGAATAATTTATACATTCATATATATTATCTAGGATTATTTTTCTATGTATCCTCGTAGAATATTTTGATATTTGTGGTGATTTACTAGGATTAGAGCTCGTGTTGTAGAGCAATAGACAAATAAAAAGCAAAAGATCTTTGCACCTAATTAATCATAAGGTTTGGCCTTAAGTTGTTGAGATCCTTTTAGCAAAGTTCTCACTGCTTAGAGATTTCCCACCCCACAGAGTTCTAAATATTCATTATTAAAGATCATGTGCCCATAAATATAAAGTAATTGGAAGTAGAAAAACAAAGAAGTATGCTCAAATATATTTTCACCATAAAAATTGTATGTCCAAAAATATATGTTCATTGTAAAGAGAGGGATGCCAAGATATACATTCACCACATAGATGTATACCCCGCAAAACATTTGTCGCAAAGAAAAATAAGGTGATATATCTATATATATATATATATATATATATATATATATATATATATATATATATATATATATATATATATATAGCGAGAGAGAGAGAGAGAGAGAGAGACCCAAGAAAATTTTCACTGCAAAAAAAGATTCATCACATAGAAAAATAAAATAATATACACAGATAAAAATATATATTCAAATGTATATCTAGAGAAATATTCAAATATATATATATATATATATATTGATTGGATTACAGAAATTTTACATAATATACAGTCATAGAAAGTATTTAACGGATAATGTCTGGTTTGAACAAAAATAAAAACTAACTAACTAGCCTGGAACTATTATGGGGAGGAGTGTCTGCCCATATATGGGAAACCAGATGGCCTCCCTGGATGTTCTAAGAACAATTTGTATCATACCAAAAACCAATTTGATATGTGAATGAATAACAGAAGTGGACAAATATTTTCCTAGTTCTAGTTTGTGATAAATGCAATGCCTAGAGCTACTTGAAGGCTTGTTCGTCCTTCAGCCAAGGTGGTCACTCCCATTCCACTAGAGTCCAGTCATAGCTTGTGTCTTTGGCCAGTTGCGGGTTCAACTTTGGTTGTTGATCGATTGTTGTTGCCCAGCAACCAGTAATTGGTTTCACCAATCTACTGCCCAAAGATCTTGGCTCCCCAGGGTTTTTCTCCATAATGTTGCTTAGAGGTTGAGGATTTCCATAAGATTGTTCCCCCTTGCTCCTTGGTTTCGACTTCATGGAACTGGGGGGTTTATCCCCTTGCTAGACTAAGTATGGCAGACTCTGAGAAGCAGAATTGTCTAAAGTGTTAGAAGGTGCTGGAGGTAGGAATTGGATTCCCATGGCTCCATCTATAACTATAACAAACCCACCCCACCTACCCCAGTGTAATGGGTTGTCATTGATAATCAAATTCTTCTTATCATTTATCAGAAGAATGTGATAAATATTTATTTATTTATTTATTTATGTATTCCTCATTATCAATTTCTTCTATTATGGACTTTAAATTCATTATCTGGGGGCTATGGCTCCACCCACCTTTCTTCTACCTAAGCACACAACTCAGACCCTCAATCACTTCATCTTATTTATTTATGCACGATTTTTCTACCCTTATATGTATATGTATATATGTATATATATGTATAAATATATGTGTGTGTGTGTGTGTGTGTGTGTGTGTGTGTGCGTGTGTGTGTGTGTGTGTGTGTGCGTGTGTGTGTGCGTGTGTGTGTGTGTGTGTGTGTAGAATGCTAAGTTTCCCATATACGATGGGCTCTACCATAGTTAATTTTCATGCACCTTTAATAAGCTGCAACATCACATAAAGGATGTGCAGGTTCTAGGTGGATCATCGCATGTTCAAACAGTGGAGTCATTTCATGCTCATTACGACAAGTTAATGTGCATGAGTTTTACGAGGAGTGTCACCCCTCGAAATGGACAGTAAGAGGAAATATCCAATCGCTAGATCAACGGCTCACCATCATTCTGATGGGTCAAGCCCATTTCCCAAACTCGCCCTGGGCACCCTCAGGAAGTAGGTTCATGTTTACAACAAAACCACGAGGGTTTCTTTACGCGTGCGCAACGTTAGGTTGAAGCCCCACCTTTCAGGCCCCTCCCACAGTGTTGGTCCACCACGTCATCCTAACGCTTACATCCCAGCACTCTCATATGTTTCTATCCCTTATACCTCTGAGATGCGTCATCTTGATGCCTTCATCCCTACACCTCCTATCGACTTCCCTTTTTAGCCATCCATGGTGGGACCCTCTGGGACACATCATCTCAATCCCAACACCCTCGCACTCTCCCTGGGCAATCCTCGTGCACATCTGGGTGGGAACCACAGGGACATGTTATCCTAATCCCAACACCCCAGTTCTCCCCTAATGTGCACTTTTGGGCTTTCAGGAAAGAACCCTAGGTATACGTGGAACGGTGGGTCTCACCTCGGCATGACCCCTGCTTCCAACTAGACCACGTTGTAACAGTTCCACAACATCCCATATCAAGTCATCCTGAATCTTCCTTATTGTGCTTCGCATTCAACCTCCAAGGAGAGATATACGAACTAAGCTATCCCATGGCCCACCCAACACCAATTCCATGCATCCTAGATTATCTAAAGGCGACCATGTCCCACCCAACGTCATCATGTGCTCCGCTGCAATTTCCCCTTTTTGAATTTACGGGCTTTTAACCTCAGGGTTTCACTATCATATGGGCTCCACTCTAGCCAATAGGAAGGCTCTCTGCCTCCAAGCTATGAACACAACTGGCATAATGCTCAATCATCCTTGCCAGTATTTTTTGATGCCAAAAACAATTCCCAAGGTGTGACCACATGCATGAGTTGTCATATGGGCACCTTTTCCAGCCAATGGTGGAACTGTCAGGCCTAAGTGTTTGCCAATGCATCTTGGCTTATGTCACCCCACCTACCCTTAGCATTGCAAAATAAGAACTCTCGGTATATGACCCTAGGCCATGCCACTTCTTCTTCACTCAATAGCGATAAGGCATAATTAGGGCATCCAATACGGAGCTTCCACGATGAGGGTTTCGACGGGCCTCGTGAAATAGGATTGTCATGCTAAGGCTATAAGGTTGAATCCCGCCTAGCTTCGTCGCAACGCTGCTCTATGCAACTTTACCATTCGAGCGTGGATTCATTTACGGTTTTTCTATAGAGCTTTTGAAACTAACCAAAGCTACATAAGTGCTTCATCATGGCCTCCATGTCTTACTATGCCCTTATAGGTGCCACCCCTCTTAAGCTTAAGATAGAAATTAAAGGATTCCCCTTTTTGGGATGGGGAATACCAAGCATGTCAACGTTGGTGATATTTCGGACGCCCTCTGCTAAATAATTTTAGTAAACTCCTGAAGGGACTTCACCTCTCCTACCACACGCCAAGGAACACCCAATCGTTCCTAGCACCTTACTGGAAAGGTTTCACATATGAGAGGTCTCAAAGGAATTTGGCTATTAGTAATGACGCACTAACCTTCCCTTTTGGACAATATATGTTGCACGTTGAACACCATGGCTATTATTAGTCACCCAATCAATAAGTAGTCACATCCTCTCAAATATGAGATGCTACTCAAAATGTACATAGGTCCCTTCAACCAAACCCAGGTCAATGAGTAATGTAGCCCCACACCAGGGTATTTATCTCCACAGGCTAAAATCCCCCTTATGTAAGATCATAGGTTATTAAAGTTAGGAGAGGAGGTACTCCTTGGCATCAACACATTGCCATATAGATTGTAGTACAGGTTGTAACTAGTGTGTGTGTGTGTGTGTGTGTGTGTGTGTGTGTGTGTGTGTATA